>JALIRY010000062.1:0-212876 GCA_026401215.1 Trichoderma erinaceum
GGGGGGGGGGGGGCGAACGTTTCCCACTCTAAAGAGAGATGGGAAAGAAGCACAAAGCACAAGACGAAACGCGCGGGCGGGAACTCTCAAATCGTCACGAAGGACAACGACGACGCGGACTCAAGTTGTAAAACTTGAGAAGAACTATAATAAAATTGGTATTAGCCAAAGGTTGTCGACAGTTGGGAATACTAACAAGAGAGATATGGGCTTACCAGAGTGCTGGAGGCGAAAGCAGAGCGCGAGGCAGAAGACGAGAGCTGAATTCACAAGCTGAATTCACGATGGAGAAGGAAGAAAAGAGACAAGAGAGGGAAAAGTAAAAGGGAACTGAGAAGGGCTGGCAGTCCTGGGTTGTGCGTTTGTTGATTTCTTGCTACAGTTGCCAACTGCAAGCTGCCAGTTGGCGGCTACAAACTTGTTGACATACGATTCACTTTTTGATCAATATACGGTGGTGATTTGACCTGCTAATAGCCGGACTACTTGTACCTTTGGGGGAATTACAAAGGAAGCTCAAAGATACCGATGGATAATAGTGACAGATAGACATAATTGGCTATTCGCTAGGTATGGGAAGTTGATGAATACCTCTAATTACCCTACACATCCTTAGGAGGTATCAGTATGTAAGTTGAAAGAAATACACCAAGAACACCTCACCGCGTTTGGATTATTGACACAATTGTAAAATTCGTCATCTACAATAAAGGAAACATATAGCTTTATTCTTGAATATGTTCTTCTTCATGCGCTGTGATCATCATGACGCCGCCCAAAAGACGCTCGCAGAATCCTGATGAAGTCATAAACCCTCCCAAGTCCAAGAAAGAAAATGGTTGCCCTAGTCGGAAGCAGCTTGTGGGTAGCACAACGATCCGTAGACTCTGCTTGTTCTTCGATTGTATTTGGAAAGCATGCTGCCGTGACAGGCTCATAGGAAGACTTGACGATGAGAGCCGACCGCGATGTTTCATTCTCGGGCGTGGGATTGCGAATTGGCACGAGGCTTGAGAGGAGCAAATTTTGCATCTTTTCCGTTCCTACCTTTGACACTTTGGATGGAAACTACATTTTCAGCTCTTGCGTTTCAGGGTGACGTCGACTGCGAAGCTGGTATGATGCTTGCGAAGAGCGCGCCGCCGTGTTCTCTGTGGACTTTGTGCTCTTGCAGCGGGCGTTTTACTTTGTGGCCTTTCCATCCTCATGGCAAACTACATATCTTGAAACGCAATCAATATTAGCACAAGGGCATCTCTCTGTGTTCTCAGGTGATTGAACATGACGATCTAGCAAGCAGGCAAAATGCTTCATATGCCAACAACTTCTTCTTCGCTGCCAGGGCAAGCCCCAGAAAAGCAATGAAAAAGCAAATGTTCCAAAAATTGCGACTTTCCCGCTATCAAAGAGGAAGAGGTCTCAGCCATCCCTTACCCCAGCCTACCTCCCTGGATGGTTAAGAACTCCACTCTAAGAGAGATGGAGTAGATCACCTCTCTCTTTGTCCCCCTCCGAAGAGAGTGAGCAAAGAGAGAGGTGATACGCTTCCTCCTCCGAAGAGAGAGGGAGATGGTGAGGAAGAAGGAAGAAATGGGAAAGACGAAGAGGGGGAGAGGAAATATATAGCAGCAGAATGCAGGTGGGCTGTCAAATCCGCGCTAGAGATGCGAGTGGCTGAAAGAGTGGGCCTCAAGATCTACGATCGAGATTCAGGTACGATCGATTGCGGGCCAGGCCAGTTGCTGGTTGCCTGCTGGTTGCCAGCTGTGAGCCAGATCATGGGCATTCATCTTTTTTAAATGGTATAGAAAAAACTCTTGTGATATGCAGAGCAGAAAATACGACATTCAGCGAGTAGCTTGCGCACAAAACGTCACATCTGAATCACTATTCGAACACCAAAAGCAACTTCGCCCGGACTTTCGTGTTGGAGATTGTCTGCGTCTCTGCGCCTAGCGTGTCTCGGGCCGCTTAGTGTGTCCGTCCGGCGGCAGATCAGTTGAAGAATGTGGCTTTCACTCTCTATTGCCGCCTTCAGTTCCAGCTTTGCTACTCCAAGGCTAAGGTATGCCGAGATTGGCTATCTCGTCTCGAAGGTTTCTACAAATGCGCAACCCGTTCGCTGCATGCATCTCGTCGTCGCGTTACCAGGATAACTCCCTATTCCATTCTATCTTTGGGGGAGGGACTGTAAAAGATATTTGGAACTCGCTTTTCAGGAACTCGCTTTTCAGGAAATCGCTTTTTCCATTGTTTTGCCAGGGCTTGCCCTAGCAGCAGAGAAGAAATGTCCAAAGCGACAAAGTTGTCCTCTCCTCAGTGTGTTAATACACGAACAAATTCTGGAAATGATAGGCCTGAATACATGTATCTGGGTGTCGATCAGCTTTCTACTAGTAAAATCTCTTTGGTGAAGAACAGATTCCCATACCAACAGAGCGCCATCGCAAGCATGAGGTGTCTTCGTTGCTGGCATGGTCGGATCAAGGCACCTCCAGGGTGGTCGTCTCAGGGTATTCAGAAGTGGTGTGCGGAGAAAGGACTGTGCTCCTTTTCAGGCGATGAATTTAGTCTGGGTCGGTGCCTCTGAGATTTACAACTAGAGTTCATGTAGGGTTTTCCCTTATAGTGTCTGCATCAAGGGGATTGTTGATATCTTCACACTATCTTACCAGTGATTTATCTCCGTCCGCGTACAGTGCTTCCCTTGTCCCCTCTCCTGCAAGCTTCTTCAGGCCAAGAATTAACTCTCTTCTGACCTAAAATGCTCGTGAATTGCACTCCCTTGCATTCTCCTATGCTTCATCTCTCGTATGCTGTTGGACGACCGCGCAAGGACTGGGCCTAGCGTATCAATATATAGGGTAACCAATATAAGTAGGTACATAAAGTATATACTGCTACCGTATTTTTCTGAAGATACCAGACCAGATGTATCAAGGTGCAACAAGTCGCGCACCTAGGTACCTACGGATGCTAGCGGCCGTAGCGACAATAGCGGTAGTAGCACACACATGAAGTTCAATCAATATTATTGCCATGTAGCAGTAGTAGCAGTAGTAGCAGTAGCAGTAGCAGTAGCAGCTGCAGCCCCTGTAAATGTAGCTGTAACCGCTGTAGCAGCTGTTAATAGCAGCAGTAGCGGCTGTAGAAAAACAGCACGTGCATGGTACATGCATGTATTGATTGGAAAGTGACTGCCAGAGGGAGGAGCGTTTATTGTAAAATGCAGCCACCCGCACACGACTCCGCCCCAAAAAACAAAGTCTTGACATTGGAAAACTTGATCTTGCCAAATTTTCCTAGCCATTGTCATAAGACACTCCGGTTCTTTTGCTAATTCACACTACAACTGAAGTTCTCGTCACAGGAGAGTTGCCTCTGTCATTCTTTTTGGCACCATTGTTGTACCTTTGCCTCCCTTCAGTCGTCGCTGCTCTCGCCGCCGTGCTGTGTTGTTTCTACCTTGTCTTCGGATTCTCATCCATTTCATCATCAAACTTGAACCCCCGCACAATGAAGGCCCGTCGCGCCCGTGTCTGACCTCCCAAGCGCTTGGTCTCGTTGAGACGGCTGGTGACCCTCCGTGAGGTGCTGTCCAACCGGTCCGCAAGATTGTCGGTGGCGACGTTGGTTGGTACCGTACCGAATATCTTCCCCAGAGATGCTTGCGCGGCAAGCCCAACGATGGCAATCAACGTGATCTTTCCGAATCTAGGACACCAAGAAGTCATTCCAGTTAGCAATGAATATCACGTCAGAGAGTGTTTATTGGAAGTTGAAGCATAATGAAGGTAGAAATATGAAAAGCAGGTTACTTACCGCTTTTACAAGGACAAAGCCGAGAAGGACCTTGGACAAATGAACCCGGAGACGCTGGCGGTCAGCAGGCAGAGCCTACTCCAGCAGGGCATCGATCTTGGCCTTGTCAAAGTCAAGGAAGTTGAAGACGGGGAGGCTGCGGACTGCTCGGGACTCGTCATCATCCTCCAGCTTTGCCTTCGCCATGGCTCCGCTAGGCTCATTGACTTCCTCAGCCGGGGCTTAGCTCGTTGACAACCATTATCCTTGCGCTCATAGTCGTGGAGAAGATCCTCGAACAACGGAAAGGCGCAAGTCCAATTGTCCTGGCTTTGCCAAAGCGTATTGGCGGCATCCCAACGGCTCTTAAAGGCCTTGATCTGAGTCGGGGCACTGGATGCTTGTTGGAGGGAGCCTCCGGACCCTCAGAACCAGATCATTAGTTCTGTTACCTCTGCTACCTCTGCTACTGCTGATACTGCTGATACTGCTGATACTGCTGATACTGCTGATACTGCTGATACTGCTGATACTGCTGATACCGCTGATACTGCTGATACTGCTGATACCGCTGCTACGGTAGACAGGGTGCGTGGTAGTAGAAAAGGAATATGTTTCGTTTGTCTTCTCCAACAGCATCTCTTCAGCATCTCGTCTCACCCTTCGGTTTCGACAGCTGTACACACTGTGCCTTTGCCCTTTTGTCGTCCCTGCTTCCATAATGTCGCTGCCAGAGAGTTCGACCTCTGTCCCTCGTTAGATCTCACCTAGCCCACCTGGGCGGGTGTTGATTCTTGTCAACGGTCCCTCTCTCATATATCTCACCTAGTCCACTTGGGCGGGTGTTGATTCTTGTCGAAGTTCGCCTCCCTCTCCTCCAATTCTCACCTAGTCCGCCTGGGCGGGTGTTATTTCCAGCTTCGGCGTTAGACACACGAGGTATTTGTCATCACCAAACTCACCAGAGTGAGTGTTTATATAAGTCTCAGGTCCAAAGTTGGGCATCATGAAGTCCAGTATACTGATAATGTCCAGCTTCTCATATTACACAATGGCTTCTAACGACATTTACCACGCATGCGCCAGCGCGTGACCGAGCACTACCTCGCCTGCAAGTCCATCGCAGACGACATCCAGGCCATCCGTCAACAGATTTCAGGGAGCAGCGGCCCTGAGAAGCAAGACTTCGAAGCAATGCTCCAAATTCGGACGCTGGACAAATCGGATGAAGCCCGTGCCGGCATCGACGCACAGATCGAACTCCTCAACCTGGTAAAAGATTCCGACTGGATCACCGTCCCTCTCGACATTCGAATGGAGCTCAGTCGGACCTTTTCCGAAAGCGGTTTCGACCAATTGCGAGACCAGTTCGAGGTTGACCGCGACGCTGCCATTCCTGGCGATGGTCGATTGGGTGGCTCCAGCTCAAATGGTATGCCATCTTTCCGCATCTCATATTCCTTTCATATGCTAACGTTTTGCAGCTTTGAGACTACTTCGCGGCAAACGTTGTGCCCTTCGACCCAACAGCCCAATATGTGCTCGACATTCCGGCACCAAAAAGACCTCACCTTGAGACTATTGAAGAAGTTGCCCCTCTCATTCCGGTAACTCTTCTCCGCAATGCCTTTTCCCTCTCTGCCTGCACAGATCCCGCCACCATCAAGTGGTTACAGGCGTTCATCCCGTGTCTCCGCTATCCCAAAATTCACCTACTCCATCGCATTGGATGACGTGACCAGAGAGGACAGTCCAGGTCATGTTGAACCAGAAGGCTCATCTGATAATGGTGAGATGTTGAATGATATGGAAGAGGCCGACTTAAAAGAGGATGATCTATTAGCAGCCACAGCAACGCCCTCGGTAGCGCCAAGTATACCCTTTCCTGATTCTTCGAATCAGACCCGCATCATCAGTACACGTCAAATGGGCGTCGCTGCAAGTAAGCCGCTGTTCACGACAAGTTCATCGAGTCTCTGGCAGAGTCTGGCGCCGGCGACAGCGAATTGACAGGCACTTGCGACTATAGATGAGTCGACTTCTCGTGCGCCCTCGTTACGAATTGCATATCACGCCAGTCAAAATGGCTCAAAAGCAGAAATATGTCAATCGCCTCGCGCTTGTTACTGCTTTAGAAAGGCTTCATGATAAAGACGTACCCTTGAAGGAATGTAAAACGACATTCTGCTACTGCTGCTACTGCTGCTACCGCTGCTACTGCTGCTACCGCTGCTACTGCTGCTACCGCTGCTACTGCTGCTACTGCTGCTACTGCTGCTACTGCTGCTACTGCTGCTACTGCTGCTACTGCTGCTATTGCTGCTACATCTACCATGTCTATTACCTATATTGGACTGCAGAACTTCGGTTCTGCGAGCTCTTTACTTGATTAAGAGAAGCACAACCCTTTAAAACTCATCCCTTCGACGAAGAACAATGGATTCGAGGAAGCGACCTGCCAGAGCTTGAAATCCTGACATCGCGCAAGGCAGCGGCGCCGACCGAGAGCTAGGACATCGTGACGATGAAAAAGGATGTGATCCGTATCAAGTCGGAGATAATGAGGGGCAAAGTCACTCAAGCAGACATCATGAAGAGAGTGGGAAAGATCGAAACTACCCTCGACCAAATCCTAGAGGACCGAGCTCTTCAAGTTGAGAAGGACAACAAGATATCCGAACTCCTACACCACATTACGGGGTCCATAGGACAACTACGGATGAAAGCGGGCATGGTGGAACAGACTGACGAATGAAGAACGAAAAATGGAACTGTAAAACGGACATGGGACATCATGGAAAGGAATCGTTATTATCTAACAACCCCTAAGCCTAATTTGCGATATAGCACATCCGCTGCCGCTCGTATTTAAGGACCAAAAACAACTCATAAGCAAGTCCAGGTCGCGCAGTCAAGCAAGCCGTTCTCTACTATTGTAAGCACGTCTATTTTACACCGTGGATACAAGAAGGGAGGTTATAATTTGGCGAAATATCAGCGCTGCTATAAATTTGCGAACCGCGCTGCCGGTGGCGACGGAGCGCGTTTGCGCGTTTGCTATTGAGTAATAGATGACGGCCCCCAGCTACAATCATTCCCACAAAGATTTAGACGGTGAACATGGGGCCGTATACGTTACCTTTACATTCGAGCTGCTTACGGTTGACCTGAAGAAGAAGAAAGATCAGTCACCATAGATAAGAAAGCAACGTAGATTAACTGCATATTTGTCTGCTGAGCAATTTTAATATAGCTAAAACCATCCTGTTCCACCGCATAATTCGCAAAATTAAACTTTCCTAGAAATATGAAAATCTTTTTGGGCGTCCCAATGAAATTAAAAGCGGTCTCCAGCTTCTCCTCTGATAAAAAATGCAAGTGCGGTCCTTCTCGCTCATCTCTACCCAGCATGTTCTCAGAAAGATTGTCGAGGCAAAGGCGACATCAAATGAAACGCCGATAGCAAGTAAAGAGATGAAAAATACAGAAAGAAATAAATTTCATGCAGAAAACGAATAAGAGGCATCAGAACGTTTTATGGGAAGGTCCCATGGGTAGGTCGCAGTAGTATCTCGCCATCTCTCTGCATATGTCCACTTGAATCGGAGCGACTGTGAAGATCCTCGCGAGGTGGCCTTGACAAAGTCTCGGTGGGCTAGCTAGTCGAAGGACCGGCTATGTCCCGCGCAGTTGATCCCACGGGCGGGTCATCCAAGTCTGTCAAATCGATCACAGTCCGGAGGACCTCCTTGTTGTCTTCTTGGTCTTGGGCTGTGTCTGCATATAGAAAGTAGGATCTCTCTAAACCCTTCCCTTTTGGGACTGGAGGAGAACATGTGCGCCTTTGCCTCTTTACTGAACTGCCATCTCTGTCGTCGAGGTTAGAGTCGTTCTCCGGGGGAGTCTCCGACCTCCGTCTTACAGCCGGAGCAGTTATATCAGCAGAGTTAGGCTGCATATCTCTCAGCCGAATTAAAAGTTGGCGGAGTCGTGGCTCCATCTTTCCCTGGACAAGCATTCCGCGGACTGTCGTCCAGATTTCCAAAATATGCTTTCGACGCTGCTTCATGATGTCACTATGCGCTGTCCGGACACGACTCGTTTGCTGGGTGAGTCTTTCCAACCCGGCTTCCAAGTCCTTGGCCCATTCCTCTAACTCTTCATCAGCCTCAGCAAGAAGTGAGAGGGGGTCCGTCTCCTCATCCCCTGTACCGATCCCTGCCAGTTCGCATATGGCTTTCGATAATTCTTGCGGGGAGGCCATAACAAGGTCTTCGATGTGAGGATTGCAGTTCAGTAATGCTAGCTTGGACCACGCTACTCTTTCTTGTCCAATGTTTCCTATAACAGCTCTCAGTAGTCCTTCGCTGCTCTTTTCAGGGATATCCGGCTGGTCCGATGAAAGCTTTGCGTAAAGTGCGGACCATACGTGGTGTCGCCGGACTGGAGAGCTTTCGATGATCCTCATCACATCTTCCACAAGAGGGCAGGGACCTTGTGGCTCAGCGTCTTCTGTCGGAGGGGGTTGAGTCGCTTGGTCAATCATGGCATTAAGGTTCTCCCTTCCTTGGTCTCCATGGAATAGAAGGTCTGTAGGCTGTCTTAAGATATCTTCTGTAATCGGAGAAGCTCCGACCATGGAGAAAAAGCCTGCCTCGTCGATTGTCACAGTTTGCCCTTGGCACACAGCCCAGGCCCCAAGTCTCTTTGCGTGTTTCAGGGCGTGGAGTTGGCGATGCATGTAAATACACTGGGCGGCGGGACTCAAATGGTCCATCAGGTTCCAATTGGGGTCTAGCATCTCGGGAGCCGGTCCTCTTTCATTAGCATCTTCAAAGAGCTGGGACATTGAATCCATATCTCTTTCCCAGACTGGTCCAGCCTTCAGACAGGGGAAGGTCAGTAGGCCAAGCTCGCCCCTCATTTGCTTAAAGTCCTCAATCTCCCAGCGAGTCCCTTGTAGGGGCCTCATGTTTCCAATGAGTGAATTGGCGGCGAGGCGCTTGGGAACGCACAGTTTGACCAGCGGTGTGTCCTCCAGAGGCGTATCGTGCGCAGTGTATGTAGGGAGTCCTTTCAAGTACACCGAGGTAAGCCCAGTCATGGCTAACTGTGCCTTTGTTGGGAAGATGTATGGCGCTATATTGATCATTCGAGGCATGCGAGATCCAATCATCATATGCGGTAGCAGTCTAAGTCTCAAAGACGGTGTCACCCCTTGTACCTTTGATGTGATTTGCATCATCAGTCGCTTGACCTCGGTCTCGTCCAGACTGGCGCCTCTGACAACCAGGGGGTCCCTTGCGCAGTCCGCCTTGAAGATTTGATGGATGTATCTTGCGAAATGGGGGTACTCCGCCAGGCCCATTTCTTCCGTCCAGCGCAAATAATGAGGGTAGCCCAGCAGACATTCGCAAAGCGAGGTATACGGGACCGTCCAAGCTTGAGATGCCCTCTGAACTCTTTTTCTGATCTCTTTCACGGACTTCTCCTGCTTCCAGTAACCGTGAGTTACAATATCATACCATGCAAACAATCCTAAAAGGAGGTCCTCCGTGGTCAACAGGTCGTTGGGAAACTTGAGCGCAAACTCGTGGAGCATCAGGATGAGCTGTGGGGGGAACGAAAGCGCTTTGAGAAAGGGAACGCCGTATTCAAACCCTGATAGTCTGTCAGTCTTCCGTCGGAGTATTGCGCCGTCGCAAATGAGGTCTTTCCAGGGCGGATTATGCGGACCGGCTTCTGACTCTGGATGAGACAGTTCTTCCAGGTTCTGCGAGGCGAACTCAAACTGTTCATCGGTGAGGGGCTTATACTTGGCCACTGGAACTAGCCCGGCGCCAATGGCCAGAGCCACTCCGGACCGTGTTGTTTGCTGCCTCACTTCCCTCAGAGTGTATGACCCGAAACGAAAAATGGTCGAGAACTTCTTGCCATTATTGTTCACAAACTCTTTTATGGCTCGCAAGTTGCCCGGGATCGTTGCCAGATAATGTGGGATGGTCTGGCACCCTGCCCCGCAACCTGCTGGCTCAACCTCGAATTCTGCCCCCTCAAAGTTGGCGCAGGAGACTTGATGCTGAACATTAGTTGTGGCACCACCAGCGTTGACTGGCCGAACAAACACAGGTCCCAGCATGTAGGTAGACCACCCGACGTAAAGTCCATCAACAGTGGGCTCTGCTCTGATAACGGGCCGTGGCTCATCGGGTGTCTGCCTCTCGCCAGCGTCCCAACGTTGTTGCTTTTCCAAGTCATAGCCATCGTTCCATTGGCTATCAGCCGGCATCTGACCGCCTGAGAAGAGGCTGATCTGGTCCAAGAGATTCTTGTTCCGCTTTCGCTTCGCGGCTTCTGGTGCAAACTTGTCATTGTCGTACATGGTTTTGCCTCGGGGGAGGACTTCGACAATACACCATTGATCTTCAATCAGAGTCTCGAGGTGTCCATCTCCAAGTAGTTGTATCAAATCATCACCATTTTCGTGTCCAATTGTACTTTGCTCGGGGTCGTTTGGATTCGCCTTTACGGCCCAAGAGCGATCTGCCCGAACTGTAATTCTGGCGGTCCGCCACTCGAGAGTCTCAGCGGGCGGGAAACTGTCCATTGTGCTGGTATTATTATGGGGAGACGGTTGCGAATTGAACTTCGATAAGTATCAACACCCGCCCAGGTAGGCTAGATGAGATCTTAGTAGAAAGAGGCGAACTTCGACGATAATCAACACCCGCCCAGGTGGGCTTGGTGAGATCTAACGAGAGAGACGGAAACGGCAACGGAAAGAGAGGGAAACAATGGTTCCCAGCTTCGTGTCTGTGTTCGTGTTCTCTGGTGGCGCTGTCTATCGAAGACGGTCCTGTGCTGTTCCTTTTGTTAGATAGAGGTTTTATTTGAAGGGTCCTCGGTACATACAATGATCTGGTGGCTGCAACAATGCTGGTAGCTGCAACAAGGCTGATTCTTCTCTCTCTTGACAAAGTTGGCTTCTTGGAAATGTGAATGAATAGGAAAGTTTCTTCTTTCGAGAGGGAAAAAGTGCACGGGCATACCCTTGGCTCTTTGCCAGTGGTGAACATGCACATCGTGCCAGCCGTTTCTGCGGCGCCATCACCAATTTTGATGGATTTTCCGCATCACTTTCTCCTGCGGTCAAAGCGGCCCACATGGCCCATGCGTTTACCAAGCCGTAGGTACTATGACGAGCAAATGGCTTTTCAGACTCATGAAAGATGGACGCTCTTATGGAATCTTGCAGTGACCATGCTGTCGTCAGCACTTTTGGTAATTTTCCATTTCAGGTTGGAATAAGAGACTCTATCTTTCCATTGGGCCCATCACAAGTCAGTAGAAGTAACTTCATCCAGGCAGCCCATCAAGGTACACGCAACGGCTATTTGCAGAGCAAGCCTTACATTTGACTAAATGTTCAATGTTTCATTCTTGCCAAAGGATAATCAAGGCACACTCCTCCCATCAGTCAACGGCCCTCTCACACCGCTTGCCCATCTTCTTCGACATGGAGCGTGGTGCAAATTTTCTAATCAGTTTTGATAAACTCGCGCCTTGTCCTTAATTTAGGCTGGAACGGCTCCTCTCGCAGCGACAGCCTCCATGGCTGGAGAGAGGCACGCGCAAATCTTTTCGACTTCATCAACCAAGACACCGTCACTATCGAGCACAAAGTTCGGGATGATTTGGAGATATTACGTTTGTTTCATCAACAGACCGCCGATTCGCGAATACTCGCCACGTCTGCAGTCTGCACGCCGCCAACAAAGGGCACGATTATAAACCGTATTTGGAAACGTTTACATGGACTTTCTTGGTATCAAACTCAGACCGAGTACGGCTTGCCCTCTGGAAAATGCATTCGCGTCAAGAGAAATTGTGCTGCACTGCATCCAGTGGCCAAAAGATCTGGATATCTGGACGAAGCAGTTGCTACGCAGAGGTAAGAGTCTGCTTTGTCATGGCTACCAATGGAGCGACTGGCGCTGCTTAAGATATAACAAAGGCGAAGCGGGTTTGTCTTTCATCCAAGCTGAAACAGATTTCTCAAGTCAAACTGCTAACAGTGATGAATGCCTATTATTCTAGCATGCACCATTTGTACAATCGACATCGCCCTAGTCAAGACCAACCTCCCGCCTACATCCCTATTTAAAGACATCGCACCCGAGTTTGTCACTGGGCCAATTACAGCACCTACTACATTTACAGCGTACACAGCAATTACATCGGACACACACCATTCACGACATCTCTCACACTTACAGCCTCTACTATATCAGCGTACACAGCATGCAGAGCGTACACAACACTTACAGTATCTACAACATCTACTACATTGTCATGCCAAGGAGTTATTGCGGGAGTGCCGACACTGCATAAAAGCGGGACAGAGAAGGCTGGACCTACACTTTGCTCCAGTTTGATGACGATATATTGAGGGATTACAAGCGAAGGGTCAAGGCTGTCGACCAGTTCCACTCGCATGCTCAGCTATACAATGCGCCTGAAGAAGTGGCGGCCAAGTGGCTAATGGGGGCTCATCAAGATTTTATGATGATTAATGGAGGATTCCTCTGAGCCTACTTTATTGCTATCGTCAGCCTTGGTCCCGACTTGTAAACTCGGGGTCCCTGAAGCTTCTACTTTTTGCATGAGATTGACATGGGTCCTGTTGAACGGAACGCTCGACTTGCGGAAGGCTTCAACATGGCCGGGCATCCAGTCTACAGTGAGGACCTCGTTCTTGACCTTATCTTAGAGAACAAAGGTCCCCAATTTCCGCCTGCCTGGAGCTTCGACAACGACAACGATCATCTCACCGCGCTCACACAATTCGAGATACAGGATGTCATGTGAGTTCATCAAGCCTCCAAAAAGATTGCCGAAACCTTTCTTCGAGCCTATTGTCCCCGATGATGTACTCCCGCAAGATTGCCAAGAGCTCTATGCCATCGTTACTCTCTGGAAGCAGTTCATTGAGAGGTACCATCAGCCTTGGTCCCGGCTTGTAAACTTGGGGCCTCTCAAACGGCCATGAGGATGATAACAATCCTGTGGAATGGAACGCTCGGATCACAGAGGGCTTCCGCACGGCCAGGCATCCATTTTACGATGAAGACCTCGTTTCGTCCAGAGACCCCGCTCAGGCTTCGAAGTCAAGGCTTTCGACACTCGCAGGAGTGTCGACAATGCTTGAGGCGAAATCAAGGCAGCTCGATCTGCGTCGCGCTGTTTGACGACGACATATTCAGAGACCATAAACGCAAGGTCGAAGCCGTCAACTGGTTCAGCTCCCAGGCCAGGCCGTTTGATACGTCAAACACAGGCACGTCTGACTTGCCAAGCAGAGTTGTTGCTTCGACACGGTCTCCCGTCGTCAACCTCATCAATCTTCCGGATAGGCACATTGACGCTCTGATGGGAGAGGTCTTGCCCGGTGACCAAATGCGCTTCTACAACTATTTGATGAAATTCTTCTATTATGAAGTTCTGCCTTCGGGACTGTCCTCCTTGCTATCTCGGCCACACCTGGCCTTGCTCAACTGGGTCCCTGCCGGTTACGTTTGCAATCGTGCTTCTCATCTCTTTCGAGACTAAGATCGCCAATTATTCTTATCTCAACCCCGTTGTTCCTGTCAGAGACCCGAATCTACCGACCATACTTCTTACACCTCTTTGCCCTTCTGCCTCGGCGTAGCTATCAAGAGACCATTATCATACATATCTACATACCGGTTCACACTACTTCCTTACTGTATGTAGGTCCATAGCTAAGTGGCCTTTGTTCGACGATGTTCTTGACTTCACTCTCCTTTCCGCTCTTTTGTCTTTTGGTGAAATTCTGAAACTTTGCGGCCTCAGCCGGGCTTTGTGGTCGTCTCTCGAATGGTATGATGATGACTCTCAGTGAAGAAGGTAAATGCTGATGAAGGTTGAGAGAATGGGAGAAGAGGGCAGATGGAAAATTCTCCTGTTGTGAAATCTGGCTTCGGGACTGGTGTAACAATATTCTAGCTATCTCGGCCTTGTTCTTGTAGCATCGGTAAATGATCTCCCTTTCTCATTTCCAACCTCATTCTGCGGCTGCTATCTTCGCTACCTCTGATACCTCTGATACCTCTGATACCTCTGATACCTCTGATACCTCTGATACCTCTGATACCTCTGATACATATAGTAGATATAGTAGATCTACGATTTAATGTCATTCGCTGACTGTGAGAATTTTTTAGCCGGCTTCGCCTGGACCCTTTGCCTCGTCTTCGACTTTAGGTATAACAAAAGGGGAATGTTATTTGAGGGCCTTGCCGCGTTTGATCCAGAATATCTTAAATGTTTCGCGCTCCAGCTGAAGGATGGGCGTGGACTAGCACTCCCAGAGAGCGACTCCGACTCCGACTCCGAATCCAACGCGAGATTTACGCTTCCGCTCCGAATACGCTTCCGCGATTCCTTGGCGGAAGCCGAAGGAATCATCGCCAGGACAGCACACTGCTCACATTGTCTGGAATTGATAATCCACTAGGTGGAGAGAGCAGGGACAGATCGGAAGAAGTACTAAGGGAAGCAGGACGAATGGAATAAGCTGACGAATGACTGTCGAGGATCTACTTTTGTACTGCGAAATGCGCACACGATTGGGACTACCAAATGATGAGATTTATCGGAAAGCTCTATAAGAGCCGTTGTCCTCATTATGCAGAGTTTATGGAAATAACAAGTTGTTGAAATTGAGCAATAAAGCCTAGAGACGTGTAGAATGTGCCATGCACGCACGTTTTCACAACGCCATTTTGCCCACCGTTTCTCTGGTCGTCAGTGAATCAACATACATGAGTCTACCAGATGGCGCTATAACGCAGCTTATTCGTAAAACAAGTGAAAGAAAAATATATTATTCCCTAATCACGTCCAAGAAGAGAGAAGGACGATGCAAATATGGTCTAGATCGATTATCGAATCTTTCTTCATTAACAGCGTAGATACCGCCCAGTGAGACGAAGAATAACGCGACACCAACTAGTGTCATTGCCGCCGAGTTCTACATAGCTACACTGAAGAATAAGTAATTGCACCATACTACAAGCGAAGAACGTCACGACCTACACCGGGCAATTCACCTACTTCGGTCACGGATTCTAAAGGTCACCGGCTCGGGCCGAGCAAATTATCCCCGCTCCCGATGCCGGTTGAAGCCGAAACTTTAATCCATATTAGCTAGCAAGCAAAAAGCAATTCTTCCTCTTGATCATTCTTGCTTGTGTTTCCATTTCTCAAAGAAACTGTCGATTTTAAATTGCGTATTCTATTATTGGGAAAGGTGGTTTTTGCGAGCTCATCATCAGGCTCTACCCCATGGCCCAAACGTTAGGCGAGCTCCGCCATGAGAATGCGGATTCATTGAGTCACGATGACCAGGAGCTGGAGCAACTAGGCTCTAGTTCCGAGCCTCAAGCTTCCGGTACTGAATTCTCCCTGCCACCTGTTGATACTGGAGCAGCAGCATGGCTATTCCTGGCTGCCTGCTGGGGGGTTGAGGCTCTAACCTTTGGTGAGATCGTGCCCAATAACCAAAATCTATTCTCAAAGCTTACCAATCGAAAACAGGCTTTGGCTTCTCCTTTGGTGTTTTCCAGGATTATTATAGTTCCCATCCTCCCTTTGCTGGATCCGGTGCTATCGCTGCCATCGGTACTACTACAACGGTGTGGACAAGCTCTGCTATTATTGGTTTTGCATGACCTGACCTGAATCTAGGGACTCATGTACATTGGAACACCGTTTGTTGTTGCATTATGCCGCTTGTATCCTCGCCAAGCCCGCTGGTTTACTCCTGTTGGCCTCATTATTGCTTCTTTGGCTCTAGCATTGAGCTCCTTTTGCACTACCGTGCCTCAATTGATTGTGACTCAAGGGGTCTTGTACGGGACCGGCAGTTGTATTGCTTACTGCCCGTGTACGCTGTATATCGACGAGTGGTTTGTTCGGCGAAAAGGGCTTGCTTACGGCATAGTTTGGAGCGCAGCAGGCGCAGGTGGTGCAATATTGCCCTTGATAATCGAGGCTCTCCTTGATAACCTCGGGTTCCAGAATGCTACGAGAGTGGCTGCTGGCATTCTCTTTGTGTTCTCCTTCCCTTTGACCTGGTTAATCAAGCCCAGACTGCCATACTCACCGGTTACCAACAGCAGGCCGCTCAACTTGCGATTCGTTGCATCCAAGGTCTTCATTTTATACCAATTAGCAAACGTTATCCAGGCGACGGGCTATTTCCTCCCAGCCATTTACTTACCAACATATGCCCGCACGACGTTGGGAGCTTCAACTTTCCTAGCAGCGTTGACAATCATACTATTCAACTTGGCCATAGCCATTGGCCTTATAGTCATGGGCTTACTGAGCGACAAGCTTGCAGCCCCGACGTGTATGTTCATCTCAGCAGTGGGAGTAGCTATATCTGTCTTGGTAATATGGGGACTCACGGCATCTCTTCCTGTGCTATATCTGTTTTGCGTCTTGTACGGCTTGTTTGCTGGCTCGTGGGCGTCGATCTGGCCTGGAATCATGAGAGAGATTTCTCAGAGAGGCGAAAATGATCGATACGGGTATGCTGATCCGATAATGGTGCATGGCTGTCTCTGTGTAGGAAGAGGCGTTGGTAACATCGTGTCTGGTCCTCTTAGCGACTCTCTTATCAAAAGCATGCCCTGGCGAGGAAAGGCTATAGGAGGGTATGGGAGCGGATATGGTATTTTGATCCTTTATACTGGTATTTCAGGCCTTTTGAGTGGGATGAATATTATTTGGAGGTGATAAACATGCATTTACTAGATACTTTGTACCTAATATACCGAGCATTTTATATTCTCACGATCCTTTTCACCCAAACTCAACATTAAACCATCTTGAATCATTCCAGCTGCTGGAAGCCAGTCTGAACGGTCCTGTAATGGCAAATGGGTAGTCCATCGGTGAATATAACCGGTATTCTCAGTGATCCTCAGGGTTGTCCCCCAGTCATCTGCCTTGGCACAGACTTTCCGAACAGCTTCCCAGGCCTTGGAAACTCGCAGGGTCTTTGTATTAATATCGTGCTGGCCTTTACTGCACCAGCCGGTGATTAAAATTCCACACTTTCCACTGCCCAGCGACGCATTACCGTCAAAGTCGGCGAGAATAGGTGTATCCAGTTCACCACATACATATCCAGTACAGCCATCGGACTTGACTATAGCAGCAAAGAATTCAGGTGCGACATCAGTCCATCTGTATTCTTCTATTCCCCAGAAGAAAGCGACTGCAGTGTATGGAGCATAATAAACCTTGTTGCGATCATTAGTGTTTGGGTGAATGACATAGACAGTCTCATTGCTTGGATGTCTAGAGGAATCGGTGGTGTAGGTCCATTACTAAGAGATTGATGGACATCATGCTGTTTACGGGTGTCATAGTCTATTACAAAGTTTCAAGAGTTAGATGAATTGTCATTATTGCAATTATATATAGGATTTAATAAGCATACCGATGAAATGAATAACCTTATCTGGGTATTTATCACTTCTAGCCCTCCCGCGTTTCGAGAAAGTCGACTGCAGCATTTGCAGTCGTGAATGACAGATGAGCGATAATATCACCAGGATCTAAAACAGCATTGAACGCACCCCAAGATACCAAGCCCTTCGCGTTGCTCAGTTCCAAACGAAGACGTTCCAAAGCCTCTTCTTTAGTGGGATTTTCCAACCCCGTCTTATCCATACTGATAAGCACAGTTGCTTCTGCGTCGCCTGCACGCGTGATATCCAGCCGCTGCTCTTGAACCTTATGTCCTTCTGGTACGTGTGTATCTGCCGTAACCTCGCAGATTCTTAGTCGATAGCCTAAGAAGACTTCTTTTCTACCCTTCTCCTGAGCGGCATGGTGGAGACCTTGGGTTCGCCATCTAACCAGCGACTTTTCATCTCTCCAAGTAGAGAGCGATAGAACCCAGCCAGGTTGAGTCAAAAGCCGTATCGGATATTATCGATGAAGCCGTCAATTTTGACCAGTTCCGGCCTAAGTGTTTTGCCGACGTCGAGATAGTGAGACTTTTCCGCCGCACTAGGATGCACCTCAAAGAGTACCAAGAACATGGTGGCTGATGTAGTGGGTGTTGTAATTGATGTCGTATGAGCGAGTGTAATAATACAGAGAGATTGAAGAATTTAGATGTCTGTTTGAACCAAGATTGAGAAGCAATAGCCGGAATTCTAAAAGTTTGTTATGGTTACAGGTATATAAATGGAAGGCCTTGATCAGTAAATAAAAATAAAGGCAATGATGAAATTCTGTGAATCACTCTTAGATTCCAAACGGTGGATATCTGTGACGATGGGGTAATTGTATGAAACAAGAATGTTTATACAGTTGTTGTTGCTATGGTATCTTTAGTCAGGCTGTGAACTTGAACGCCGCATTTCCTCACATAGTGTGTTGCTATTGATATCAACGCTCACGCTCCAATTAGTCGCCTTTTCGATTACCCGAAGCCAAATGACGTAGATTCGACATTCGGCATACTCATCACATTTCAATCTATAAGAGTATTTACAAACTGTAAAATTTTCCATTTGACTATATATTTCGCAGACAAGGCCTTCTGCAACTTAGGATAAAGCACGTTTAAAGAAATTCAACAGCAATCTCTGATACAATGGCACTGAGACACATCGTTACGAAAAACGCTCCGGCACCGCCAATCCCAGATCTGGTATGGCTAGTTTACATAATCCTTTCTCTTGTTTGTCTTGTAATTGTTTTGGCCTTTACTTTCTAACAAACTTTTCTTAGTTCGCTCAGGGCGTAAGAGCTGGTCCGTTCCTATGGACTCAGGGTACTATCGGTGCCCTTCCCGACGGCACTATGGTTGAAGGAACGGTACATATTACACTATAACCCTGTCCAGCTTAGAGCCACAAGCTTATGCAACTCATACAGGTCCAGGATCGTGCAAGGCAAGTCATCAAGAATCTCGAAGCAGTGCTGGCCGCCGAGGACATGACATTAAAGGATGTGGTGAAAGCAACCATTTACTGCACACATTTTGACAAAAGCTTCCCTCTGGTCAATCAGGTTAGTTTGGCAACTTAATTTTGCGTACGAAGCTAAATAACGACAGGTTTGGAAAGAAATGATGCCCGAGCCACGTCCCACTCGAATGTCAATGGGTGTTGCTCAATTGCCTCTAAACACGGATGTCGAGATAGAATTTGTCTGTTACAAGCCTCAATTCATATAAATTCTCAACGAAATAATATTCTTCCACTTAGATCTCAGTACATGTAAATACACTTAGTGCCGATATAAAACTAACTACTGCTGAATGGGAAGCGTACAAATTCCTAAAGTGAACGACGTTGCCCGCTTGCCAACTAGGATCCAAGTGGACATAGGCAAGCGTGCGCTGTGTTTTGCTGATGTCAGTAACAATAATAAATCGCAGCCGCCGCGGAGTGTCGCTTTGGATAGTAGTCATCCACATCCATTTCTGATCGACTCGGGAATCTCCGAGCTAGGTGAAGGTAAACGTGTCCAAGTTTCTTTTTACATGTCCTTTGAGCTTCGGCTACCAAATAGAGCCATAAATTGACTGATAAGCTTTTTCTTAACACGTTGTCCAAACGGCTTAGTATAAGCCCGAAATGAGCGTTGAAGTTTCCCAAGCACCCATATTACTTTTAAGCTGTCACTCAGTAATAAATAGGTACCTACTACCTATGGATATAAACATTCAATTGATTGGCCAGTTGTACGGTCAGCATGTATACTAAACGCCAGCCAACTCGGAACAACCAGCATTAGAAGCATGACCCTATCCACCTACTCAATAATTTACATAATGAACCAAGAGAAAGCTGCATTTGCAATCCACTACATGTTGCAGATCTTGCGCGGCTCAAATGTGTGGCTGTGAAGACCGTTTTGACCACATATTGTCTCAATTGGCCACGTATGAAAAAAAGACTAGCAGAAGAGTTACACTATAGACGTTTCATCTGCGATATATAACGCATGATCGAGAATCATAAACAAAGACGAATACCAATGCAGAATAATCCTCTGTATAAAGTCGACAACTTTGCTGAGCGCCTATCAGGAGTCCATCATCAATCATGTCGCCTTCACAGACCAGCTCAACCATAGAGCTGGAGAGAGCTCCAAGTCATTCTTTAGCCATTACGATGGAGCTGTCTGAATCAACTGGGATCGCTGAATCTAATGCATCCATCTCAAAGAGCCGAGCCGTTGCCATTATCGTCTGCATCACATGCATCAGCGGCATCAGCAACTTGTTAGCTGGACTATTGACAGTCTGCATCCCAGTCATTTCAGCAGATTTGGGATTCCCACCAGAGCTTCAGCTGTGGCCAGCTTCGGCCTTTGCTCTAGCATGCGGCTGCACACTGCTTCTCTGTGCTGCCGCCGCCGATATCCTGGGTTGTCGGCGGTTCTGTCTTGTGGGTGCATTATTGCAAACCCTGAGTGCATTAGGGGCAGGACTGGCAAAGACGCCATCACAACTCATCGCTCTTCGAGCTATAGCCGGAGTTGCAGCGTCCTTTTGTCTACCAAGCGCTGTTGGAATTGCAGCTCGCGCTTTTCCAGCTGCAACCAGTCCTCGAAGTCGCAGCGCCGCATTCTCTGCTATGGGCGGAGGACAAGCTGTTGGGTTTGGACTGGGCTTGGTATTGGGCGGCGTCTTCAGCGATACGCTTGGCTGGCGCTGGGGCTTCTACACGACTGCCATACTGAATGTCGTTGTATTGGCACTGGCTCTGTGGGCACTGCCGTCAGACATTGATGGTGTAGTTTTGGAAAGAGAGGCCTTTAACCGTCTTGCACAAGACATTGATTGGCTTGGTTGCGTTCTTATCAGTGCGGCACTTGCTCTTCTATCGTATGAGCTCGCGATTGTCTCAGGATCTGACGCCGGCAGGCTTATACGTGAGCCAGCAAACTTGACAATACTTTGCATTTCTTTCGCACTTTTGCCGCTATTCTGGCTATGGATGCGCCACCAGACACAGCATTCTCGACCAGCACTGATACCAAACGCAATTTGGAAAAACATGCCTTTCACAACTGTCTGTGTTACCGTCTTCTTGGTCTGGGGAGCCCTCAATGCCAGCGAGCAACTCGCGGCGCTGTACCTACAGGAAGTGCGCGACTTTTCTCCATTGACGGCGTCTCTATATTTCTTACCGGCGCCAATTGCGGGAGCCATAATGAACATCGCCATTGGCCTTTTTCTTCCTTATCTGAGGCCTTCGCTTGCCGTGCCGATTGGCTGCCTTGTGAGTGGCATCGCGCCGCTGCTTCTCGCCACCCTGTGCCGTCTTGATGGCCCCAATTACTGGCATGCAGTCTTTCAAGCTATGGCGTTGAACCCCCTGGGGGCAGATCTCATATACACCATTGCAAATCTCGTAGTTACCTCTGCTTTTCCTGCAAAGACTCAGGCGCTAGCTGGCGGCGTCTTCCAGATGCTTTCTCAGATCGGAAAGAGTATTGGTATCGCTTCAACGTCAATCATTGCGCAACAAGTGACGGCATCGTTGCAGTTAGCAAATGCAAACGAAGCGCTGCTCCAGGGCTACAAGGCGGGTTGGTGGTATAATAGTGGACTCGGATTTGTAGCGGTGCTGGTGAGTCTCTGGGGGCTCAGAAATGTAGGCAAACTGGGAGTCAAGATCGATTAACTGAATTCTCGTTGCTATATTATATATGTATGTGTATTTGTTTCATATACATTCTTTTGGCTTGACAGCTTGTATACACAATAGCATCTCAACTTGGGGGGGGTAAACGGCCTCCAAATATCAGCGACTCATCAAATTTTACATACCCCTTTCCCTCTACAAACGTGTTATTCCACGGACCTTGCTCTTTTTCTTCTACCAGTCTAAGGTAATGTTCACCATGAGCCTCAGGACTGGGATTGTAATATCTGGGCGTCCCATCAGTCTCGCGTTGATCAGCGTGGTAAAACCTACGCAGCTTTGTTAGCATTGGTTTCAATCAAAACACTATACCTACTTATAGCCAGCTGATTTGTACACTTCAGCCAAATAGTGAATCATGTGCGCAGATGCCGATTTGCCCATTCCAAAGGAAATCAGTGGCTCTATCGCCACCAGATGCAGGTTATTGCTGGTATAAATGAACGTTCTGGAGGCATCCGGCGGCAATTCTGCGAAGCCTTTGATTGCTTGTTGAGCCGCCGCATAAGCGGAAAAGGTATTGATGTGAGCATCGGTGATTACACTGGACAGTGGTTGATCAAATCCTTGTGTGGAAAAGGCGAAAGCTAGGTATCAAGAGCGATATCTTAGCCTACACTCCGCTCGTTGTCATAGCAAACAAAATCCTTACCATTATACACAACCACGCTCGGTATCCCTAGTTTACTCCTGACTGTAGTGAACACGCCCTCAACAGAGAAAGCATCGGATAAGTCCGCTTGGATCCATAGGTAATCGTCGCCAGGCTCAATTGCTTTGTTTGTGCGAGAGACCACCGCTACCTTGTAGCCCTTGCTGGCAAATGCACGAGCTACGCCAGCAGATATACGAGGACCATAGCCAAAAATGAGAATTATCTTGTTCATTTTGTTGGTCATTTTGCATGCCTCAACGCCTTCAGAGTTTTAATGTGGTGTTGTAGAGGTAATATGAGCTGCTGTGATGGACGAGGCTGCACCATGGCGTGTCTTGAGAGGGACATTGAACCGCTTATAATGGCATGCGAAAGCCATACAACCACAAAAGCTTACGCAGCCGTAGAATTAATTGATTAGTTGAAGTTGTTCAATAGCCTCGCTTTACTGTATTATAGTTTGAGCTTGCATTCCAAAACACCATAAGCACTGAATTTGCGGATTAAGATGTAAATTAGTCTACTAGCTGAAGAGAATAGTGAGCTTTTATGGCGTTGTTATAGCGCAAACATAGTTTGAAGACAGAGTTGGGCGGTAGTAGCTTATGGCAATAGCTGATGACTCGAGGATGATTACCGTAATGCACAGCTCAATCTCACGAGATATTATATTGACAGTGGACATGATCCTTCAAAACTGTTGAACAAAGCCTTGTTATACAACTTTTACTCTGTATTATCGTTCCATCTATGAAGGAGGATAGCTCAGCTTCCCATAGTACTCACGGAAACTAGTTGGCTTCCGCCCAATCAGCCTCTCCAAGTCTCCCGTGGTCTCCTCGAAGTCACCATCATTCATAACTCTCACCCAAGCGAGACGGAACTGCGGCAGCTGCTTCGGTCCACCCTTTGGAAGTCCATACCAGTTGACATATTCCTCTTCACTGATTTCCTGAGACGGCACTCTTGTGTTTTTGATTTCGCTCAGAATCTCGGCAACTTGCGAAAACGAAAACGCCTCGTTGCCACTCAGCTTATAGGTCTTATTCTCGTGTCCAGGCTGCGTCAGCACAGTAACATTGGCAGCTGCGAGGTCGTCTCGAGTAACCGGCGCCGTCTTGCCGCCTTTTCCAAATGGCATGCGGACACCTTCTTCAAGGGTATTCCCACCGAAATACATGTGAAACGTTTCCAAAAAGGCCGGCTGCATCATGATGGTGTATGTCATTCCGGATGCGCGCAGGGCCTGCTCGGTGAATGTGTCGCTCTCGGTAACGTCCCACAGCACCACGCCGGAGCCCTCTCGGCGCTGGATCGAGGTATACACGACATGCTTCACTCCGGCTTGTCTTGCAGCCGTGATGACGTTGAAGTGCTGCTTGATACGATCAGTGAATGCATGTGCACCGATAAGCATGATTTTATCAACTCCTTGGAACGCAGAAAGGAGCGAGTCGTAGTCCAGGTAGTCTGCTTTGTGCACCGAAACGCCTTGATCGACGAGGCGCTTGAGTTTCGAGGGATCTCGAGTAATAACAGCGAGCTTCTCGGGAGACACTTTTTCGAGAAGAAGATCAATTGTCTTGCCTCCCAAGTGCCCACCAGCACCTGTGACTAAGATCTTTCCTGAAGCCATTACTTAGGTCTCTGCTGTTGAAGTGAGTAGCCCGAATGTGGTGGAGTCTATCTCGTGTCGCAATTCAAGTTGTCTAGAAACAAGATGATGAAATCCAATTGATGGTCTATTTGAAAATGGTTTATAGGTAGCTATTACATTGAAACGTCCAGCATTTACCTTTTATATATGCACTCATGTCAATGCATCACCTCATGTTCCCTCTAATAGCTCTCTCGGGATAAGTTGCCTCTCTCTTTGTAATGTATTCTACAGCCGACATTTCTTCAAGGTCGAATTATAAAAAAACAGCGAAATACAGGGCCAAGCAAAGCGTGTACCTGTCGCGGCTTAGTCAATTGGTAACACGCTCCCCCCGCAATACCCGCCTCTGGGCCTCGCTCTTCGCCTCTCGGAAATTCTTGCCTTCTATTGGATTTCGTGCGCGACTGGTCTAGAAGACTCCCTCATCCGCCCATAAAAATGCATTTACATGTCTTTACAATATTGGTCAGCCTACGCTATTAGGCCTCGCTGGAATCCTTTTACGATCTTCTACGAAGTTGCTCTCCAAGCACAAACTCCCGTCTGGAATTCACAGCAATCGTAATTACTGCGGAGATAATTATATGAATAAGTCCGATTTAACGAAATGGCTCTAGAATCTCGCGCTAGAAGTTCTTCACATGTAACTTACTCTCCATTCAATCGCTTTAGTTTACATCAGAAGGATGCAATATATGTCGCGTGAGTAAGCCAATGCCATTATAATTTGCTTAGAAAAAGTCGGCATGGAATTCCCCGATTATTAGCTGTAAATGATGCGCTCACAAACATTTAAAAGGCTTTGTGTAAAGATCAAAACACTATAGTTAAGAATAACACAATCTGAGATAACAGGATGTAAATCGGAAGTGTTAGTCTTAGTTTCACTCAAGTCTAGCAGATTGGTCATGTTCTAGCGCGGATCGGGAATATTGTCAGAGTCATTAGAACGCGCTTCGCAACCAATTGAATGCGATCTCGCGCAGCCTTTGACTTGAAGCTCTTTTAAATGGCATCTTCATCACTTGTATTTTGCGTTTCTCTTCCAACTGCTTTGCCATGGCGATATCATCAATTACGAATTTACCGGTTGACTCATTCGTATTCGACTATGTCGCGTCCGAAATCGGGGCCACTTTTTTAGAAGCTGCCACTAATCAATGAATAAATGATGTGCTATCTTGGACAATTTGAGTCAATTGAACAGCATACGCAACTCAAGTCAAGATGGTCAACCACACACAGACATTCGACTCTGTACCACAAGAGCTGGTAGAGCTACTTACCGCCGAGTTGCCCTATTCGCTGCCATTATTACGGCGGCTGCAGTTTACAAAGTTCCCGCAAGGAACTTCCGAACATGCTCGCGTTATCTACATCTCAGCCACCGAACTCTCATCCCGATCCGATGCATACACGGCAGCATATCTAGACTTTTCCAGGTCAGGCACTCAGATGTTTGTATATTCGGCTCTAGAGCACCCTCGCACCGGATATGACTCGAGTCAAGACGAGACGTACGAGGACCAAATAGCGGAATTGGTCAGAGAAGTCATTCGCTTGCGCAAAGAATACGGCAAAGAGTTGTTATTCACTAACCCAGAGCGCATTTTGGTTGGATCTCTTCACTCGAAGATTCGGTCCATCTTGGAAACATTTGAAGGCAGAGTCGAGTCTAGGCCTTCGGGTCTCTTTGATAAATGGCTCATGAAGAGAGACGAGTTGCCGGTACTTGGTGACGACCTTCCACCCGGAATGGAATGGGGAAGCGCCAGTTTAGATGATTGTCGCATTATTTGCTCCCGAACGGACATTCCTCGAACTCCGTAAGTCAGAAACTCGACTGTCTATTCCGTAGCAAGAAGCTAACCAGCAAATCTTTAGACAGGAGTTGGTTCACCTCCCGAATCTTACGATTAAGCTCGAGGACAAGACGCCGATCGTGTGGGGATTGGTTGGAATAGATGGCTCACTCATATCGATTCATTGTGAGGTTGGTAACAAGGCATTGATCCTAATCTAGTAATGGTCAACACGGGCTCACATACAAACCAACAACAGGAGCCTTATAGACGTCAAGGCCTGGCTAAAAAGCTAGCCGCGAAGCTTTTACGAGAAAAGAATACACTATCTGCGACCGACGGACTTATCGCGGCAGACGTATCGCCTACCAACATAAGCAGCCGCGCCATGTGCAAGGCTTTGGGTGGTGAACCAGACTGGACTACATCTTGGTGAGGACCTCTGCCCGGTTGGTAATTTTGTACCAAGAATACTGGCTAACATCGGTTCGGCTATAGGATTTGCCTTATCTTGTCAGAAGCAGCAACGCCCACAAATCTCGAATGAAGTTGAGGTAGAAGGCGGAGCCAACTGGCCCCCACAATGAGCGGGTTCAATGTACTACTGCAAGAATCAACGGCTTAACAATAAAGGTACTATAGCTCAGACTTTAGATAAACGCATTTAGCGACGAGAAGACTAGAATAACATACATCAATGAACAAACTATTTCGTTCAATTGCGTTTCTCTCGCTCAAGGAATATATACTACTCATATTGTATCGTGAATGAGGACTCTGGCAAAGTTTTATAGACAACCGCATCTTGACGTGTAAGCTTACTGCATTTTGAATGCAACCCTCTATCTTACTGTGTAGCATTCAAAGGATTTAGGCTCCAGCAGGGAAGAAACAGAATCTGCTTCTCAACATATTAAAACGTAAATACAAGTACCGTAGCGCTTCTAAATTGCCCAACTGTCTTGCTGCCCAACCAGCTCCCGGCATGGCAGCGCGGCAGCCCACAATCAGGTAATAATCCACAGTCAGATATGCTCATAGTAGGATCATTAAAGATCTGCCATAGATCCAGCAGTCAGACTTGCCTTCCATGAATTGGCATTATATGATCAAAAGTTGAGCTACATACGGTTTATTTCCGGTCAGCTTACAGAAACCAGAAGTATATGCACGTGAAACGAGAAGCTTCTTGTAGCATTTACCAAAGACACATCTGCAGATTCATGCATAAGCAACAGCCCAATGTTACATACATATGATCAGACTTCTCCATCAAGACGTCCTTGGCAAGCGGTGAGATGGCATGCTTACATAGCAAGCGCAATGGCAACGCAGAGGAAAATAGGCCCTGACTATTCTCGCGAAAGAGAATTCGGAGACTATAAAAGGTCTGCATTTTCCAATCGTATTGATGCGTCAACTAAGCCCAATTGATCATCCATCTCATCTTGGTCGCAAATTGAAACCATGTCTGGTCCCTCAGTTACTTTGCCTATTGGCGTGGACGTAGCCGCTTTTGAGACTGCATCCAAGATTCTTCAAGTCATAAACAAATACAGCCTAAAGCGATCTACTGACACAACTGCCAAGGGAGATGAGGGCGCTTTGAAATACCTTGCCGTCATTTACTCTTATGTCAAGGCTGGCAGTCTCATCCCCATGGCCCTCCCCGGCTTCCCATTCAAGTCTCCAAATTCACAGCCAGGGTCAGGTAAGGTATTGGGCAAGCTGCCTGACAAGGCTGAAGAGCTATCGCTAGAACGTCTCAATGGCCTCTGCCTTTCCATCAAAGAGGTTTACCCTCCAGGCGCAGAGCTCACCATCATTTCGGACGGTCTAACATACAACGACTTGCTTGGCGTCTCCGACAAGGATGTATGGAAGTATGGAGAAACTCTGAGAGCCATTGCTACAGCCAAGGGACACAAACACATCATCTTCGCGCGGCTTCAAGACCTCGTGGCAATTACTTTGCCTGAACAGCTCGACGAAATGATATACGTGGCAAACGCGTCAAATTTCCGACGAGCACTACTCAACGGCTTTGGTAGCCCTGACTGGAGCTGGGAGACAGCCAGTAAGAGAGAGGACGTCCAATTGACATACAAGGGATACATCAAGGCTTTGGGAATAGATCTCCAACACATGTATGACATCAAAGACGAGGCCGATAGAGCCAGATTCGATCAGGGAATAGAGTACACAGCTCAGCAAATGCTGGCTCGTGGAGATGTAAGTCCTAACCCTCTTTTACCTCTATTGATGCTAAACTGACAGAACAAATACAGGCATTCGCCAATGCTATTGGACAAAAGTACAAAGACTATGTCCGCCTGTCTATTCATGCATCAACTGGCGCTGCAAAATTATCAATCAACTTGATGCCTACGGAATCCAGCTACACAACTCCTTGGCATTGTGCCGTTGCGTACAAGTCTGATGGCACAACTACGACTGGCAAGAGGGCGGACTTTGATAATAACGATTCATACGAACTTGTCCACGAGAACGACAGACCGAGCTACTACCGCGAGAAACCGGCCTCCAACTGATTAAACCACATCCAACCGAGCAACCGATGTTTGAGATGTCACGAGCCTCGGGCGCAGAGGAGGCCAAATTACAAGCTACAAATGGCACAATCGACGGCTTGAAACAGTTGATTGTGAAGAAATTTGAGAGGCATTCAGTACGCTCCTCTACATTGAAAGAGTCGCCTATACCCATGTTTGGGATAGGCGATGTTGCTTTATACGCGGAGCGGTATGTTCATATCTGGAGCGGATTGAGAGCTTTGGTGTATTCCTGACTAGAAGGGATAACGGATCAGCCCATGGCCACTGAATGCTGCTAGCATTAGATGACAGCTAAAATGAAATGGTTTTCTCAAAATGTATAGAGTCTTTGAATATTGCAAACAGTGTCCACTGTCCATTAATCTCGAAGTGACAGCAACATATTTGTGCATTCATGTCGGATTTATGGTCCGGCTGCGTTACATCAATTGATGTTTGGTGTCATATATCTGTGCTCCACTGACTGCACTCAAACTTATAGTGCCAAACGGGTCCGCCAGTTACCTGTGCTGCCTAAAGTGGCGCTGGTTATAGCGGTCCTAGCGCCTCCAGTCAGTAAAAGCTTTCTGGCTGCTGGATTCAATTCACGGTTTCTCGATATCACTTCAATGTTCTTTTCTGAAGTTCTCTTCACAACATCATGAGATTGCCATGTCCACGTTCAACGGCTTAGTCCGCGAATTTCCAGACATACGAGGTGTGCACATCGCTGCTTTCACTAGTAAATGAACGATTCTGACAGTTCGCAGTTGATTACTTCCGACATCATGCCGGAATATCACCGCCATCAGCGTGCTTCTTGAGGTAGTCTTATCCCAGAGACGATGTTTAACATGCAAAGTCATGCTAAAAGTCAAGAAGCCATGTCCACTCAGATCATCTTGCCGGGCTAGAGACCCTTCGGTCTCCATTGTAAGCTTCCAAAGACCAACAACCAGTCATGGTATTGACTTGCTGTTTCAGTGTCTACTGCTCTGCGGCTACACGAGAAATTCTGCTACGGCTTGAGCGCTATCCTTGTCGTATCAACTACAGCAAAGGCATTCTTGAGGCGCGGCAGCAGACTTATAAGCATCTCAGCAAAGTCATTGTATGCCCACCAAACCACGGCTCAAACGGCATCTGGCAGCTCACTCTTGGCAGAAACCGCTTCCCCTCGAATCTCCGACCATAATTGAGCTGCAGCCTGGAAATCAGCTCATGGTTACACTCTTCGATGCGAATCACTGCCCCGGCTCTGTCATGTTCCGTAAGTGAAGCGTATTCTTTGTGAGTTATACTGGGCTAATGCCACCAAGTCATTGAAGGGCAGGGTAAAGCAATTCTCTATACTGGCGACGTACGTTGTGAACCATGGTTTGTCAATGCAATTGCTCGAAATCCGTCTCTCATCGAGTATACTTGCGGTATCAAGACTCTAGATACCATATACCTCGACACCTCTTTCACCGCCAACGTTCCCTTCCAGACAAAGGCGGAGGGCATCGCAGAGTTGCTACGCAAGGTCGCGCAGTATCCAAAAGATACAATCTTCTACATACAATCATGGACTTATGGCTACGAGGACGTTTGGATTGCTCTCTCCAAAGCTCTGAACTCTCCCATCCACGTTGACGACTATAAGCTTCGCATATTTAGCTCGCTAAACGCATCTTCAGAAAACCGATCTGGTTTTGGCTCACATTTAACGTCAAGTGCGGCTGCTCTGTCCGGATTCATGTGTGGAAACTCTTTTCAGCCCGGCTGCTTGACTGCAAATAAAGATGTGCGTATTCACAGCTGTGAGAGCGGCAATATGTGCTCCATCGCGAGACAATCTTCAGTCGTCAGAATCCAGCCCGTCATCGCGTCATTCCCCGATGGCAATGTCATGCACGAAGCAGGAATAGGAGGAGGCGGCGAGGACTTGGAGCGGGAAATGGAACTTGAAGTCCCCAGCACGAGCGATCTCCATAATCTTCTCGAAATGTGCGTACTGGTGAAAATGGCTACTTACAATTCGAGGCTAACAATGTCACAGAATAGATGCATTGAAGAATACCACAGAAGAAGCTCGAGCCGAGTGCGCGCGGCTCTTGACAAACGCATTAGCAACCAGCCGCAGTTTACAACTTTACGTCAAGTCCGAAGATCTCCAATTGACCGATTTGAAAAGGGCCATACTTCCTATTGCGGATGAGCACCCAAAAGCAGGATCTCCTGCTAGAAACCAACTTGGCGGAGATACGCTTCCAAACATCATTCGATTTCCCTACTCGCGACATTCCTCGTACCCCGAACTTTGCAACCTAGTTGATGCTTTCAGACCAAAGGACGTTTGGCCCTGCACGTTCCATCTTGAGTCATGGCGAGAAAAAGGTGAATTATCTCATCGATCTAGGCGTACAGGGCTTGGGGCCTGACTAATGCGCTTTTCGCAGACATCTCGATAGAATCGCTCTTTGGGCCATATTGCAGCGGTAACATATTCTCCCACGATATCAAAGTCAACGGTCTTACAAAGCAGAATGCTCAACCCACTGTCGAGGAACAAGATACTCAAAGACAGGAGACTTGTTCTTCGAGCGTACCGTCTTCTGTGGACCAAGCATCGCCGAAGATATCCCAAGCACTTGAATCTAGAGACGTGAATCCCGTCTCTGGACGCGATATCGGCCCCCTACAAGACGTGCCTGATCTGCCATGTGGCAATAGTGGAGACGATTCCAATGCAGAAAAGTCAGCCGAGCCTTTTGAAGAACAAGCCGAAGACGCATCTGTGCTCGTTCAAGCGTGGCTGTCTCAGTGCCATGCCAGAAAGGACGATGCTGGGATTGATGAAAATGACTCACAAAATACTACAACATCTTTAACTTCGGTGCTTTCTATGCGTCACTCCTCAACACGACTCGACGCATATGAACGCATGCTTCAAAATTGCAGAGGGGTTGAGTGGAACTCAATCGAGCTCATTTCAACAGGCTGCAACCACAGTGCTGTAGAACAAGAGCTCTAGTTGTACATGGGAAAGGACAAGTGGGTTTTGACAAGGATTTAGAGTACATGTAGTTATAGGGCGGAAACATAAAGATGAGTGACGGCTATGCTCGGCCTACTTGTTACAGTCTGTATGATACAGAAGTAATACTAATAAGAAACAATTTGTAGTGTTGAACAACTTTTGTAACTTGGACTCAACCAGAAGCATCACAAGCGGTTTATACTATCCTATTACCCGCCGATTAGTGAACTAGTGCCTGGTCCTACAACTAGTGCCCGACGTCATGACTAGCCCGGTGATATAACTTCATTGAGTGACTACATATTGTCCCCTACCTCGTCTTCATTCTAATGGTGCTTCATCGGAGCGTGGAAGTGTTATTGCCGTCTCCACTTCGCGAGTTCCCTTCAACTTCAGAGACGGTGAATGGCGGATGGCGAGGAGCAAGGACACAGTTGAGTATGAGTGGTTTATATTCATAAGGTTCTATGATACTGTCTTCACTTGGTGGTCCTACTAGGCGATCCCAATCGCAGGATGACTTGGCTGGAAAGAAGCCAAGCCTCTTCTCGCAAGGAGCTAATGATTAGTTGCCCTAGAGGTCGTTCAGTTTATCTCAATTGAGCGAGAAATCAATCGTAGCTGAAGCATACACCGCATTCAATCTTCGCCCAAGTTCTCTAGCTTCAAGTCTAATCAGTGTTCAGATAAAGATTGCTATTGAGGGACCATCTTGCAGCAACGTAGGCACTTAATTGCAAAGGAGGCAGGGTGATGTCTACGATGGCCTGAACTGTTAGGTGCCTGCCATGAGTGCAGGATGTCTCTGGTTCGTAGAATGGCCACAAGAATAGAAACGCGCAGGCGGTATAGGTCGTTTAGACAGATGATATATTTTCGCTCCCCCGATATTTCCAAAGTACATACGTCTGTAGAACCTCCAACAAGCAATCGAAACACTTGATCCTGGATACACCGACAAAATGTCCCTATGACATCTTTAGGCGACGATGACACCACCAAAGCATCACACCTGAATATCTGGGATTGATTGTTGGCTTAATCAAGTTGCGAAAGATTGTTTAGATGAACCTTTAGCTTGAATAATTTCCGTTCAATACTCTTGTCCCACGAGCTCCAGTGCCGGTCGTTGATTATGATGTGAGAGCTTAGACTTCTTTGTATGGAATGCCCTCAGTCAGAGTCCCAAGCGGCCGCAGGGTCGTTATGACAATTTCGCGCTGCTTTGTAAACAACGGCTTCACGGCTGCGAAGAAAGGTTCGTAGTACGGCTTGCGCAATTGTTCCTTTTGAGTTTCAGCACCAGTCACGAGCTTAAACTTGGCGACAGAGCAGCAGGGTGCGGCTAACTTCCATGAATTGTTCTGGTATCAAGTCCCAGTGCTCGACAAGCGTATATTGACCTAGGTCCGCTAAATTCTGATATACATTGAACAATGAGAGCGACGTTTCTCTGACGACGTCATCGGCAACTTTGGTTAGGGCTGTCTCGAATTCATCGACCTTTGTGGGATCGATGTAAAAGTGCACAAGTACGGCAATCATTTTGTGTACGTGCCGCCTTTGTGTATGTTTATGTTTTGGTCCAATGAGTGAGGCTCGTACAAAAACAAGTCGAGAGTTTGACTCGAATTAACTATGAACATTTGTTGAATCTTATTTCAAAGCTTTGATCGGACATAACAGGATATCCACGTCGGACTTTATGTACCTATGGCTGCTTCATGGTCGCATGCGCGGACTTAAGGTTGTATGAGGCTTAGGAATTAACTAGCAGCTGAAACTAACATACTGAGTCCGCAGTTACTGTACGGCAAACCGGCCGCGCTTTCAGAACTGAGGTGCACAGCCTTTTACGCAGGCATATATAGGCCAACTTCATGGCGAGACCATCGGTGACATAATCCGTGGGTTGACAGAGGCTGTCGTCACGGTATCATCTGTGCCGGCCGCGGTTTCGCCAAGCGCCTCTGCAACTTTGCCAGCTCCCGATTCTGCGCCGGCCCTGCAGAGTTTCGAGACTATGTGCCACCCGAAGACTATGTCACTTGGACAATCAGACAGGCACTGGTAGAAAAGAAGACGTTTGAACTCGATCCCGTCGTCTTGTCTAAGCGACTGCTGCCCGTTGAGTTTGCCGCAATTCACACAACCGTCTTGACCAGCCAACTATGGCTACAAGACTTGCTCTCTTCCGACCCCGAAAGCGGCATCCTCGACATTCTTCGTGCCGAGATTATAGCCAATAAGCCCAAAACAGGACCCTGGACTAAAGCCGCGCTTTCAAGCCTCGTCCGCCTTGATTCTTCCATCCGCGAGTCCCAACGTCTGAACAACTTTATAGCTACAGTTACTGAACGCAAAGTCGTCTCCGAAAACGGAGTCTACAGTCCAGATCTGGACTTGACTTTTCCCAAGGGCAGCTTTGTCGTGTTGAATCTCGAGGGGACTCATCATTGCGAGGATTATGAGAATGCTGAATCTTATGACCCGCTGCGATACTCCAGGATGAGAGAAGCCTGAGACGCAAAGTCTGACGAAGAAAAGAGGGACGAGCCGGAAGAGGGGACGAGGATGCGAGGATTGGGGATGGTGACATCGAGCCCGCAGCATCTCGCTTTTGGCCATGGAAGACACGCTTGGTGAGTATCGTGCATAACATACAATTGATTGGTTAGAGTTGTCTATGCTAACTGTGTATGTGTTATGAAACAGCCCAGCACGATTCTTTGTTTCACACGAGTTCAAACTCATACTGGCCACCATTGTCCTGGACTACGACATCAAAATGACTAGTGAAAAGCCTCAACGGCAATGGATCGGACGCTCAGTGATTCCTTCAAAGAAGGGGGAAATTCAGATACGAAAGAGGACCCAGGTGTGAAGGCAGAGTGATTGTGTGGTATAAATGCAAGGACTGCAAGCACAGTAGCTCGATAGGGATGAATCTATAATCTTCAAAAGTCAACAAAAAACAAAAAGCTCTATTAGCAGCTTTATATCTATTTGCTAGTTGTAATTATCGCAGTGCCCATTACACCCTAAATAGGCGTTCATCAGATATTCATCCCAAAAAGCCCATCCCCTCCCAAAAACAATCCCCCAACAGTCCCCTTCTCCTTCTCCCTCAACAACGCCCCAATATCAACTCTCCCTCCCGTGATATACTTCTCGCTAACGCCCAGGTTCACCCGCTTGCTCAATTCCTCACGAAGCTGTGCCCGCAGCGCTCCCATCTCCGCTTTACTCAGCTGGCGAGCCTCCTTCTCCTTCTTCTTGCGGCCTCCACCTCTGCCACCCCAGTTACCTGGAGCACTGCCGTCAAACTCTTCAGAATCGTAGTCCACACCCAGCTCCTCAGCGGCGTTTCGCAGCCATTGATCCTCGCTGTGGCCCTTTTCCTTGGCCAAAACAGCATCCGCAATACGCTTGGCCAGATCAACACGAGACTTGAGACGCTGCGCAATCTTCCGATCTATTGACAGCGTCTCGATGAAATGCTCACGCTTGAGGCTGGTACTGCCGTCTCGCTCAGCATGCACCTTGCCAGCCAAGCGACGAGTAGGCAAGACTTCTTCCGGCGAGCATAGAATCACGCTCACACCAGAACGATCACCACGGGCTGTTCGACCAGATCGATGAATATAAGTATCCGCCTGACGAGGCACATGGTAATGCAAAACTTGATCCACCTCCTTGATATCCAAACCACGGGCAGCCACATCTGTCGCGACAAGGATGGAATTCTTGGAGGCGGCAAAGCGCTCTATTGATCGTAGACGAGCCTTTTGAATCATCTGAGAGTGTAAAGGAAGAACCGTTAGACCGAGGTTCTGAAGGAGGGGTGTCAATCGGCGGACTGCTGAAATGGAGTTTGTAAAGACGAGAGTGCGTTTGCCGGGATTGAGAACGAGAACGGTATATAGATAGAGATCCTGGCGACAATTGTTAGCAATAAAGTCAAAACAACAACATAACGCAGCTCACCTTCTCCATTGCGCCACACTCAATCAAGCCTTCCTTCAAACCAGAAGCCATCTGCGACACCGGATTGACGTCGACAAACTTGGGCTCACTCCTAAACTTGAGGGACTTCATCAAATACTCCATCTTTTCCTCATCACTACTACCAGCACCCGCCTTCGGAGCCTTCCCTCTACCCGCCAATTTGGACTGCAAGTTCTTATCAAACGTCGCAGAGAAAACCAGCGTCTGTCGGGGCGGCAGCTCCTCATCATCGTCCTCGTCTTCCGCCTCAGGGTCCTTTCGATCCAGCGCGCCAATGATATCCTCCGCCTCTTTGAACTGGCCCGCCTTGAACAGTCTATCAGCCTCGTCAACAACCAAAAACTTAATCTTGGTAAACGAGTTCTGTAGGCTCATATCGCCATCCAAAACCTCCCACAGACGACCCGGCGTCGCAATGACAATATCCGCCTTCTCCAGCTGTCTCTGCTGCTTCTGAATGCTCAAACCACCCGTCACCGTACACACATACGGCGCCGTCGGCAATCCATCACAAAGCGCCTTGATATGATCCGACAGCTGCTTCGCCAACTCTCTCGTCGGACTGAGCACCACCGCCGTCGGGCCCTCGCGTTTCACGTTCCTCTTCTCCTCATACAGCTCCAGCCACTTCTCCACGATGGGAATTCCAAACGCCAGCGTTTTTCCCGATCCCGTCTGCGCCTTTCCAATCACGTCCTCGCCCGCCAGAATCTCCGGAATCGTCTTCTCCTGAATCAGCGTCGGCTTCGCAAATCCCAGCTTCGCAATCGCTGACAAGATGCGCGTCGACAGGTTCAGCTCCACCCAGGCACCCATGTCTGCCTCTTCTGCGGCTGCGGCTGCGTCGTCCACGGCCATGAGGGCGTCGAACGAGTTGCCTTGCTGCTGCTTGCGTGAAGCGGGCTTCTGTAGCTCTTTGTCGGCCGCCGCCAGCTTGTTGTTGTCGTCGTCTTTCCGCGCTTTTTGCTTCTTGTCTGTGTCCTTCTTCTTGGCCCCGTCTTTTCCTGAAGCTTTCTTTTTGCCGCTCTGGCCCTCCACGCCACCTTTAGAATCGCCAGCTTCGCCGGAATCGACATTCTCGCTTTCCACAACGCCGTCCCCAGGCCCTTCAAGAGGCTCATCGACGGCATCCTGAGTCTCGTCCGCTCGGTCGTCGCGTTTGCTCGCTTTGCTCGCCCCCTGTCGATGTTTTTGTTCGGAAGAATCGGCCTGCTGCTGCTGCTGTTGCTGTTTCTCCGCCACTAAAAACTGCACAGTCCCACCATTTCTTACCACATCAACTCCTTCGATGACTTCCAGGCCGCCAAACTCTTCTCCGACCGATTGCCAGCCGAGAGAGGCAACGTCGACCAGCTTGCGCGCAGGATTTGTCTTGGACTTGCCGGATTTTGCGACGGCTCCTTTGGCGGAGTTCTTGTTGCGCTTCGCAGCCGGCGCAGCGACAGACTGAAGCTTTCGCTTCTTTGACGGAGGGACCATTGGATTTTGAATTGTCTTGGTAGATGCAGCAGAATTTCTTGTCGATTGTCCCAGTGCCAGATACCAGTCGAAGTTGAATTATCGCAAGACTCTTATCGTTGAAACTTCAAAAGTTTTTTTTTTCCCCTTAGCTGCAGTATCTGCGCCATGCCGGCACACTAGGCGCCGATCCACCGATGGCTTCCGCTACCAAGTACCTGTGCCCCACCGTACTAAGCAACGAGACGCCAAATGAACAGTATTATCCTATACCAAGATGCTGTTCCAATCAAATCCAGCATTCTCATATAGATGAATCCACGTCCGTAATGTCACGAATAGGATTGCGAAAAAATTGAAGCAGAAAAGAAAATCCGAGTTTACCAGTAATAGTGCTAGAATACATTGATGCATCCCCCAATGTGCCTCCATGTCCATTTTTTATTATAAGTCTTGTTTTCCGCCTCCAATAACACAACACAATCATGTTAGATTCAAGCCCATCTTCCTTCATTATACATGGCAAGCATCGTTCCAAAATATCTACCATTTCCATCCCTGCATATAGTGAAAATCTCACATTAACCTCCCTTAATGGGCTCCTCTAGCTCTCTTGGCTCCGGCTGCGGCTTCGGAATCCCCCCTAGGTCGCTTCGCTCCAGGCTGAAAGTCAGAAGCAGATGGATTCATGCCACCGCGGCCTCCCCGTCCACCTCCACGTCCGCCACGGCCAGCATGGCCTTGTCCACCCTCCTGGTTACCACTTGCACCTCGTTGGCTAGGGGGAACGTAGGCTCCTCCTCGTCCACGTCCGCCTCCACGAGGCATCGGGATACCAGATCGTACGGGCATCTGGCCCTGTTGGGGTTGAGGTGGAATCTGCGGCAGGTGTGCTTGTTGTGGTGCAGGCGGTAAGCCTGATGGCTGGGCAGCTTGAGCCGGTGGAGCGTTAGTCGCCGTCTCAGGCTTTGAAGCAAAAGGATTAGGAGCTTCAGAGCCGCTGGCAGTTACAGGCACAGCAAACGGATTTGAAGTTTGAGAGGGCGGGATTCCGCTGGCCGCTGGCGCAGCCGAGGCCGGGGCCTTTGACTCTGCTGGGGGTTGTCCAGCCTGTACAGGAGCCGCTGCTGCAGGGGTTGGCTTTGGACCATCGTTAACGGGTTGGCCAGCTGTAGCTGCGGCAGGAGGAGCAGCAGTTGAAGCTGGTGCGTTGCCAGAGACAGATTGCCGCTTCGCCGGTGAGGTAGCCGCTGGGGCTGCAGCTGCGACTGCTGCCGGAGCTGGAGCCGGAAGTTTGGCTGCTTGTGCTGGAGGAGGAGCCTGAGTCGACTTGGCCACCTCCCAAACTTCCACCACCGGTTTCTGCGGCGTCTCCTTGGCCGCCACCTCAACAACACCAAGCTTCGCTGTCGCGGTCCTCAGTTTGTTCTCCGCCATGTTGATACGTAGAGTAGACTTCTTAGATTCCATGAGCTGAGCTTGCTCACGTGCAGCTGTAATCTTGCTCTCATACTCGGACTTGATTCGGGCACTTTCTGTGTCCAACTTTTTGCGAATATTCGCAGCAATGATGTTCTTGACAGTTGCGTTGGAAGACAAAAATTGTCGAATAGATGAATCGTCCAGCTGAGAAAGGTCGGGCGGTCCACTTGTAGCAGGAGTGGTAGTCGAAGGCTCCTCAGTCTTGGGTGGTGCGCTTGACGGTGCTTGTTCACCAGCGGATGCGTCCTTTGCCGGGGCCGACCCAGAGGGGTTCTCGGCCTGCCAGATCAACTTCTCTTGCTCGAATCGAAGCTTCAGGTCTTCGTCCTTCTTCTTAAACTCCTCCTCAAGCTTGGCGCGGCTCTCTTTCAGCTTGTTATTCAGTGTGTCCTTCATCCTATCCGAGCGCTCCTTGATGGTTTGCTGAATTTTCGCTTCAACTTCGTTGGCCTTTGACTCATACTCTGCAGCCTTTGCTTCAGCTGCGGCCACCTTGTCTTCCAGCGATTTTCTCTCGGCATCCGACAAGCCATCGACAACAGCTTGGCTCTCTGCACCGTTCACGTTTGAAACGAGTGGCCCATCAGCAGATGGCGCACCTGCGGCGGCAGCCTCTTGAAGCTTTTGCAGCGCACCATCACGCTCCGAGGTCGCTGTCTGCAGTTCGACTCGTAATCTCTCGAGCTGCTGTTCCGCTCCTAGCTTCTGGGCGTTGACCGCTTCCAGTTCCTTTTGGGCGTCGGCAAGACGTTGTTCAAGCACAGTAACAACTTCTGACGATGCGGCCGCGTCAGCCTGTGGCTGTTGGATAGCTGGCGTAGCTGCAGGCTGCGTTTGCTGAGCCTGTCGGCGAAGCTCTTCAACCTTTTGCTGGAAAGAGTGAATTTGTCTCGACAGCTCTGCCTTTTCTTCGGCGGACTGCTCGACTTGCTGCTGTGCTCCAGCAAGATCGTTGGTCACCTTGTCAAGCTGCTCCTGTAAGCTAATCGCTCGCTGGTTAAGCTCGTTCTTTTCGCCAGTGAGCTTGCGAGATCGATCCTTGAACTGTTCCGTGAGCTTAGATCGAGTATTCAGCCAGTTGGCACGTTCAGTCTCAAGCGTCGACTCGAGCTCGGTAATCTTCGCTTGAAGGGGCTCTGCGCCTTCTTTGAGAGCATTCCGCTCTGTTTCGAGGTCGGTGATGGTCTGTTTGAGCTGTTCCATCTCAGCTGGGTCAACGCGGCCGTATTTAGTCAAGATACCCTCGGTCCTCTTCTGCCAACGGTCACGGTCCGCTTGAATCTGTTTGATCTCTTCTTCCAAGAAAGACTTTTGTGTCTTTAGGTTCTCAATCTCAGCTTCAAGAGGCTGGATGCTTTGGACCATCTCTTCGACTTTCCTGTTCTTCTCGGATATTTGATCCTTTAGCTGGTTGTTCTCCGTCCGAAGAGCCATGCTGCTCTCGCGATAGAGATTGAGTTCATGCAACTTGTCCATGAGGTCCTTGTGAGCCATGGAGGTGTTGCCGCTCTGCGAAGCCTGGCGCTCTTGGTCGAGCTTCAGGCGCGCCTCATCAAGTTGTGATTGCAGGTATTCGACCTGCTGCTGTAGTCGCTTCGATTCGTTGGTCTTCATGTCATACTGAACTTCCAGAATCTCCTTCTCACGCCGTAGGTATCCGTTGAGCTCTCGCATGCCCTCAATAGCATCGCCTACGCCAACGGCCGAGATGGCTTCGTCCGCATCCGCCTTGTCATTACGGTTCTGCTGCATAGCCGCAATCTGGCCAGTCAGGCTCTCCAGTTGCTGATGCAGAAGCTTGTTCTGGGCGTTGGCATCCTCGCGTCTTTGCTTGAGTTCGGCAATCTCCTGCTCGAGCTGCTGTCTCCGGTCTTCCCATGAACTTTCACTTTGCGCGAGCGCGACCTTGGCAGACTCTGCCTCGGCGCGCAGGGATGCCGACTCTTGCTTGAACTCGTTGTACTCGGTGCGAAGCTCTTGAACCAATTTGGCGGCCTCGGCGTGCTTGACAAGCTCCTTTTCGTAGTCCTGCTGGGCTTTCGAAGCAATCTCAGCTTGAGCACGCAAGTCCTGCTGATGGTATCGGGCAGCCTCAATGTGCCGGCTGCTTTCTTCCTTGAGTCGCTTCACTTCATCCTCCAGTATCGTCTTCTCATCCTCGTACTTTCGTGCAATTTCGCCTTGGGAGTCGCGAATGCTGGATAATTCGGTGTTGGATCGTGAGAGTTCAGCAGACAAGTCTTCAATCTGTTGGCCCAGCTCCTTGATTTTGCTGTCCTTTTCTTGAATGAGAACCTCAATCTCTTGTCTATACTGGTCTTGCGAGGCACGCAAATCTTCCAGCGCCTCCTCATTGCTCTGGCTCAGTTCCTTGTACTGCTCAGCCTGGGCCTTTGCGTTTTCCAGCTGCGTATTGGCCATGTCGAGATCACGCTTAAGGTCTGAAATATCGTTGTTGAGGTCTTGGACCTCGGCCTCAAGCTCCTGTTGGCGCAGGTTGTTATCAGTCATGAGGCCTGGTCTAGGCGTGGGACGAGGCTGCAGACGGCCGGCACGCTCTTCGGCGCTTCGCAGCTCCACGGTCAATTCGTCGACGCGGGCTTGAAGGTGATCACGGGTTGTCTTGGCGCTGACATGCTCTTCTCGAAGTTGGCTCAGGCTCGACATGAGGTCGTCAATTCGCTTCTGAGATTCCTTGGCCTCGTATTCCTTCCTCTGCTGCAGGTGTTGGATATCATCCGAGGTTTGAGACAGCTTCTTTTGCACAGTGCTCAGTTCGAGCTCCAAGGATTCAATCTTGGCTTGAGCCTTGCGGCGAGCCTCGGACTCGGTAATGTTGCGCTCATTCTCGAGGGATTGCTGAGCGGTCAAGAGGTTGCCCAATCTATTCTTCTCCTCAATCAAAGCGTCATTGTCCTTGCTCATTCGCTCCTGAATATCTTTCCAAAGCTTCTTCTCCGCCTTGAGGTTGGCTGTTTCGTTCCGCATGCTATCTAGAAGGCCCTTGACTTCAACAAGCTCTTCAGCAACCTGCTGGACACGAATGTCCTGTTTGGCGGCTGTCTCGGACAGTATTTGAGTTCGCTTCTGGAGCTCACTGTTCTCATTCTGGAGGGCGATATAATTGCTCTGCAACATCTCTCGTCGCTCAGATTCCAGCCTAGCCTCACCCTGCAGTTTGATATTGGCAGTCTGAAGCGAGTTCTTCTCTGCTGTCAAGTGGTTGATTTGATCTCTAAAGTCCTTCCGTGCACCGTCTTGGGCGTCTCTGAAGCTGTCGTATTCAGACTGAATTTTGCGCAAGGCTTCGGTCAACGTCTCAGTCTGCTCCACAGACTCAATGCTAGTCACGGGCATTCCTCCACCGATAGAGTGACGCATGAGAGAGGATGAAGGATCTTCGCCCGCGCCACGCTGTTGAAGAAGTCGCCGGAACATGTCACGCTCCATCTTATAGCTCTCCATTGTGATTTTAGCAGACTTGATCTCTTCCACCATATGAGCGAGATCCTGCTGTAATTTCTCAACCAAGTCGTGATCCTCCTTGGCCTGGTGCTTCGCTGCCAGCGCTTCCTCGCTTTCCATCTGCTCCGCAAGTTCTCGAGTGATGCGCAGTAAGTCTTCGTTCTTGGCTTGTAGCGATTTGATATCCTTGAAAACTACCAACTTCTGAGTGATGAACTGGTGAGTATCCGACATATCGGACAAGGCCTCTTCGGTGATTTCGCCCTTTTCGAGCTGCTGCAGGCGGAATTTTTCTTCCTCTGTTAGCTGACTCATGCCCTTTTCAATGGCGTAGATGTTGAAGACGAGCATTTGGATCTGTGTGCCCAAATCTCGCAACTGAGTGCGGAGGATCTTGCTTTCGGATTGGGCCGTAGCAAGCGTACTTTCCGCCTTCCTTGCTGCTTTTCTTGCCGCATCTCGCTCCTCGAAACTCTGCTGGGACAGCTCAGACATGTGAGCAATCTCGTTTCGAAGAGTCTCGGCTTCAGATTGAAGTTCCTGAATCTCTGGCGTTTTGGCTTCCAGAGCAGCAATCATGCCGTCAAGCTCTTCGGCAAGCTGCTGGTTGCGCCGCTTCTCGCTTGCAAGCTGGCCCTTTACCTGGTACAGCTGCTCGATTGCCTGTGTGGCGGTGATGGTGGACTTGTTTCGTGCGGAACCAGGGGTTCCAAAAGGAGAGTTGGCCCGTCCAGCGACATAGCCATTGAATTGAGGCGTCTGAGGTGCTGATCCTACAGGAGCGTGCTCTATGCGTACTTGGGCTTCGTCTAGGTCGCCCTGTAATCGTTGGATTCGTTCCTCCATGTCGCTGGTGACACGGCGCTCCGACTCCAGCTCGAGGCGCACGCGGCGAAGTTCGTTCTCATAACTGTCTTTGAGACGTTCCTTCTCCGACTCCAGCTCACGCACGCGCTCTTGGTGTTTCTTGCTTAGCTGCTCAGACATGTCCACAAGGCGGCGCTGGTCCTCCAATTCCTGCTTGTAGCTCTCGACGGTCGCGGCAAACGAACCCTCCTGCTTTTGCAATTTGACGAGGGCATCATCGGCCTTGGCTTGCATAGCACTGAGTCGTTCACGTAGTTGTTGTTCGGCGCGGTGAAGAGCATCAATTTGAGCCTTGGCGTCTTCATTTTGTCTCTGAAGCTCGGCAATCTTGGAGCCTTTCTCTTTGCGGTACTTGAGGGCTTCATCGCTCTTGGTTTTCAGCTCTGTCTCGAGCCACTCGGCATTTTGTCGAGCCAAGTCGAGCTGCTGCTGAAGCGCCTCCTGTCGATATTTGGCACTGTTGAGCTGTCCCTTTGCGTTTTGCTCAGACTGCTGAAGGGTCGTTAATTCACGGGCAAGCTCGACATTTCGCTGGTGCTGCTTAGTGAGTTCGTCGGTCAAGGTCTGGTCGCGTTTATTATTAGATTCGATAATGCTGAGATTTGTACGGTTCGAAGATTGGAGAGTCTCAATCTTGTCATTGAGCGCCTTGACTTCGGCATCGTGGTCGGAGTACTTGGCTCTCAAGCTCTGAAGATCATTTTCCAGAGACTGTCGTTTGGTTTCTAAAGCGCGCACAGGATTAGGCTAGAACAATAACGTGGCATCAGGGTTGACTGGAAGTGAGAAAACACGTACCCTCTTCTTTGAGGCGTTGTCTAGCTTCCTCGACATCCTTGAGAGCCTTTTCGGCGGTCCCCTTAAAGGTTTGAGATTTCGTCTCGGAGCTCCGAACTGCGTTCTCCAACTCGATATCTGTTTGGAGCTTCTCTGCGTATAGAGTCTCGAACTCGTGGGCTTTGGCAGCCACGGCCTGCAGCAGAGTAGTTACCAGCTCAACGGTGGGCTGGGTCGTCAAGGACGCCACCACAGGCTGGTCGAGCCCGAGGTGGCCCGCGATGTAGGCGACGTCGACTTCGGCAGCCGCCATTGTGCCCTGAATTTTAGGTGGACAATGAGGTTGCGTGTCTCGTCATCACTTGGTGGAAGAAAAGGCGGCGTGAGATTGGCTTTTGCTGCTCGGGTCGTTGGACGCGGCGTCGAATCAAAGAAAGTAACGAAGAAAAGAGGAAAGAAAAGAAAAATCAATGAAACGACTGCGGCAGAAAAATGGAATCTGGTAAAGAAACTTAATCAAGACAGGTGTAGTAGCCGAACTTGAATCTCATTGACGCCCCTCGGCTCCAGCGATCAATGAGGCGATCTCGAAAGAAGAAGGAGAGGATGAAAAAGAAGTTTGGAAGGCGACGAGGCTCGCGCGCATCGAGTTGCTGCAGCAGAGCATAATAGAGGGCCCGATTGAGCCTAGCCCGTTTTGGGCGGCAAGGCTTCTGAGCTTCTAGTGAAGTGAACATGAAGCTGGCAGCGCACAGGCCGCTTTGCCAGCTGTTACTGCAGCTCCTAGTGGGCTTCTGCGCCTAGCCAATGCCCACTAAGCTTCGCTGCCAGTACGGAGTAAATGGGCGCTGGATCGTTTGTCTTCTTTGAAGCACGTTCTCCGGCTACCCTGAATCAGCCATGATGTTGACGTCAACGTGAAAATTTAGGCATTTGCATTAGAATAAGCGCAGCTAACACAAGCCAACATATTTACTATAACCAGAAATTGTGTATTAATTGGCTGGAGCAAGTTTAACAAGACGCTTGAAAGTAAAAGGTACCTAGGCAAGATGCTTGATGGTGTTAGCGCTGAATTCCTCGAAATGTAACCGAAGCGTACATGGAATGACAGACATATAAGATGAATAAACACGAATACAACTTCAAACTACCAAAGACTTGAGTTTTATATATAAAACACCAATTTATTACTTCAACTGTGATGTGCACTGGGCGATGGTCAACCTCATGCAACCAGGATGCAGCTCGAGTACATGTATAGATGCCATGCAGATGAATCTTGTCTCGAAGGATTCTGTGGAGTCGCTCTATTCGCACTTCACTTGTACCTGCATGCGTGTTTCATCACTCCACTCCCTGCTCAAGAACAATCGCATTTATATGTCTACATCATGGCCTGGTAGAGATGGTGAGAATAGAATCTTTATTTAATCCTGTTATTAGGAGTGGCTTCAGCGCAAAGTCATGGTCAAGTAGAGAGAAATGCACGCTCTGATTTAAGAAATGTGTAATATCATTATCGTTTGTCTCTTTGTGCTGGCCAACCATAGCATTTGGCTTCTGTGACGAGCCCATACATGTATCAACGCCGTCCATCTTCCCTAAACGCCCTGCTCGTTTGTCGTCGAAACACCTAATTCCAGTCCTGCAAAACCCCAAGTTAGCACCCATCGATATCGCATGAATACCTCCCATCACAGCAGTCGTACCTAGAGTGGCAGATTGACAGAGTGCACTACCATGGTCGAAAAAGTAGCAGAAAGAAACATCTCCTTCACCTCCATCCATAGGCAAGTAAATAGAATGTCTACTGGCCGTAGATTTGCCAATTCAGACCAGCCCGGCCGCCAGTGGCAACATTGCACTTGACGTTGCCCTCAACAGAGAGATCGGTTCCATCCGAGTAGTTCTGCAGCGCAATCCGCAAAATCGCCTTGATGTCCTGGTCTCCCACGGTGTAGGGACCCTGACCCTGCTCCGAGGCCTTGACTCCCAAGGTGCAGCCTTCTTCTTTGAGGACAGGGATGTACTTGCTGCCCGACAAATCGTGGATGCTGAAAGTGCCGTTGGTGCTGGACCAAGAGCTCGAGAGAGCCGCGCAGAAGCGCCAGTCGGCGGCATCGCTCATGGGGGCCTGGGCGAAGCTGGATGGATCGCAGGTGGTTTGATCCGAGGGCGCTGGGGTCCAAGTGATGCCCGTGCTGTTCTGGAATCCAGCAGGCGCGGCACTCACGCTGGCGGCAACAGCCAGACTTGCAATGATGGTGAAGGACTTCATGATGGGAAATGCTGTTTTGGCCTTTGCTTTCAAAGTGATGCTGTTGTAGTTGTTGGAATTATTGAGATCGAAGCTGTGAATGCTGAGTGCTCTGTTGAGGGCTATAAGTGGCAGCCAGTTGAGTGCACGAGAAAAGGACAAAGGCTACTGGCACGCGTGACTGAAGGAAAGGGGGAAGGGAAGAAAGAGGAGAGAGAGCAAGGAAGCAGAGATTTCCAGATTTCTTTTTGTACGTGTGCGGTGAGAAGCTGTCTCCAGCGGCAGTATTCGAGTCCCTGCCTCTTTTAACACTTGGCAGCCGGTCAGACAATGGAAGGGAACAATGGCTCAGATTTAGTAACGGAAACGAAACGAATGGGGCGGCATGAACCTGCAGATATTGTGCTCAGCTCAACTCTCTGCGGAATCGTACATGGGCCCTTGAAGTTGACTTATCATCCGAGAGTGAGGAGAAGACACAGCTTCAGACCGCAGGCAAGGATAGATAGCGTCTTTATCTAGACATTAACCCGACGGCGACATCCATTCAACTGCGTGAGTGCACATGTGATGATGGGCTCATACCGGCCTCATCAACTCCGATGCCCAATCAATTCCAGTCTCTTTGTCTCCTCGACACCCTTTCCCGTGCCATCCGCCTCCATGTTGATTAACCCAGGCGCACTCGTAGGACACCAGCAAGGGCTAGTGCCATCAACTACCGGTCGCACAGGCTCAAACGGCCTGTGCTGGAAATTAAAGGGCGAGTGGAAAAGTCCTCAGAGCCTGAGTAACGCTGATCATCTGCAGCGGGTTGTGCCTGTTTCTGTGTTGCGCGCACAAACTATGGGCGATCGCATGCGTGGTGTCGAAACGTGGGTGGCCCAGCGGTTCGTGATGGGTTTAGGCTCATATTTTCTAAACAAGGCGGCCGAATCGAGGCAAGATTGCCGCGGAGGACTAGTGCAAGGTGCACGATTCAGCGGTGGCGGAATGGAGATAGTCCTTCTTGTCCCCTAAAAGTAGAAGGTGGGAAGACAATGCGCCGTGTTTTTTTTTTTTTTTGAAAGCCCGTCTGCATGTCCCTATACGGAATTGGTGATGCTGACGATGCCGAGGCCAGGAGAAGCCAGGCGATGGCCTCTGATTCGATGCCTTGTGCGAAACATGCAAAAGTTGCGATGTGCATGTTTTGATTGGCCTTGTTTCAGACCCTGTTTCTCGCTGCACCACAGCCGTGGCTCTGGATGACTACAAATTACTCAATCGCATCTCCATATCTCCATACATTAACCATTGCTAGGTGCCAATCTTCCCTGCTTGGCCCAGGTTGCAACGTAATGGTCGTTCTTCTGGTTTCTTAAGCTCGTCATGGTCGACGATTTCCACCCCGCATTTCCAGCTTTTTGCCCTCGACCCTCTTCTTGGGCATTCTCTTTTAGTCCTTTTAGTCCGTAGCTGACGCTGAGTCCCTTGACCGAACTCGTTGACGCGAGTGAACGCGGATATTTACGGGTACGCTGCAGTGTATCCACGCCCCTCCCGGGACGCAGCATGGCAGACCCAGCCGCGGAGATCTCTCCAGAGCACAAGCTGCCCACCATCTCTCCCGGAATCTGGGGTGCCATTAATTGGGCGCCTGGAGCTGCAAGCCACGCTCGTCGGAACCGGAAAGCATGATGGCATCATGCTGAGGCCTCAAGGGTTTCAGCCGCGGTGCTTATCCCGATGGCCGAAGCCCGAACCGGCTGTGAACCGGCCCTGAGCCGGAGCTGATGTGGGCTGGCGCACACCACCAGACGTCACTACGAGCCGACCTGCCGGTAGCCCGAAGCTTGTCTTAGCCATTTTGTTATTAAAAAATTGGAATATCTATGCGCCATCGCCCACCCGGCGTTTTCCACGGAAGAATGCCTAGACATGTCTCTTCGCCATGGTTTTGCCTCGCAAGGTTGCAACAATAAAAACCAATTCTTATACATGCGCCTATATTGCCTGTGAACCCAACACTGAAAACACACTAACCGCACACGTCGAGTCAGGCAAATGACAAAGTCCACCGACGCTGATACCGGCCGCCTGAGAAAGCTGGTCGGCCGGCTTCTCCATCACAGCTCTCATCCGCATACGTTAAATCCCGACGATTCTGATGCCGGCAGCGGCGTCGCCACGCCAGAATGGATGGGCCCTTACAGAGGGCCGTCACCATCCGCCAGCTTCTCCATGCCAAAGGGATATGGACGACATACGCAAATCTCCCTCGAGCTCTGGACCGCCGCCTACAATTCCATACGCGACAGCTTGAGGTCTGCTGGTCTAGTGACCGTCTACGAATCCATCTTGTGCCAAGAACTACCACATCAGTCCATTGGCGGAATCAACCAGACACTACCTCGCTCAGACGACGAGAGGTTGAAGCAGTTGATCAGGATTACCGAATCGGGACTGCGAAAGTGTCGAGGCGCCAATTGCCCCATAGACAATTATGCTCGAGTCTTGGTCAAGATGTCCAAGAGGATTATCAAATCTGTCTGGGCCGACTACCCCTCCACCGCGGTGGCCTGGTCGGGCATTACCATTCTCACGCCGGTAGGATTTTGCTCATGTGTCTGTGTATGTGCATTACTGAAACTGAGTTGATTTGGCAGCTTCTACTTGGCCCGACAATGCAAATTGACGGCATGAAGCGCGGTGCGGTGCATGTCATTGGACGTATCCCGTGGTACATGCACCTGTCAGAGCTGATGCTCGCCAGCGGCTGGAAGAGTGACGCCGATTTCAACAGAGAGCAAGACGGAGTGAGGGACCGCCTGCTGAAGCTATATCGCAAAGTCCTCGAATTCGAAATGAACTGCGTATGCGCAGCAGCCAGCACCTGGAATAACGCAGCTAAGAACGTGGTTGGATGGAACGCGCTGGGATCGCTGGTGCGCGACATTGAGATGCTGGATGATGAGCTTGCTGAGATTATCAACAAATACCTTGCCAAGGGAGTGGCAGGGTCTATTTTGAGGTATAACTCAGACCTGGAGCTGGATCCAGTGGAGTGTCAAGGCTCTGCCAGAGTTGGGTCTACAAGCACTACCGGAACAACTGAAACAATGGAATCGGTTGATGCGCGGAGTGAGCTCGACAGCAATCAGCCATTCCAGCTTGATGCAAGCCACACTGCAGAAACCATTCACGAGCCAGAGGGCGTCGAGAGATTGATGAACAAGCCCTCCACGGTGAGAGTTTAATGACTGCGACTTCAAGAGTTGTATGCGATGATTCACGTCAATGATGCCGAATATGTATTATCTACCCATGTATACTTGTACTTTATCTGAATTGCGGCGTCTGGAGGGAAAAATAGCCTTGCGTTTTGGTGTTTATCTGTTTCAATATCTGTTATATAGCCCATAATCATGATAATGTACCTGCACATTTTGATGTCTTCACGATTCATACAAAAGACCCTGCATTTATGCCCGCTGCATGATGTCATCACCGTCCAAGGCATCGTCAGCTGAGGACTTTGAAGCGCAAGATGTAGAGCCCCGCAATAAACTTGTTCCGGCACTGCCAATCACTCTTAGCACCCTTAGCACCGCTTCCATTGGAACTTGTATTAGCATTTGGTGCCAAACAGCCTAGCTGCGAAAACGCGCCTTCGCGTCCGTCTCGGCTCCCGCAGAGAGCTGGGCTAAACCACAGCCAATTCATAATCCTGAGCCACCCAGCCGCCAATTGCAGCACCCCTCGAATCGCACCAAACCACCAAGTGGAATCTACGATACAGGCCGAAACTGACCCGCCACTATCATCACCTGGATGACCGCGCGCTCTCCTCGACATGCGCATCATCAAGCCCTCGTGGCTTAGCCATAGCGGCGAGCAGAAGGATTTCGAGGTCTACAGCTGCCACGTCTCGCCCGATGGCAAGCGAATAGCCACGGCGGGCGGCGACGGCCATGTGCGCATCTGGTCGACTGAGGCCGTCTATCACGCCGACGACGAGAGCTATAAGAAGCCTCGCCAGCTCTGCCACATGAGCCACCATCTCGGCACCATCCACTCGGTGCGCTTCTCGCCCAACGGCCGGTATCTGGCCAGCGGCGCCGATGATAAGCTCATCTGCGTCTACCATCTGGACAAGGGGCCGCCCGCGCCCACCTTTGGCACCAACGATCCGCCGCCCGTCGAGAATTGGAAGACGTACAAGCGCCTGATCGGCCACGAGAACGATGTCCAGGATCTGGCGTGGTCCTACGACTCGTCGCTGCTGGTGTCTGTCGGACTCGACTCCAAGGTCGTTGTGTGGTCGGGCCACACGTTTGAGAAGCTCAAGTCCATCCCAGCGCACCAGAGCCACGTCAAGGGCATCACCTTTGACCCGGCCAACAAGTTCTTCGCCACGGCCAGCGACGACCGAACCATCAAAATCTTCCGCTTCACTCCTCCCGCGCCGAATGCGACGCAGCACGACATGATTAACAATTTTGTCCTCGATGCGACCATCAGCTCTCCTTTCAAGAGCTCACCCTTGACCACATATTTCCGCCGATGCTCTTGGTCCCCTGACGGTAACCACATAGCAGCCGCCAATGCTGTCAATGGCCCTGTTAGCTCCGTCGCCATTATCGAGCGGACGAGATGGGACAGTGAGATCAATTTGATTGGGCACGAGGCGCCGACTGAGGTGTGCATGTTCTCGCCGCGACTATTCCACACGGTCAAGCCCGGACAGAATGGGGCAGCAAATGGTCATGGGGGACAGCTGGTTACTGTTATAGCATCTGCAGGCCAGGATAAGACTCTCAGTATCTGGAACACCAACACTTCGCGGCCTGTGGTCATTCTCCAGGACCTGGCAGGTAAATCCATTTCTGACTTGGCCTGGACGCCGGATGGCCAGACCCTGTTTGCATCTAGTTTAGATGGTAGCGTGGTTGTGGCCAAGTTCGACGAGGGCGAGCTAGGATGGGTAGCCCAACAGGAGGAGAACGCCAAGGCACTACAGAAATACGGTGGCTCTCGGAAGGGCATGGGCATCGCTGAAGATGTAGATGGATTGATGCTGGAAGAGCACAGCAAAGCCGGCGAATCAAGAGCGGTGCAGTCAAGAATGGGCGCTCTTATGGGCGACTTTCAACCTGAATCGGCAAAAGAGTCTACTCCAGCCACCCAGGGTAGTAAAGCCGAATCTTCTACATCGGTTACCGAGAAGCTGGCTACCAATGGAAACGCAGACTCTGACAGAGATAAAGAAAAGGAAAAAGACAAGGACAAGGAGAAGGGTGAAAAACCAGAAGAGCCGGCGGACAAGACGGCTGAGCGGGTCCGTGAATTAAAATCCCGAGTGACAGTCGGGAAAGATGGAAGAAAACGAGTGGCGCCGTTGCTGGTTTCATCATCTGGGACCGGGCAGTCTTCCCTTCCTCAAAGCCAACTTGTTGGATCAACGACGACGAAGAGTACACAAAACGACGCTCCGCAGACGATACTGGATCTTAGCAAGCCTTTTGACGGATTACCAAAGGGAGGCATTGTTGCCATGTTGCTTGGAAACAAACGCCGTGTCAATACCGCAGATATCGACGATGACGAAGAGCCTGCAGCCAAGCGGACAGCAGGCGGCCCGACGGCTGTTGTGACTAATGGAGTCGATGGCGTAGAGTACGCGGCACTGGTGCCCGTCGAGCATGGCGTTGTTCCAACCCCGGAATTCTTGCGTCCAGCTGTGCTGAATCCTTCCATTTCTTACGCCCAAGTCCGCCTTGCAGTACCCAAGATACGATCTCACATCCTGCGGCCGCTCGAGCGTGGCATTCTGCAACCGGATGCGGCGTCACTGGACGACGCTTCAAAGCTTCCTGAGAACATCATCCTAGAGGCCAAAAACGACCCCAACCCGCGAGATCCAGCCCACGTCCTTGTAACGAAGAGGGGAGTCTTGGTATGGCAGGAGTTTTTGCCCCGAGCCGTCATCCTAGTGACGGCAAGTAAGCATTTCTGGGCTGTAGCTTGTGAGGATGGCTCACTGCACATTTGGACGCCTGCTGGCAGACGCCTTCTAAATCCCATTATCTTGGAGTCCCAGCCTGTTATTCTCGAATGCAGAGATTACTGGTTGATGGCCATCACTGCGGTGGGACTGGTCCATGTTTGGGACCTCAAGACTCAGTCCTCACCTCACCCGCCCGTGTCTGTCGGCCCTATCCTTGACATTGCCACAACATCATTAAATCAGCATTCAGCCACGCCTGGCCCCGGTGTCACGTCTGCCCACCTCAATTCCACCGGCCATATTGTCGTAACCCTCACTAACGGCGATGGCTACTTTTATGCTCGAGATATGTATACTTGGCAGCGACTGAGTGAAGCATGGTGGGCCGTCGGCTCACAATACTGGAACTCGAACGACTCATCCATCTCAGCCCTTCAGTCCACAGCTGTTGGGCCCAATTCAAAAGAAGACAAGGACAAGGGCAGCCATGCCGCTACCGTATCTTCTGGAATCATTCCCTACCTTGAACGACACACGACAAACGAATTCCTTCTCAAGGGGAGAGCCTATGCTTTACAGCGTATCATCAAGACGGTCATGCAAAAGTCTGGGTCCGAGGGGCTGGAGAGCAGTGTCAGCATCGCCCACCTGGAGAATCGGATTGCTGGTGCCCTGCAACTGGGAGCAAGCGACGAGTTTAGGCTGTACCTGTTCATGTACGCCAAGCGGTTGGGTGCTGAGGGGGCCAGGGGCAAAGTAGAGGAGCTTCTCAACAGCTTGCTGGGTGGCGTGCTCGAAGAGAAGGAGTCTGAGAAGACAGAGAGCCGTGGTTGGTACAGCTCGGATGAGCAGCTATGCGGATGGAATCGAAAAGAACTCTTGAAGGGAGTAGTTCTTATCCTCGGTATGATATTCTCCATTCTTTTTCTCTAGTTGCTTGCAAGCTAACAAAGATGATTAGGCAAATTCCGCGAATTGCAGCGTGTCACAGCCCAATACGCAAGACTGATCGACTTGAACCTGGACAACGTCTCCGCAGACGCCGACTCCATGGAAGTGGAGGCATAGAACCGACCATCTACATGAAAACATAAGGGAGAGGAGGGAATAGCAGCAATAAGCGTGGCTTGGCTGGCACGCATGTATATCAAGCATCGTTGTGTTTGTTTTAATTGGATTTGGCACTTGTGCGTGAAGAACTTGTACCTAAGATTAAAGGTAGAAAAAGGTTCTGAGGGGAGGCGGGATGGGTTTAAATGTCTCTCAACCTAGCAATGTGCTTGTTGAAAATACTGGAATAGTCTGGCGCTGGAGGGACAAGGGAATGGATATAAGCTATTTTAGGCGATTCTATTTTTATTATATTTTATTTTGGAGGAAAGAGTAGAGGGGAATTTACTGGCCTCTTGTTGACTCTGCGAGCGCTGTTTTGGTTATACGTCTATACCATTGATATCTTCTATGACTGCTGCGGTATGGCAATTTTGCTGTTGGATTGATTGGTGCGCGCGCATTTTAATCTTGATATGTTGGTGTATGAGACATGGACGAGAATTGTAGTGGATGTACGTTGATTTATTTTGATATCTGAGTCCCTGCATCTTGGGCTGGATTAGGCTGGATTATATGAGTATGAGCTCCTATCCTTCTCAATTGCACCTGGGCACTCATTTGTGAAATTATCACAAGCTCGTTTGCACTGATTCGTAAATAATCGACGTGTTTGCTGCTATAAATGCCCATTACACTAAAATCACATGCCATGACCGCCGCCAGCTGCCAGCCGTACTGCCTTCCTCCTCCAGCTGCCAACTCCAGCGCTTCACCGGTCTTATATTCTGCCGCCTGCTAGTTGAACCTCGTTCTTTTCCCCTTCTATTCTCTTCTCTTATCCTTCTCTTCACCTTTCTTCACTCATTGTTCTCGACTTTCTGACTTCCGCTCCTTGGATCGCCACCAGACCAGCCTATCGCTCACTTTCACTTCACCCACTCCTTTTTTTACTTCTTTCGAGTTCTTGAGTTCTTATTACCTTTCTTCTTGTCTCTGTTTTCTCTTTCTCTCGCATAACCCTATTCATTCTTGCTGCTCACTTTCCATCACATCGCCGTAGTACAACGGTCGAACAACTCGCCTCTTCCATCTTCCTTCTTTCGTCGCAGCTTTCGAGTTTGTTGCCTCTCTTCCATTCTCGTTGCTTCGAGCTCATCATGGCAAAGAAACGCGGCACGTTAAGAACATCTCTTCGTTGGGCTGTGCCATTTATCATGGCTTGGATCTTTCTGTTGATCCAACTGTCATCGTTCGTGCATGGCCTCGCCATCTCCAATGCTACTGATCAGCGACCCAAAGCAGCTTTTGTCTCACTCGCCCACGAGCACGACTTGCCCGCTGTTCTGTCTTCCATGTCGCAGCTTGAAGAGACCTTCAACCACCGATACCACTATCACTGGGTCTTCTTCAGTACGCAACCCCTGAGCGAAGAGTTCAGGCGTCAAACCTCAAACGCAACCGGCGCCATCTGCATCTACGAAGTCATCTCTGAGCATAACTTGGCTTCGTCACAATATGACAAACCATCGTCTGCAATTGATATGATGCCAAGAGATGCAACCGATGGCGAAAACGTCTCCACAGTTGGCCCGTCGACATCATTCTTGGGCCAAACATCACGTTGGAACTCGGGTCCGTTTGCCAGCGAAAAGCGACTCAGAGACTATGATTGGTTTTGGAGAATAGAACCTGGTGTGAGTGACCTTTGGCCTGAGCCATATATGCCTTTCTGAGATCCCGTGTACTCTGTGCTTATTATCGAGAACAGGCGCAGTTTACTCTCAATATCACGTTTGATGTTTTCTGCTTTATGAGAGACCACGAGATTGCTTACGGTTTCAACGAGGCTTCACTGGACAAGGACGAGATGCGAAGCCATGCGCAGCCAGTGAAATCTTTCATCGACCAACACCCTGATCTGTTGCACGCAGATGCGGATGTGTCCTGGTTTTTGAGCGGCCACGGCGTCCACGACGCACCCGTTAGGCCGACGAATCAAGATGACAGTCTCGATACTCCTGGTGACGCCGCCATAACGTGGATTGACTTGATCAGTTCGATGATCCAGGGCAGTCTCGGTCGTCTTGGTTTTGTGAATGCTGACTGGCGGCAGGGCAATAACTTGAGTGATGGAGAAGACACAGGATCAGCATCTGAGGCATTTGCATCACAGTTGAGCAACATGTACAAGACAGGGCTGGAAGGAATATCTCCAACGTTTGACATTGGATCTCTATCGTTCTTTCGAAGTAAGAGCCACCAAGACTTATTCAACCATTTGGATGCCATTGGCGACTTTTACAGCCGATCCTTGCGAGACATGGCCGTACCTACCATGAGTGCTAGCATGTTTCTTCCCCAGAAGAGCGTGTGGAATTACCGCAGGAGAGATGCACGACATGCGCACCGGCCAAGCCTCCCCGAATACACACAAAGGCCGAAAGCGGGGGGTTATGAACTCAACTTGGGATTCAACCTCAGAGGAAAGAACCGGATGGTTGGACCGCAGCGGCGGGATAGCTTCCGGGAGCAAGAGAGGAACCCTGACGAGAACATGGCCGAGCGCTTTGCGCTTTGGGACCTAATGGCTCGCGATCTCAGCAGACAGGATGCTATCCCCGGCTTGCAGTCTGGTCATACTGTGATTGACGAGAGGAATTTTTCGATGAGTTAAGAATACAATCTTTTGAGCTCTCTTTTTTGGACGAGATGACGAATACGATGTCGATGAAACGATTGGGTCATGGAAGGGAAACGGCGTATGGGAATTTGGTCATAAGCAGGGAACAGGGGCTTGGAGTTTGGAATTTGAATCTTTTTGTTTTCTTTGTGTGAGACAGGCTGGTCCGGTCGTGTATGGAGGGAGTGGTCAAGGTCAAGGTCAACCTAGGGAAACATATACCCGGAAATACAGTCTATATCTTTCAATTTTTGTCTTGTTTTCTTTCTCTGTTGGTTCTGTCTTAGTCAAATGATATGTTGGCTGCAAGAATTGCTGTGATGCATTTTTGTCTCACTGCTGAAGCAGCTAATGATGTCACACAAGGCGCATGGGTACGGCCATCAATGGCAACGACGACAACAACGATAAGCTTCGAATACTCGATGGTGTTATCTGTCCAGGAATTTGCAAGCTATGGTTATTGTTAGATGATAATCGTAAATTGAATCGTCCTCTTCGCTCTTACTCCCTGTCTTATTCTTCTTACTCAAGAGTTTCCTCGTTCTCTGAATTTGCTCTTTCAGGGTCTTAGCTGGCGCCACATGCGTGACACACGCCACCAAAAGAAACAAGCTAAATAAGTCCCGGCGCATGTGAGACACTGGCCAAGCAGGTCATTTCATTGCTGCACCTTACTACGGATCACTTTGCCTTAGGTATTTTTATCCACATTGAACTAAATAACATCAAGGCATCAGCAGCGCACAAGCAAGATCCGAATATGTAGATCAACAAGCAAGCAAAGCGACAATCCGAAAACGACCAGACCAGAAAAAAAAGGGTCTGAAAACAGCTTGCCCCGCAGATCTGGGGTCCTGGCGCTGTGGTGCAGTGGATTTTGTGTTGGTGGGTGTGCGTCACTGTGGGCTGCTGGAGCTACAGGGGGGCTTCAGGGGGGTTATGCGTCACATCCAGGCACAGGGACGGAAGACAGGAGAGGTGTTGGAAACAATTATGAATATGGCTGTGAATGAAAGAGACTTTTTCCGTTGGATGTGTTTTCTCTTCTTCTTTTCTTTTGTTGGCGTTGCTTGAATGCTTCCGAGAGTAATTGGCGTTATTAGACAGCTCTAGTTGGTTTAGTACCCGCTAGCAGAGCCAAGCTTTCTTTCGGCCCCAACTCTCCGCCTAGGGCTTTTTTTTTTTCTGCCAATTCTTTTCTAGTGAGCTCCTGTCAGCTTCAGCTTGGCGTCATCGAAATCGAGTTGAGGGGTGTGTCGCGTGGACATCCGATCGCATCAATCACCACCAGCCTCTTCTACTTGCTTGATCTTCTTCTCTTTTTTGTCACTACTAGCTACAGCTTGCGCTGCTGCTTCCACTTCTTTTACAACCCCCAACGCATCGATCCTCCAACGAAGCAATTGACACTCTTCTCTTCTCCCGTGGCTTCAAAATCTGCCCGCCATGGCGGTGCTCGACAGCGGAGGTTCGGCGATCCGGGCTGGCAGCTCTGGAAAGCCAATCTCGCTGATTCTGGTGCGGGAGAACTGCTTGGTTCTTCTCATGTCTTTTCTGCTAACAGGATCTCTCAGCTCACGGTCCAAAACTCGGCTTTCATCTTGATCATGCACTACAGCCGCATCATGCCTCCCGCAGGCGACCACCGATACTTTCCCTCGACCGCCGTCTTCCTCCACGAAGTGATCAAGATGGCCGTTTCCCTGACGCTCTGTTTGTACGAAGCTTCAAAGACGCTGGCGCCCAGCACGCCTGCGACGGTGCTCTTTGAGCAGATATACAATGCCATGTTTTCGGCCGATGGGTGGAAGTTGATTATACCGGGAGTGTTTTACACGCTGCAGAATATCCTGCAGTATGTGGCTATAGAGAACCTGGATGCTGTGCATTTTCAGGTCCTGTATCAGCTAAAGGTGAGAGGAAGAATTCAATAGCCTCAAACAAGCTGTCGTCATGTCTAACAAAGGTGACTAGATCCTCACCACTGCGCTCTTCAGCGTCTACCTCCTAAGTCGGCCGCTCGGCTTCAAGCGCTGGCTCGCCCTCATCGTCCTCACTCTCGGTGTCTCAGTCGTCTCTCTTCCCGGCTCTTCTACCACCACTAACGTGCCCAACGCCGATTCCCTTCTCCTCCACGGCATGCCCGACCACTTCTTCCCCCGGTCTCGCCATGAGCTTGGCCACGCTATTCCCGATGACGCTCCGGCGCATCTCACGCGTCGTTCTGCCACCTATGAGGGCATCGACTACGATCTCCACTCTCTCGAACCTCCCATGAATTACTCCGTCGGTGTGACTGCAGTTCTCATCGCCGCGGCAGTCTCCGGCCTTACTGGGGTCTACTTTGAGAAGATTCTCAAGGAGAATTCTTCCCAGGCCAGCGTATGGATACGAAACCTGCAGCTGAGCTTTTACTCCATGATTGCTGCTCTCTTTGGTGGCGTCATGTGGCAGGATGGAGCTGGCATCCGTGAGCATGGTTTTTTCGAGGGCTATAACACTATCGTGTGGGCGACTGTTATTTTACAGGCAGCAGGCGGCTTGCTGGCCAGCTTGGTGATTAGAGATGCAGATAACATCATCAAGAACTTTGCTACGAGCATCAGTATCATACTGAGTTTTCTCGTTAGCGTATGGGTTTTTGAGTTTGAAGTCACCTTTACAGTGAGTATGTCCTTTTCATGAAGGCTCACAAATTTGCTAACGAATGATGTAGTTCCTTCTAGGAACGATGCTGGTACTACTGGCAACATATATGTATAGTATAACGGAAGAAAGCCCCTCTCGTGTTCGACCGCCAGCCATTCGGGTGGCCACATTTGAAAAGCCTGCTATCGAAAGTCTTCTTACGCCCATAGGCACTCCCCGTTTAGGGCCCTCCAAACACCTTGGTGCTGTCGATCCGTTTGATGCCAAGGGCGTGGCTTCGACATCCAATCGGCCCAGCAGTCCGATGTTTGCTCGTCCAGGTAGTCGCCTGGCTCCACAGAAGGAGCTGTGAATACCCAATTGGCAGCGGCATTCGATTTTTCGTCATATCTATTCTCGCTTCTTGGGGGAGAAACAAGAACACTTTTATTATTTTTGGGCTAATTTAATAGCTTCGTATTTCTCTTTTATCTTTGTCTGTACGTGTGTCGGGAACGGAAAATGGTTAGGTGCATATAGAAAGAGGGGAATCTGGATCGAATAGGAGCTTGTAAGCTTTGGTATAGACGGCAATGGATGGAAAGCTCAGAAGAAAGGCTGTGTAAATGGCTGCAAATATACCCATGACTACCTATATATACACCTTGGCATAACAGTTATTTCCTTCTACATTTATCTTCTTGTTTTCAAAAAAGACAAAAGGCCGAACCAATTACACTAAAGTAAGTAACGTCTCTCCTAACAAGGCATCTACCACAAGCTACTATAGAGGAGCAATTCCATGTTAGGATTCACATAAATTAGAGGTGTAACTTTATTATTTCTCCACTCTTGTTATCTTTACGCCGCCAATAGCGAAGGAGGTATAAGATATCATCGCTCAACTGTCAACTCCATATTGTTATCAGCAGCTGTACTCTCTACCTACATCATAATGGAGAGAAACAAGCAAAGATCATTAAACTGTATTGAGAATCATCCAATCCACGCAAAGCTTCTTAGACAATAGATTTTATGAATTTGTAAATCGAGGTTTTGATGTCTTTTGTGACTTGCTTCGGACCGCTCTTCAGAACGCACGAGAATCTATTGGCAGCTGACTACGATAATACCAGTCGTCTGGAAATGCATTTTCAGCAGAACTATTAGCAGTTAAAAGCTTGGTCCGTCGTTTCGGTCTTGGGGCTGTCTTCAACACGAGGATCGTTAGCAGAACTTGAACCAACATCCTTCCTATCACCCGAACCAGAACCAGAATCATGTTAACAATCTTACTAAACTGGAATGTTCCTTCCGTTGCACCTAAGAGGACTAACAGTCTTTTTCATCTCCGCACGTGAATTGCATCCCGAAGTGGGGTGTCACCTAGGTAGGTAGATAGGCAGAAAAACACACGCCCCTCATTTTGTCCATGGGAAGAATAAGACCACTTGGTAGGCAGTGTTTTTGGAAACCAGAGCCTGCGCCTGCCCCTGGAGAGAGGTACCGACAGAATTGGAGCAGTAGCAGTACTAGTGACGAGCTCAAGTACCAGTACTGCTGCTGCTACCAGCGGTACCCCATACAAGCCTGCTGCTCTTTTACCCCGTATCTCAAGCTGCTAGCACCAACTGCAGTTGCCACAAGCCACCGAGCAAACGCGGGCGGGACTACTGCCGGTAAGCCCCACACCGGACCAGATTTGCATTGCATCTCCCCAATCCAGGCCAAGGCCAATGCAGGCTAGAGCAGGGCAAGTTAAGGTCTCAGTGCAGTGTGTACACGCCAGAAGTGGTGCTGCGGCGCATAGCGACCTGGATCCGGGTCCGAGCCTTCCACTAGCAGGTACCTGTGTAAGCCCTCAGAGTGTACTAGTTCAGGCGATGAGGATACATGTATTCCCAAAAGCCATTCCTTTGATCTGTTGAAAGCTATCTTTCTATCTGAATGAGGAAAATAGCTCATTAAGCCCCATGAAAACTGTTTCTTGCGTGCAGGGCCTGAGTCTAGACACTGCCCTGCACAGAAAGCTAAGCTGGAAGCAACTAAGATCCTCATTGAAGAGCTTGAGAATATGACCGTCATGAGCGTCCCCCATCAACCGGCTTGTAGCAATGCCACACTACATTGGTATATAAGTTGATGATGCCCTCCTCATTTTTTCGAGGCTCAGATCTAGTCATCAGTCACACAGACTTACAACCATCGCTATTCATCTGGTATCTATTAGCCATAATGGTAAGACGCATATCAGACTAACTGGCTTTCTGAAATCTAACGTTCCCAAGTTGCAGATTTATCTCTTGCCCCTCCTTATCACCCAGCTATGGCTGCCTCAAACATATGGAGCTGCGATCGAACGATCACGAGCACCACTGAACGTCACGGCGTCGCAAGTAACACCGTCACTAACAACGGCCACGCTACCACCTGTCTCCGTTAACGAATGCAACCCCCGACCTGCTATAGCAAAGGTCTTGTGCGCCATTGAAGACTCTTTACCTGATTCAAAACTGCTGAATGTCTCGAATATTCACCATATTCCGGAAGGATTGGCAGACACGGCCAACATCCAACACCTTGACAGCAGCACCAGCCCCTCAGCCGTGAACTATGATATGATTGCCGCCATTATCGGGGTTCTTAGCTTGCTTCTTGCACTCGTTCGGTGGGCCTTTTCCAAATTGGACTGGAATAAATTTCGAAGCACAAACACTTCATCCAACCCTGAGCTTGAGCTTGAGCTTGGCTCGTCCGACGGCCAGACGGCTTGAGACTAAGTATTGTTGGTTGCAGATTCATTTTTCAGGAAAGCATACAGGTACTAAAGACGGCCTGGTGGGTAGAACTTTACAGGCAAGGTACAAAGATAATGTTCTATACATGGCGCAGCAATAATGCTCATGTGCTAGCTTAGACTGCAAAAGTTGCCTATACAGATTCCCAATCCCACATACCTATGATCATTTAAAAGTATACATCCGAGAATGATAGCGGACACAAAAGAGCTTCCCTTGTGCGCTAGAAACCTGCAAATCTTGAATTGTCCACGTGAATCGAAAAGTATTACCATCAAGGGGTAGTTGTTTCTACCCATAAACTATCTATATACAGAGATCGCCCAATCCGCACCATTAAAGCTCTACTTCTACCTATAACCATTAACCCTCCTCAACTATCGCCCTACTCCACCTTCTTTTCAACCTTTTCTCTAAACAAATTTATGATACCACGCACATTTCTCGCAACAGCAACATCAATCGCCGTCCTCAGCTCAACATCCTCTCTCCGTGGATCGACACCAAGTTCCATCAACTTCTCAAACGCACTTATAGCATCATTACGTTGATCCCAATCAGACCCATCGGTTGGAAACTCTCGACCTGCCGTAATATGGAGCAACGTCTGCCCTCGCGCGTCCACGGCCATCAGATCAGCTCCTAGATCGACAAAGATGCTCAAGGCCGTCGCGTGATTGACATCGTTGGCAATGGCATATTTAGGATGGGAGATTTTTCTAGTTGGGTCTCGTGTGCCTTCCCATCCAGCAGCTGCGAATGACATGATTGGAGTTTCGCCTCGATTGTTGCGGGCATTGATATTCAGTCCGCTAGAAAGCTCGCGGAAGAGTTTTGTGGCTTCGGCAGCTCTTTCGGCATGGCCTACAAGACGAGGTGCGAGCTGGTGTAGTGTAGAGTTCCCTGTTACGGGGTCCGGTTCGCTCATATTGGCGCCTACGGATATAAGATGCTTGATGGCAAATAGAGACTCCTGACGGCGATCCGAATACATCGCCAATGCCAAGTGCAGAGGCTTTTGGCCTTGCTTGTCTGCCATGTTGACAGCAGCTGGGCCGTGTTCAACCAGCGTGATAAAAGCTTGTCGTTGTTCTTCATCAAAGTTTCCAAGAAGGGTGCAGAACCAATGTAGAGGTGTACGTCCTTCGTCATCAACTGCGAGAGCATCAGCCCCTTTTCCTAACAATCCAAGGATTGAACTGGGCATGATAGTCGGACATGGCAGTTCTCTGCCATAAGTTGGTGGTCCCACAGGCACAGCCGGAGCACAAGCTGATATTAAAAGCGAGCGTCCACGCTGGCTCTCTTTGCAGTTGATATCCGCTTGCGAGAGTCGAGGGAGTATGTTTTCCAATTGACCTTGATCTTCGATGACACTATGGAGCAGACATCTCCCATCTGGATAAGTTGCGAATGGATTTGCGCCGGACGAGAGCAGCAATCCAGCAATTTCCTTCTTTCGTGAACGAATCTCGGCCTCTGAGTAAAGGTAGGTAGCAGGTGTTATTGACGGACGGCATGCCTCGTGTAGTGCATAGCGTACGTCTTCTCTCTCCGACCTTGCTGTTGGCAGCTCGTTTGGATCCAGTCCAGCTTCTAGAAGCACGCCAATCTGTAAAAGATCATGCCATTTCACCACCATGCGGGCCATGAGTCCTGGCACACGCCTAGCATCTGCTCCGTTCTCAATCAACAATCTTGTAAACTCGCTCTGCTCCGACAACTCTAATGCCGATAGGCCACTGGTGTATCCTCGCGATTCCTCCGTCTCCTGCACAATTGCATTCGCATCCGCTCCATGTCTCAGGAGAACCTTTACCGTTTCCTCCCGCCACTGACCGTCAGGCCAATATGATCTGTGCAAGACCGCCAGCAACGGCGTCATGCCGTCTTTGTTGAGTGCTTCTATATTGGCGCCTCTTGAGAGAAGATATTCGAGCGCCTCAATCTGCCAAAAGTAATTGCCACTTGCGAGAATGTGCAGTGCGGTGCCTCCTTGTATCTTGTAGCTGTATCCTCTTCGGTTATAGACAGCATCGACGTCAACACCAATCTTCTCAACGAGCAGCTGTATAATGTGTAAGGATGGCAGGTCACGTTCGCAGGCTTCGCCAAGGAGGGTGCCGCAGTTTTCTTCGTCAGTCTGAACCCAGTCCTGGGCTTCAAAGAAGTGCACGTTGTCGGCAAAGTGCTCGAGGAGGTCTGCATGTCCTCCCTTAACGAGGAGATGAAGCAGAGTATTATCCTCGGAACCGTCCGGTGCAAGCACATCACCACCCAGCGATGCGTACTCCTTGATACTGTCGTAATCCCCGTCATCCAGAGCACACTTCAAGGGATCGAGTAGGTTAAATCTATGCCCCTCCTCGCCCACCTTATCTTGTACATCTAATATGGCCTGTCCGTCTGCTAAGTAGTATAGCTTTTCTTCGCTTAGAGGACGGTGCTTTCCATAGAGGACTGACCATCGGGCCCGAAACGAGCTGCTATACTGCGGAATTGGTAATGTAGATGAGATATCGCGAGCCTTTTCGGCAGCTTTGTGTTTGTCTGTGGCCAAGACGAAATCTGGAGACTGCAAGTGGCTGTCCCGGGCCTTGACGCCGCGAGTAAGAAGCGCGCGTACCATATCCCAGCATTTTTCATCCACGGCTTTATCCATAGGGGTTACAATCTTGGTCTTCCCGTCGTCATCTTCAACAACTGCTTCGATGTTCAAATCGACTCCAGCTTGCTGCAGCATGGTAATAATATTCGCTGCTTGAGTTCGCCGCCGGCGCCATACATCTTCCAAGTCATCAAACTCGGCCAGGGAATGGAGCGGCATAAGGCCATCCACATCTGGCAACCAGGGGTCAGCGCCATTCCGGAGCAGCTCCCAGACACTCTCTGGCCGTCCAGAACGACAGGCGTAATGTAATGGTGCCATGCCCTCGCCTAGAAGATTCACGTATTTCTCAAGCACACCTCGACTTCGGTACTCTGACAAAAGAAGACTGACGATGGAAGCAGCACCCTCCCGGCAGGCGACATGTAGCAGGGAGAGACCAAACGCTGCCAAAATAGTAGGATCTGCTCCAGCGTCAAGGAGAGCCTTTACAGCTATTTCTCCAAGAGATACGGCGTGGTGTAAGGGGGTCAAGCCATTCACGTCTTGCTGGTTGAGGTCCAACTCCTTGAATAAAGAGCTTCCAAGCACAGACTCCAAGACTTTCATACTCCTCACCACATGCAGCGCCGTTTCTCCTTTTTTATTCGTGGTAAGCGGTGAGACCCCAGCCTCGACCAAGACTTGTATAATGTCAATGAAATTTTTCTCATCTCCAGATGAGCGAAGGACCGAGTGAATGAGCGTGTCCCCTCCAGGACCGAGGACATCTGCCTTGGTGCCAATCGATATCATGTGGCGAAACCAATTTGCATCTTTTTTGTAATCTTTTGTTGCATCATGTAGTAGACCTTCGTCATCTCCGGTGGATCGTTGAGCCCCTAGGCGGATAAACATCTGCATAACATTGTTCTCTTTGAATCTATTGCCGACAATTCCTAGAATCGTCTTGCCTGTCTTCGGACCACGTATGCTTAAATCCATACCCGCGTCGACGAGCATTCGAAGAAGCTCTTCGTCATTGTCCGTACGATTGCCACCTTCTGTACGTTCGCATTGCCTATAGCTCCACACGGGCGGATGGCCATGTCGATTCCGGTGATTTAGATCCACCCCGGCGTTCAAAAGCTGTTGAATAAAAGGGAAAAACTTTGCATCAGAAAAGAACTCGATGCTATGCATGATGTGATGGAACACATTATCTCCATTCTTGTCGGTAGCGTGAACATCAGCCCCAAGATCCAGGAACTTTTGGAATGTCAAGGCATCTACTCTCAGTTTGAAAGTTGACAGCGAATGGGCTATTTTGTTAATAACCTCGAGCAAAGGTGTTCTTCCCCTATCATTCACGGCGTTTATATGTGCTCCAAACTCAACGAGAGTATCAAGCAACTGAGGCTTCTCTGAGTTGGCGAGATGCATAGGTGTCTGTCCTGTATCTGTCCGGGCATTGGGATCGGCTCCCTGCAAAAGGAGCGCGCGGGCCAAAATCTCTTCAGACTTGTCTAATGAGCCCCAATATCCCATTGTTGTCTCAGTTTTGAGCACAGCCAGATGCAGTGGCGTCAAATTCTGGCCATTGATAGAGTACTTCAATCCCAATTTGGCATTGACATCTGCTCCGGCCGCTACAAGAACTCGGACACATTCTTCTGCCTTCTTCGCCCCCCTGTCCATGAGAATGGATCTGTTGTCGGGAGAGCAAAACGCATGAAGAGGCGTTGGCCCTTGTGTGTTGTCAACTCGCAGAGTAATATTGCCGTAGGTATATATATTCTCCCGGGCACTTCTGTTGTTCGGATCACTCCCGTATTTGAGTAACAACTTTATCAAGTCCATGTCGTGGCGCTTAGCTGCCCTAAACAGCCTTGTTTTACCATCCTGGAAGCAGTCGATATCGACTTTGCCGGTGTTTAAGAGGGCCTCTAGATTTTCCACGTTATTGACTTGATGGAAGGATTTATTTACTTCGTCCAACGGAATGAAGGGCATAAATGCTTGTACGACCGGGGGATTGTCACCTCGAAACGCATAGGACAAGGCGGTCTCCCTTCTGCTCTCCGCTTCCTCCTCTGAATATTCCTTAAAGTACTCATCATAAGAGTCATACTCTTCAAGAACCGGAAAAGTCTTAATCAGTGGGTCGACACCCGCAGTCAGTAAAAGTTGAACAATTCCCGGATGCCCCTTTAACGCCGCCCAGTGTAGAGGCGTTCGACCATGATTACCGCCCGACTGCGCGTCTGCACCTTTAGCGAGCAGAAACTGGGAAATGGCATCATGGCCGTATTCGGAGGTGTAGGACAATGGAGTACGACCATCTGAGTCACGAGCGTCAAGAAGTGTTGAGTCTTTGGCCGCAAATATTTCGACTACCTCTACTGGCATTGCAAAAGGGGGTTGTACAGCAGTAGCAAGGTGGAAGACGTTGAAAGAGGCGGATAGTCTCCCTTTCCAGTTCATCAGTATCAGCGTCTCAAACGCTGGCTTCCCAGGGCACAAATAGCGAGTCAGGGCTTCTCGAGCAGCAGCGAGCGGCTGCACCGATGCCCTCCTGAGGTGAAAGGCGAGATTTTCAGCAGCATAGGAGGCTAGGGGATGCGTGACTCGTAGGTTGGTAACAAGATCCTCCCTTCTTTGTCTCTCTTTTCTTCCCCAAGTGAACTTCTCATAGTTTACCTCTCTATGGTCATCGAGAGTAGCGTCGAAATGCGGACAGCCATCGAGAAACTCCAACAGAAGCACGCTTAGCATTTCATGCGAAGTTGTGTCATCAAGAACGGGGAAAGCGTGGGCGTCTTTCTTTCTCGTTGTGTCGTGTAGAAACTCGGTAAATGAATGATGGATGACGCTCACGCTCTCATCTTCCAGGAGTTCCAATAGTCTGCCGCAACTCCGCCGCACCAAGTCCTTTCCTTGTCCCAGACTGATGTGTAGCATGTTGGAGAGCAGCGATCCAAGCTCAATCAATCGTAAGGGCCGACTCGCATGTGTTACGCACATGAGGACCTTGGCTTGTTGCTCTGCTGTGACTCCGCTCCGATGAGCATGTTCTTTCAACATGCCCTCATACACCTCTTGAAGCGTTCGCGGGAGGCGGTCCAGACTGTCTGGCAGAGTCTCTTCGGTGATGTGCTTGTCCCGCAAGCCTTCAGCCAAGTTATCTGCAATCAGTCTAGCGTGAAGAAAAAGCCCCTTGGCTCGCTCACAAATGGTCTGCTTTACCAGCTCATTCTTGTCGTTGCTTAATGGAGGGTCCAGTGTAGCCATCCTGGCGTCAACATAACGCGCCACGTCTGGGTGAAGGAGGATAGGATCGAGCTTCAGCTTCAATATTCTCGAGTTGCTGAGCGCCTGCTCAATCTTTGGAAGTGGCCTGCTCGTCATCATAACCCTGACTCTGCCAGGTGCAGCAGTGCCCAACTCAACGAGGCGATGAGTCATGCCCTCGAAGTCTCCATCATCCATCTCATCTAAAGCATCCACCACGCAGTACATATTCTTCGTGATGCCTGTGGTAAGAGCCTTAACGAGTGCAGGCCATACCAGGCTGCTTTCATTGCCGCTGATTGCATGGTCTTGGGAGATAGTCGTCAAGGCGGTCACCAGGGCAGGGCAATGGGGAAGCAGTTGCGCGACGAAATCACGTATGAGGTAGTTGGCGCAGTGATTCTTGTCGACAATCTGACGAAAGAAGAAGAAGAGCACAATACTGCCAGACTCTTGCAATTGGCGCACAGTAGTAGCTGAAACAACTGATTTGCCGCTGCCAGCTAGTCCCCGGATGTGAAGACACGAGCCAGTCTTGTTATCATGGCCATAGCCGGAGTCGGTATTGGAATCAGAATTGGCCCAAGCGCGAAAGACGGGCGACTTGTGAATCCAATCACCAGTTCCAGGCACATATGAGTGTAAATGCTTCATGAATTCGCTCCCTGGCGAGAGAAAGTCGGTTGGCTGGAGCCATTTCAGTAGAGTAGAAACCCGCTCTTTGTATGAATCGCTTTGCTGTGCTGGAGGCGCAGGCACCGTATCTCGCTCTACAATCTCGAAGGTCTGGTCCAAGTCGGAGTCCACGGCCCCGTCCATGGTGACTCTTACTCTTACGAGAGCGATGCAACAGCGTAAAATCGATGAGTGGAAGCGCAAAACATGGCGGCAACAGTGCCCTTTTTATCTTTATTTTATGCTCAAGTGTTGGCTCGATTGACATGGAGAAGTGCGCTTCGGCCCTTACCTAATTCGGCTTCAGCTCTTTACAAAAGTGCCTGTTGGTTGAGTCATACCGCGAAGCGAAGCAGCAATTTGACAGTCAAGTTTAGATGACGGGAAGATGGTGTTTGTCGAGCCTTAGTGACTTGGAAGCTTACAAAAAGAGATGACCCTTAGAAAACTGTTCGACATACGGCTTACAGACGACAAGAATACCGGGGACCAGAAATGTGCTACGGATAGCATTCGACTACTGATTAAAACTACATCGAGGAGTTGCTTCAGATGAAGCTGATACATTGCAACCAGCCAAACCTTCCGTCATCTTTCAAGAGCACTCATTACTCTACATCTGGCCTTCTAGTAGCGATAATAGTAGTAGAATCATACCAGACCGTTTTCTGGAATGGCTTTGCGAATAAATCGAAAGGATGGTATCCAACTATTTGGTTATAGCACTGCAGCACGGAAACTAGGAGAAGAGCTCTCCTCAGAAGGCATTATCAATAGCTGAAGTCAAATGAGCGACGAAATTAGTTAACATACAACGTGGCCAGCAAAAGAATATAGAGCTCTATAATAGATAAATACGGCCTTTTATGAATTAGACGCTCTCAAACTCTTGAATCATCTTCTTTATAGTAAAAACCTAACTTGAGCGCCTTCTTTTCCTTTCCAAGCTTTTGATTACGCTACCGTTACAATCAGAGGTGTTTGGTTGTCTAGAGAAATCGATAATAAGTACGGTGTCGGAATTCACTGCAATAGCTAACATAGATCCCAAGGCATCCCAACTGCTTTCACCACTATATGGACGAAATTCCCTGGGTATCCATAACAGCTTTTCATTATTTCGAGTGATCCAAGCAAATTCGCCGCTACCAGATATTTTCCCCCAATACCTATGTTTGGGGATCATAAACCCACAAATCTTCTCTTGATAAGAATTGAACGATGTTGATTGCCGACATATAGTTGTACAGGACTTTTTGTGTCTATTCGCCAGTGCTCCAGTATAACTCGATATTCATCGCTGGACCAAAGGTCATGAGCTGAACTCCAACTAAAGAATGCTGTATCCGGTGATACTGCAACATGTTCGATCTTCACGCTATCAAATCCCTTCTCAGGAGCGGGATATTGCGCAATGCACTTGTATTCTTTGTCATTATCTTTTCTCAAGACAATTATCTCATCATCACAGCCACAAGCAAGAATCGCCAGGTTGGCAGACACTGCTATTTATGTTATAATCCTTCGCCAGTTGTTAGAATCATTCGCGTTGTTGAATTCCAACATTGACAGGACGTTTGTGCATCCCACTGTGGCAGTCTGCCAGAGACGTAGAGTTCTCCTTGTATCGCTTGTTACCATGATTGAAGAAGCGGGAGAAAAACCTATAGCAGTAACTTTATGACTGTGGCCAGTGAACGTTTGACAGCGTTGGCCGTTATCAGTCCGCCATAGTGTCAAAGCCGTACCACAAGAGCTCGAAGCAACAATTGACGAGTCAGGCGAGATTCTTACAAGAATAGGATCGAATACAGAAGTACCATATTCCTTGAGGGCATCTGCACTGTTGTCTTTGGGGTTTGATTGACGCTAATAATGCTGCTGAGGCGATCTGACCCTGCAAAGAGAGCCATATCAGAGGAAAACTCAATAGGTGATAGACCCTGAGTGTCCAAACCCAACATGTCATTATCGAAATCTGGGCTTGTTTGAAATCGCCAGTGACGTGGCCCTTTCGTTGTTGGTATTACCAACTCAGTATTGGAAGAGAATGCAAGCTTTTCTAACAATAAGGAGTGAAATCCAATACGGCAGCTTTCCAGCTTTTGGCCCATCGCAATGCACCAGACATTGATGCATGAATCTAGGTCCGGGTATGGTAAAGTGCAATAACTCGAGACAAGAAGCTCGGAATTAGGAGAGAAGACGACCGCTAAAGCCTTTTTCTTTCCTTGCTGAAGTAAATTGCATATCTCGTTCGATGTTTCAGTGTCTCAAATAATCGCGGCAGAATTACCTGCTGCAACTACGTACTTCAGGTCGAGGGAGAAGGCGACGAGAGGGTAAGCGTGGTCACATTCTCCTTCATGATGTTGGAGCTTCTGCAAAAGTTTGCCTTTCTCGGTGCACCAGATCCAGACAGTTTGATCAGGGTAAACTGAAGCGAGAAGTTACGAATCAGATGCAAACACAATTGATCGGAATTCTCTCCCATCACCGTGCAATGTGTGCATCTTTTCCCCTGTATCTGTGTTCCAGATATATATATATATTGTGAATCGCTCGATACCACCTTTTTTGAATCTGGAGAAATCCTCACAAGCCAGTGATTGGATCCGAGGAGTAATACCTGCTGGCAATTGCCTGTTTCCGTATCCCATATTCTTGCTGTCTTATCCGCTGAGTTGGAGATCAATAGGCATGGCGTCGATGAAAACTCCAGTGAAACGATTACATCTCTATGGCCAAAAAGAGTATGTACACATGCTCCCCAAATATCCGGTCGGTCGAATACAATTGGAAGGCTTTGATAGATCTTTTTTCGAACTCTTGTCGAATCATGCTGCATTCAGGCGCAAATATCATTGCTGAGGAATAAGTCTGTAGAGGAGCAATTTCTATTATTCCTCTATTGGATTGGAAAAAGCGAATGGCATCTTCCATTAACGCTTTCAATCTAGGACTATGCTGCTTCTTCAATCGAACGATCCAATGCGTTAGTGTAAGCCAAAGAGACTCAACTTATTGTTGAAACTTACAGCCAAATTTGAAAGTTTATGAAGGGCTCCAATCGTATATCCATAACCCGCAATAGGGAAATAGCTTCCAACCAATATAGATATACATCTATGAAGAACATATAGAGGCTACCGTGGTCTTGAATGGCTTCAGCCCTCTCTTCCTCACTTGCGGCTAAAAGATGATCCATCCAAAATATGCATTGATATCTAAGTTGGGCTAATGGATTCGGACATGGTATGGAAATTTCGTCTACTCGCGTTGAAGGAGATTCAAGGCCGTATATATTGCGATGTAGTTTTTGTGACATAGCGTATAGCGAAGACTTAAACATATAAAAATGCATGCTCTTTATACTGGTTTGGGAACTCTGCTGAAGTACAAAGTCTTTTACAGTTGGAAAAGAGCCATAGAGCTGTGCAATTGTGCGGACATCTTCTAGGCCCTGGGGGTATTCCGCTTCCAATTGCCACAAAGAGCTGAGCTCCCCGAGGTACAAAGGGCGGTAAGCCGTTGTGACTTGCCATAAATGCCATCAAACATCATAATGTAACTTGACTTGATTGTTGGATTTTGGCTTTGGGAGGAATATACCATATATACATATACTGTTAGCTCATTTCAACGCCCAAAGGAACCGCTTCTTTAACATTAATATTCTATAGCTAAGTCCCACAAGTGCTTCTGTCAAATCGCAGAAATAGAATGCGTAGCATCGTTACAGACAGAAAAAGGAATGTTTTTTATATAACTCTCACATTTTTTAGATTCTGTCTGAAGCTTTGATAGTAGCAGCTGTAGTCAAACATCTGTCGTCTACCCTTACCACATCTCTCTCTTCGCATCAATACGGAGTTTACATAATTACTTCGTTAGCAACATCCTAATAATACTTATCAGCATAAGAATCATGAGAAACGGAGAAATAACATACCCTCTTCAGCTCCTTGTATGGCAGGCAGACGCAGTTCTGAACATGCACCTCATCACCAACCCCGCAATCCTTGCCAAGGATAGAAATGCTCTGCACCTTGACACCGTTCTTGATAATGCTGGTAGAGTGGCTGCCAGCAGGAAGAGGTGAGCCCTCGACACGAGCCCAAGCGCCAACACGGCTACCCCATCCAATGATAGAGTACAAAACGCAGGCGTCGTGCTTGATCTCAGAGTCCTCCAGCACGATACTCTCCTTGATACGAGCACCGGCACCAACAACGACGCGGGGTCCGATGCTGACGTTGGGCCCGAGCTTGGCAGTGGGATGGACGTCGGCGGTAGGGTGGATGAAGACCGGGGGGACGATGTTGGCGCTTGCTGGGGCGAGCTCGTCGCTGCCGATCTGCGAGGCCTTTTGGAGATATAGCGCGTTGGCGGGCACCGCAGAACCTGCGGTCTTGATCTGGCGCCAAAAGTCCTTGGTCTCGTACACAAAGAACTGCTTGCTGTCGGCCATGTCGCCCAGAATGTCTTGTTCCAGACGGATGACCTCCTTCTTGTCTTCGTCATCGTCATCGTCGGCCACAGCACGGGGCATGGTGAAGTGATCCAGGTTGTCGGAGGAGGGGTAGGAGACGAGGCGGGCCGGGCGATCGGTGCGGCGCTTGATGGCGGATCGAATAGACGGGAAGATGGCATCGGTGGAGAAGAGGTAGACGCCGCAGTTGATCAGGTTGCTGATGTGCGACTCGGGCTTCTCGACGTAGTGAAGCACTCGGCGGGTGTGAGAGTCGGAGACGATGCAGCCAAAGTTGGACGCGGCATCGTTGCTGACGCGGGTGCCGAGGATGACGGCCTCGGCGTCTCTTTCAATGAAGAGCTTCAGCATCTCCTCTAGCGGGAACGAGCAGCAGACGTCGGCATTGAGGACGAAGAGGCGCTCGGGGCGGCCTTTGAGGATGGCATCTCGGAAGTGGTACAGACCGCCGGCGGTGCCCAGCGCCTCGTACTCGCGCAGATATCGCAGGTTGATGCCGGGGAACTCCTTAGCCGAGTCCTTGATGAAGTCGCGGAAGACGGACTCGTCGTAGTAGCCGATGATGTAGACTTCTTGGATTTGCTTGACGCGGGCAACGGACGAGAGGCAGTGCCAGATGATGGGGTGGCCGGCGACTTCGAAGAGGGGCTTGGGGAGGTCAAGCGAGAGAGGGCGGAATCGAGTGCCACGAGAGGGGCCACCGACCTATAGACAAAACATAAGATAAAGTCAGTTAGAGGCTCATCAAGGCTGTACAAGTAGTCATATATGAGAGGCAGTTGGTTAGGTATCAGCGTATGCGCTGTTAGTCAGGGCTGTGCTTTGATGTCCAAGGTTCTTGTCGCAACCATTGACGAGGTAGTCTCAGGTTCAGGCGAAGAGACTGGAGGGGGCAATTTTTCTGTATAGCAGAAAGAAGGTCATCATTACCAGAATCACGGCCTTGGTGGCGGCGCCCACTGGAGTGGCAGACCGATGGGGCAGAGGAACGTGGAGAGACATCTTTGTGGAGAGCTCAAGGAGGGGTATCTTTTGGTGGAGGAGCGTATAAGAAGCTTCGATTTCAGCCTCAACAGAAAGAAAAGAACAAGAAAGAGACGGGAAACGACTAAACAGATATGAATCCACAAATTGCTCGCTCAAGTCAGAGAAAAGAGACGCTCGCCGGCGAATTGGGCAAAAAGGCAAGGCGGTGGAGCTGCTGCTGCACGACGTTTGTTGAAATTGGCTGGGCGTGGAGGTACGACAAGGGGAGAGAAAATATGCGATTAAGCGAGTGCGGGACACGAGCAAAAAGGACCCCGCGGAGGTGAGGTGGGAGATTGCCGCACGTGGTGGCTGTTCCTGAAGCTAAGAAAAAAACAGGGACCAAGGGGTAATTTGGGAATTTTTTGTGAGCTGAAAAACCATAATTTTTTTGGTGTTGCTGGTGCTGTTGTATGGCTTGAAGTTGGGTAATTATTTGGTCACAAGAAAGGAGTCGATGCAACACAACTCAACGCAACAAATGCCATTTTTGCCTGTCGTGATACCCCGCATTCAGCCGTTTTTGTTTGTAAATGGAACAAATACATAAGAATAAACGAATTAATACATGATGCTCCCAAGTGATTTTTTTTTGTCCCAGCATTCCTACGACCTCGTCTGAAGTCTCGCCCTCTCCCTTACTCCAATTTTAGCGGTGGCAGTGGTTAGTAGTGGTAGCAGCGGATGCAATCCCGATCTACTGGGCATCTCGGCTCCTCCAGTTGTTGGATCCCATGGCCCTGGCCGCCGGTGGAAGTCCGCCCTCGGGTCGGGGGTTGGATGGTCGTGACCAGCCACGTCCCTGGCCGTTGCGATCCGGTGTCGCGTTGGTACGGTTGGACTGTCTGTCGTTCCTCTTGGCCAGTGAAACCTTCAGCACACCTCCATCGTACTCAGCGCCGTCAAGGGCCTGCATGGCGGCCTGGGCCTCATCCTGAGTCTCAAAGTCAACGAAGCAGTAATAGTAGGTTCCAGCAGGGCTTCTGGTGCTGTCATGGGGGGCAATGCGCTTGCCAATGTACGAGCTGGTAGGGTTCATCATCATTAGCTGTGAGTTCACATAGTGAGTTTCTCAAGTGAGAGTGAGAGTAAGCATACGGGTTGAATCCGGTGAAAATTCCCATCACCTCCTGGTTGTTCTGGTCCTGGTCGCCCATCTTGGCAAGTCCGCCAACATACAGTCGCTTTCCCTGGGACTCATCAACCACCTCCTCGGAACGGTTGAAGCCACCGCGGGACCTCTGCTCGCTCTGGTACTGCTGGTTGTCATCGCCAGCGGGAGCACCCCTCCAGTCACCAGTTCGCTGCTGGAAGCCAGAGCGGCCGTTCTCATTGCGCTTCTTTCTAGGCTCGCAAGGGCCGACCTTGATCTCACGGCCACGCAGTGATGCCTGCAGCGAGGTGAGAGCCCGCTCAGCCGTTGGGCGCTGAGCAAAGTCCACGAAGCAGTAGCCCGGGTTGCGGCTGCTGACAGCGTCAATGGACATGTGGATGTTCTCAATATCGTCATAGCCATTAGCAATGAGGAACTCCTCAATGTCCTCGGACTTGAGCACATAGTGGAGGTTGCCTGCCTTGACCAGTTAGTTTGCATGGCCGCAATATAGTCAGAGAGTTCAGGTAGCCGCGCCTAAGTAGATGCGCCGGCCATCAGCCAAGGCGTCGTTTCGTCCATCGGTAACGTCCATGATGAATTTAGTTGCCGCAAGGAAATTGAGTTTGCAGCCCAGGTGAGAAGGACAGAGAGGCTGTAAATTGAACGGGGTTTGCGTTGAGCTAAGAGCACAATGGCGAAGACTAAATTTCTCTCGACAGTTTTTTTTCTCCAAGGCGGTGGTGCAGGTACAAGAGTACTTGCACAGCCTTGTTCACGGCCTAGGTAGGGTCGCATTCAACCAGCAGTAAAAAATCAATGATTGGTGTCATTTTGGGCGAATAAATTCTTAACGTATTCTGCAGCGCTGGCAAAATAGAAATACGGTCTTCGGTACCTGCATTAGAGACCAGAGTGATGAGCAAACTGGCAAAAGATCATCTTGTACCAACTGCTTGGCTACCGGCAAGGCTGCGACTACGGGGTACCCAGTACTTCTCACAAGCCTCGATAGCACTCTACTGTGCCTCTAGCACAATGCACTGCATGGACAAAATTAGCAGCAGAGCTCTCTTTTTCTGGATCCACTACTTGGAGCGACTAGGCGCTTCTCAGTTACTGGACTGGGGCTGATACGATCCAGGTAAAGATGCTTAACAGAGGAATATAGAAGGAGTCCATGTATAGTGAAACAATTTGCTGTCATTACATTGATTCAGAGTATAGATGAACTATCTCTGGAAAAGAGATCAAAGCTTCATTCGGAATGCCATGCATATATGCAGTCACGTGGTGTCTAGAGCTCTGAGACTGAGCCTGATCCCAGCCCCCCTTTTTGGGCTAACACTGAAGCTCTAATTGCAGCTCCAGCTAACAACTCCAGAGTCAGGCTCCAGACAGCATTGCCGTTCATTTCTGTTAACGCATCAACTGCTGCTAACCCTATAGATCAGTCAATGCCAGTGTAAGTTTTTTGCCTGCTGAAATTTGCCTTCAACAGAAGCCAATGTCTTGTTTCATGCCACTGTTTCCCACTCACACTCTGCGTAGCTCGCTGGCGGGCGAATCAGGCACAGGCTCCTCTATCAAGCATTAGCGTGATGGGGCCCGAACAGTTGTCTGGGTGAATATCTTCTGCTATCAACAACTTTGCTTCTCTTTCAGCGTTCTGAGCCCAAGTCGATTCACTCGCGCGTCACTTTGCCCGACTCTCACTTTTCTGTCATTAATTGTGTTTAATTCGTTTTGTTTGCTTTACCTATTCATTTAATTTCTATATTCACTGCGAAAGCTCTTCCTTTCTCTTTTCTCTACCCTGCTGTTCAGCTCATATTGACCATTTCACTCTGTGCATGTTCATCGTCATTCTTTTGATAAGACCAGGCAGAATATCACACACACCACCGCGCCCGCGCCCGCATCATTTCTCTCGTCTCCATGCCCGGCAATAACCAACCCCCAACTGAAGCGGACTAGAACTCCTCTGAGGGAACAATCGTCATGCCACACTCGACACCTCGCCGGACTCGCGGCTCAGGAAATCGGCAGAATCTTGTCAAGCGTGAACCAGATGCCGCTTCTCGCCACGATGCAGTTACAGATGTCAGCACTGAAGCTGGCGAATCGCTCGATGGGCCAGCATTTTACAAATCCTTTATCGATCCTCGCGGCAATAGATCTAATGCTCGTAAGTCTTGCTAGCAAATGAACCTTGCCAAACCTGCGAGATACTGACTTTGCGCTTTATAGCGGCGCCTAGTGAACGCACGGTAGAGTCAGATCTTGCAGATCCCGTGTTTCAAGAAGTGAGAGCTGCTGCTCCAGCTGCAAGCACCGTGGCTGCAGCCAGCCCTAGAAATCTAGAGGAAAGCTTCTTTCAGACCTCATTCCAAGACATTGGCAAGAAACTCAAGGACTGCAACGATACTCTGGGAGAGCTGCAGCAACTCGGTGTGTCTCACGATGTTCAACTACCAGAGCTTGTGCTCGTCGGCGATCAGTCTGCGGGCAAATCCAGCTTGATGTCGGGTCTTGCCAATCTGGATCTGCCGCGCAGTGAAGGAACTTGCACTCGATGCCCTCTGCACATTCGCGTTTCTCGCAACGCTGACTGGTCTTGTCGCGTTTGGCTGCGGAAAGAATATTCCTATGAACCTCCGGATGGCGCCATACATGAGACAGACGTCACTGTTAATGATCCCTTTTTCCCTTGGCGAAAGCGACCAAGCACCCTCGTTCTAGAGTTCAAGACGATGCACGACAAGAGCGAGATTGAAGAAGTCTTGCGCTGGGCCCAAATTGCCATATTAAACGATGACAAAAACCACAATTTATTTGTTCCTGGACGGGGCGCCACCGCCATGAATACGCCAATTGACAAGGCGGCAGAAGAGACGTTGGCCAAATTCTCACCCAATGTCGTTGCATTGGAGATCAAAGGCCCAGACCTGCCGGATTTGTCATTCTACGATATGCCTGGTATTTTTCAGAATCCCGCCGATGCCAACGACGAGTATCTGGTCAATGTGGTCAGGAATCTCTCCAGCGCCTACATCCAGCATCCCTCTGCCATCATCATCTGCGCCATGCCGATGAATAGCGATGCCGAGAATTCTGCAACATTTGGCCTCACTCGGAAATTAAAGGCTAAAGACAGGACTATCGGTGTGCTCACAAAGGCAGATTTGCTTCCTGATGGTGGAAATCACGCCCAGTGGCTCGAGATAATGAAGGGGTATGCTCATGCTACAGGACTAGGATACTTCATTACCTCCCGCCCACAAGGCAAGGAACTGGAAGAGTTGAAGAAATGGGAAGAGCGCATGTTCGAAGACCAGTCTGTGGACAAATGGCCCGCCCCATTCCATCAGTTTGTTCACCGCTGCGGTGTTGAGCGGCTTAAAGCATTCCTATCAGAGCGGCTAGGCGAAGAATTCGCAAAAAGGTGAGTAACCCAAGCTGTGTTTGTGAGTTTGGACACTAATTTATTCTTCGCCTAGCTTACCAACCATTAAAGCCAAGGTCAAATATCTTCTTGATAAAACGAACCGACAGCTGGCCAATCTCCCAGAACTCCCCAGCAACGTGGAACTGGAAATTCAGACTTGCCTCAACAGCTTTGCTGACAGTGCCCGCATCAGGATCGACGACTTTGCTGCACGAATCAATAGCTTGCCCAACAGTTTCCGAGACTGTCTTTTGGAGATAAAGCCTAAATTTACCCTCAAAGACCGAAGTGACATTGATCCAGTAGTACTGTCTGACGATGATGAGCCGGATGCCCCGGCGTCTGGTCCTGCTACGGCAAGTTTCACTACTCCCTCGAAGCGGCGGCACACAGCACAGCAAGCAACGCCCTCGAAGCGATCCCGGACTGATCGTATGGCCAACGGAGCACCAGATACGGTCAAGCCCGAAGACACAGGCAATGTTAATGTCGGAACTCCCCCACCTGGACATCCTGGACATAACATGGGCCTTGTATATCCTTTTACGCAATTTAGCGACATTGGTCGGGGATTCCGCACGCTTCGGCAAGTCAAAGAAGAAATACAGGCCAAGATGAAGGCAGGCATGCCAAGCATCATCCCGCCAGATGTATACAATGACTTGGCTATGGAGGCTATCAAGCCATGGAACCACCCTACAACAGTTTACTTACAAGAAGTGATCCGCTTGCTCCACGTTGAGCTTGAAACAGCCTTGAACAAATCCCTCGAGAATCTCAAGAAGCGGTTTATATACCCGGAGGCCAAGCGACATCTCAAGAGCTGTCTTGATTTTCATTGGAAAGAAACACGAAAAGCACTCCAAGAGCTGTATGCTGATGAGACAGAGCGAGTCATGACATACAATATAGAAGCATTCGATCACTGTTTGAGGAGCGAGAGAGCTGTGCTAGTTCGATTCCGACACCATATGAGAATGATAGGAGCAGGTTACGCACAGAGAGATTTAGTTCCGTGGGAAGGGCTTACAGAAGAAAAGCAAGTTGCAGACTTGAAGAAAAGAGAGCAGGAGCAAACCAAGCTGAAGCCGGACGAATTTGAGCGGGAGGTCGAGGTTGTTGCGTACGTTAGAGGGTACTACAAGCTCGCCGCCCTACGATACTCCGATGCCGTTACGCAGCGCATCGTTTGCCGCATGATTCCCGCCATTCGTCGGCAGCTGCGCAACTATCTCGACGAGCAGCTTGGCGTGCGCGGGCCGAATTCTGTGAATGTCTACGCGAAGCTCATGGATGAAGACGCCGCGACGGCGGCCAAGCGCGAGATGCTCAAGATGGAACAGGGCAAGTTTATCCAGGCTCTGCAGAGCATCGAAAGTCTCGAGTCGGAGATGACTTCGGATGTGGCCAGTATTGTTGAGAGTAATGGTCTGCGGTCGGATCCAGCCGAGCGACGAGATTCGAATGTGACGATGGAGGTTGACATGCGCTATGCGACGGGAGAAATGTAGGGGCATCAAGTGTGCCATCTAAGCCTATGCCTCTTCTCTCCCCCATTCTTTACTTTTTCTTCTTTTGAGATGTTCACGTATTTCCGTTCGTTTGCAGGTCAGGAAATGATGATGGATAGAGGTACTGTGGCAGGATCTTGATGATTTCATGTTGAGATAGAGTTGGATCTTTTGATGTATTGCTTTGCCATGTCACTGCGGACCGGATGAAGAATTATGGCGATAGAATGAGGTTGGTTTCCAGTGTTTTCGTATAAATGGAGAGAGGTCCAGTTGACAGAAGGCCATGGAATTAGACGCATTGACGTACACGATATAAATAGGTAGGTAATTTTGCTACTATTTCCACAATTGCATCAACGTCATACTCTATTTGGAGCATCACTGTGACCCACGAGCAATAACACGTTCCTCTCCACAACCTCTTACACGACTCGAGGGTCCCCGCCAATTCTTATACGCCACCCCATTTAGCAGCACCGTTTCCGCCTCAGATCCACCAGCAAATCCAGATAAATCCCGGAGAGAGGCAACAATTTCCGTGCCCGATTTCGTGATCGGCCCGATGTCTAGCGCATGCAATGCTGTCAGTTCGCAGGGCCAAAATAAGTTTAAAATTTAGTGACGACCCCCTTGCTTCTGTTGGTATGGTATTTGTATCTTTAACCTCATCTCACTTTTCATTTTGTATTTCTCTGTAAAATCCACACATCACTCACAGACACAATGGTTCAAAAAGTTTGGCGACGCAACTTTGCGGCTGGATTCGGACTTGAGAAGGCCCTGGAGGCGGCTCGCAGCTCTAGTGCTCCCGTTGCCATTCAGTCTCCTCCCGGCGGAAGCTCTCCCGAAGAGGTGAATTCATCTTTCGAAAACTGAGAAACGCATCATCATACTAATCATATAATTATAATTAGCTCCAAGCTCTCACCGACGCAGATGTCGGCGGCCAAGGCTTCACCCTCTCCTCCTTCACAACCTCCGACGCCACAGAGCTCGGCAACCTCCTCTACGCGCGCCTCCTCCCCTTCGCCAAAGCAGGCCGCTCAACCCTAATCTCCATCAGCAACGGCGCTGGCACGCAAACGCTCTACCAGGTCGCCACAGGTCCCGGTGTCGCACCCGACAACGAGAGCTGGGTGCAGCGCAAGAGGACGGCCGTGCTGCGGTTCGGCGTGAGCTCGTGGTTCCTAGGCCAGAAGCACGCGGGCAACGAGGCGGTGTTTGCGGCAAAGTTTGGACTGGGGCCGAGTGAGGCGGGGCAGTATGCGATTCACGGAGGGGCGATTCCGATTCGGGTGGAGCGCGTGGATGGGATTGTTGGAGTGGTTGTTGTGAGTGGGTTGAAGCAGCATGAGGATCACGGGGTGATTGCGGAGGTGATTCGGGAGAATTGGGAGTAAATTGATCTGAGTAATTATACCTGATGAAGTCATTATGAAACACAATATCCAAGATTGATCATCATTCACGAGTTGAAACTTACACTCAGTGATCTGTGATGTGATCTTATGTGAAATGTTCTTAACTGACGTTAGAACTTGCAGGAGTCATTGAGATGCGGAAATTTGAGTATCCAGATCGTTTGAAGTAACATTGTAGGTCAACATTGCATAACTATCTTGCTAATGAAACTGTAGGACAAAAAGAACGACAATCCAAATAAACCCATTAATCCCTATAGACCTGATATACCATTGATTACATAGACACTCACACATTACATGTATATAAAAGCACTCCCCTCGTAAAATTACATTTCACTTTTCGCCAACCATTATAGCATCATCATCTCTCTTCAACTTCTTACAGGCGCTTTCGGATCATTGGCATTCTCCCTCGGCGGATCATAGGGCTGCCAGTTCCCACTGCAGGACTACCAGTGCCGACAACAGGGCTGCCGGTTCCTACTACGGCAACAGCAGTTCCTGTCCCAAGTGGAAGAGCAGCTTCAGTGGCAGATGTTCCATTAGTCCAAATGCCAGAATCAACCGTCACAATAACAGTGTTGAAAGCAGTCGCCGTCTCCGTAAAGATCCCAGTCGTCAAACAGCCAATTTCTCCTGAAGCATGGATCCTGGGCTTCGAATCACACGGCTTGCCACTGCCTTTCTTTCTGCAGACAGTCTCTCCGGTGAAGATGTCGATGATTGTAATCTCGATGTTGACAGTGTTTCCGGCAGTGACTGTCTGTGTGAGAGTGGTGAATTGGTTGATGTTCTGGGAGATTGAGCCGACTTGTGGTGGGGCTGTGATGGCTGGTTGGAGAGGCGAAGAGTTGGTGAGGGGACTTGGGACAAAGGTCACTGTTGCGTTTGGAGCGGCCAAGTTGCCGATGGTGGAGACGGGTGAGGCTGTAGTTGGTGAGCTCTTTGCTGGAGTCTCTGGGGTAGAGCTTGGCTTTGGGGGATTCTCCACGAAAGGTACTGTCTGAATACTGGGAGAGCTGAAGGGACTGCTTGTTGGGGTCGCCGCAGCAGCGCTGGAGCTTGCTAAGGTTGCCGCAGATGGTGCTGTCTGGACACTTGGAGAACCTGAAGGGTTGCCAGCTAGAGTCCTTGTGGCATTGCCTGGGTTTGCTGGATTCTCGACCAATGTAACAGTTTCAGTGCTAGAGTTTGACAGGTTGTTGGCCAAAGTGATTGTGGTAGTACTTGGGTTTGCCGGGTTTGCAACGAAAGGAATAACGCTTGAGCTTGATGGGTTGCTTGCCAGTGTCACAGTGGCAGTGCTTGGGCTTGCAGGATTTTCAGTAAACGTGACCGTCTCGACAGTGTCTGGCTTCTGTATAACGGTCACAGTCTTGACGCTTGAGTTGGTCGAAGGAGAAGCGGCTGCCGATTCACTGGCTGCGACGAAAGTGACGGTAGGAGCTCTATTTGCTGTGCTGTTATCCGTGCGCGAAGGTTCAGCTGAAGGTAGCTGCTTAGCTTGGCTGACGGTAACAGTCACAGCGGAGTTGGACGCAAAAGATGGGGAGATAGCTGGTTTGGACTCTCCAGATGCTGTGATCGTTGTATCCGGGTTGTTTTGGCCCGGTTTGATCGTCACTGTCACAGTCGTGGGTGCATTGGGTTGACTTCCTCCAGTCTGAACTCCACCGGGTTGTATTGTCTTCGTAACGGTTTTTGTAGTGGCCGATTTGAGTGAAGTCAAAGAATCAGTGCCGCCTCTAATCACTGTCTCAGTCTGAACCGATGGCTCAGGATGAACAACGACCTCTTGGGTGACAACTGGAGGCGATTCAGGGGTATAGGTCTGAGTGACGAAGATGGTAGTCGCAGGCTGGACAATTGTGTGGTCAACTGTTACAGTTGATTGAGGGCTTGTAACAGTAACAGTGACTGTAGTATCGCTGGGATTGATGCCATTTGGTAGACAGGGGCAGCACCGAATGTTGTCCGTGGTTTCTGCTCTTGGTTTGTGGAAGCGGGCATTAGTGAATGGGAGAAAGGCCACTATGGCCAGCGGAAGGTTGTTGAACATTGCGAATAAGTGTCACTGTGCGTTTGGAAAATTGAAGAACTCAGAAGAAGTGTTATCAAAAGTATGAGTGTAAGTGATGGAATAGTGTATTGATGCTGATGACGAAAAAGCTGATTGGAGAGGCAGCCGACATGGTTTCTTATATCCTCATCAAAGGGTATTCGAGTCTGGCTAGAAAATGAACCCAGCATATTCAATTTTTACTCAAAGAGTAGAAGCAATTGTGAAGAATGGGATAGCGATATAAAGGAGGCTCCGAAGCCCCTTGAGATCATATACTATAGAGAAAGATAGTTTACGCACTTCTTTTAGGGCTTCGATACCAGGCAAGACAATAGAGAGGGGAAATACAAAGGGTCAATGAGGGCGATAATGAATCTATTTATCAATTTTGAGGGGCCAATGGCTTCCAGGGAGCGGCCAAATTGACTTTATAAGGGAGGCTCGCAGGTGAAAGGCCATCATTAGGCAATCTACAGCTCCTAGAAGGGCAGGAAACTATATGATTCAGCACATTCCACGAGGTTGAAAATTCACCCCAGCATCTATGGATGACTAAAGGATTATTCATTTCCAAGAATAGCCTGCATGTATTAGGTAGTACATATGTAGTTTTCTTATAGAAAAGAGCTGCATAGCGCCTGTAACTTATACTGCAGGGAATAAAAGGGAGCAGCCAAAATGGGAATCGCCGCTAGAGCATGCGTTTGGGCTGTGCGGCCCGAATTTTACCCGAAGGAGCTCGCGAGCCAAAGGCAGGCTTCAACCTTCCTCAACCCGAACGACAGGCATCGCAGCAGGGGTTTTTGAGCGACAAAACCACGCATTTTGATCTGGACTGCTCTGCTGTTGGCCCCAGAAAATGGTATCAATACGCCGCTATATTTACAGTATCCGATAAACGCGTCAATTACTCGCGCCGAGCTGCCGCACGCAGTCGCGCAATTCCGAGACAGAGACCATGGGGCTCTGCCAATCATGCTTGGGACGGCGACAAAGGGACGTCTACGATGGGGTACGCTCTGCTGCTGGTCTCTTTTCTGCAATGCGATTCTTGAGGTGCTAACTACGTTTCTCTACAGAGCGAGGAGAACCGGCTGCTGTATGATGACGGAAATGGCGTGCAGTATGGCAGCTTCGGCGATGCTGCGCTAAACGGCGAAGGCGATACTGCAGAGGTCCAGCGAGAGAACGAGGCATTGCAAAGAGTTGTCGCAAAGACATCCAAGTGAGTCCCTTGCCAGTTACGCAACGCTTAAGAACCGAGATGCTGACTTGGCGATCGTAGCAACATGGTCGACATCTTCGAGATTGCTCCTCAGGATTCCGGTCGGGTATCCTCGTCGACGTTTGGCTACACCGGCCAAGGTGCCCGTGTAGCGCGCTACCACCATCTCGTGTCCAAACTGAGTACGCATGAAGACAGCCCGCCGCCCGGCATTAAAGTCGACTGGCTTGCCGATGAAGACGCAAACGAGCTGCACGGAGACCGCCCAGCCAGCCTAAAGACACTAGACGAAGACGATGCGGCGCTTGTCGGCACATTCGCAGATGCAGCTGAAGCTATGAAGGAATAGCGACTTTTTCCCTTTTTTTTTTCCCTTTTGCGGAGCGCCGTAATAGTCAACGGCCAAAAGCGGTACAGCGGATGGAATAATGATAGATCCAGCATTCACAAGCAATTTTCCTTTTTTGGGGGTTTTCTTTCATCTTTCTCTTCTTCCTTTCGACATCAATATTTTTTTCGATACCCTGGGATCGACTGGGGAGTTTGAAGCCCTTTTTTGAGCGAATGGCGTCCTAAGCGGGAAGCTTCTTCAAAAGGGAGTTACCAATTTCCCGGAACCACACACTCTTTTATTTTTCTTTGTCATTTTCATTCCTTTTTCTTTGAACAAAATGAGGGGCGCATAACTAGGGCGCGGGAAAGCGCTTGTACCAACAGCAGGTCTTCACAGAGAGAACAGAAAAAAATTTTAAACTCCATTCAGCAAAAAGTTGGTCGCAGTTTGATATGGTGGCTGTCAGCATCGCACCAATCGAGCTTTCGTGATAAGGGAATGCCGCGTATGTGCTCGCAAAGCTGAGCTAAAAAGAACGTGAACTGAGATGACTGAAGAATACGGTCTTGCTTGCCAACAAGAAGCAACCCCGATTATTGTTACCAAGTAGAAAACGATACTGACCCACGATATACCTACTTCACCGCAAGGTGCCCATTGAGCGATAGACACGTGCACGGCACCTTGGGGTGGAGACGCCTAGTGTCACAATATCTAACTAAGCTGGCCGTGTCGCTAGTTGTCGGATTCTCTCTAGTCTAGTTCTTCGTCGGCCTCGGCTCGCACCGCCGTTTTAGTTCCCACGGTTCCGTTTTGAGGGGTGGCCAGGGTTGGCAGCTTACCGCACATCCAGGTGATCGGGATCATGCCAGTACTGGGAGAACCGATTCCTCGGAATCGTGGTGGCAACAGCAAGAGAAGCGCAGTAGGTTTATGTGGGTGTCGTCCAGGTCCCAGCTGCAAATATCAGCAAACCGAACAAGAGTGGCGAAGGACTCGTAAGAGAAGCGATGAGACAGAGACCAGCATCATCATAGGCGACAGCACAAGGAGGGGTGATCATGGAGAGCATTGTAACGGAGGATCAACGCGTATAAAGACGGTTTCCATCCGTTACGGTTCACTACGAACGGCAGTGGCTCCCCCCCTGGACAGCACTTTGAAGCTAGTCGTCAGCAGCTCGCCCCCATTCGGGCTTGTGAGTTTGCTGCATGTACGAGACATACGTATGAGAGGGCGACAGATCTATGGTTTTCCACAATTGGGCTTCCATGACCAGTATTTTGCTGCTCCGTTCAGAGGCGTTTGATCAGGCTGAATCTTTGTATGATTGCCGCCCGCGAGTTTGGACGACCGCACCCTTACAGCTATGAATGCGATCTCTGTTGGCAGTTGTGGTACCACGTATCCATGTGCTCTACCCCAACCGATGCCGACTCTCGCCAGCATTTCCCTGGTAAGGGTGCGACATGGTTCTCTAGCCCAGGTACAAACGCGATAAGCGAGCGACTCCTTCGCCTACAAGTACGAAATTCGCCGCCCATCGATTCACGCGAGGATTTTTCACATGCCGGTACGAATTAGGCCCTTGACCTCACGACAACCACAGAATGGGATTTACCGGAATACTAGCATCAACCATCATCGTTGGCTCTGGGGATGACGTCCACATATCTAGACGCTATGCTAAGACTAGCCACCTCCATCACACCGGATTGACGACTGACATTGGATGCTCAACGCTCACCCCCGCCAAGGAGCTTTCGTCACAGGAAATTTGCGGCCCCCGGTCATTTTGCCGCAGCAATAGCAAATGGCCCACCCACAAAGTGATCCAGCCCACCACCGAATGAATTTTGTGCCGTTCCAAATCTTGAGCCCCGGGGAGCCGCTCTGCAGAAAGTCAACAAAGGTCAAAAGTACGGAGCGTGTCATGTGGAATCCCAGAACATTTGGTATCTAATTAAAACAAAAGGAGTGCGAGACGGCCCATTCGCTAGCAGAGCCCAAAGAGGAGAAAAAATTCCAATCAAAAGTCCTTCAGAGATCCATCACACCAATTATACACTGAAGCCGACCAAATCAAGCCCTTTCTGGCCGCTCATAGAAACGCTTTTTTTTTTCATGTGCCCAGGACCATGCTGAAAGCCAAAGATGAAAACGATGATTCGATATAACAGCGAACGATGTTCCGCGGCTTGGCAGCCTCCAATGAAAAGAATTTCTTCGAAATCAAGACGATTTTTTTTTTTTTAATTTGCGCCGATTGCCTTGTGCCCAACCTCTAATATCCATTGGCTAACCTTTGACTTTGTGGCCGTGTCTTCTGTAAGCTGACTTTCTACCCCTGCTATCTTCACTGAAGCAGAAGGAAATGTTAGCCATGGTGATCCCGCTTCTGTCACTATGATCACCCAGCTCTCCAGCTTTTCTGTGTCTCGTGTTGTTGTGTCTGGGAAAGGGGGAGGGTTTCTTTCGTACCTGACCTAGCGATTGTAGCCTGTGGCCATGTTCGTCTCTCATCCGCTGGATTTGGCCCACAACTTCTTCCATTTCACCACACGTCCGCTCGATGGTGGCATTGCGGTTGCCCTCCATCTGCCACCGCTGCACGTCGCGATACATCTTGTCGTACCGCCGCTGCTTCTTCTCGGTGTCGTGGCACAACTTGCAGACATCATGCTCGACTTTTGTCTCATAGACCAGCTTCAGCCCACACGTCTCGCCCATTCGATATTCTTTGTTGCATTGCTGGCGGAAGTGGCCCCAGCGCCAGTAACCACAACTCCAACGAGTTTGTTCGAAGTAACACATGGCCAATTCGTCGGCGGGCGGCCTCGATCGTGTGGGGGAGTCGGACAACGGGAAGGAAAAGGAGAAGGAAGAGTGCTACATTGTGAATCAATAACATCAGCAGCTGAACTTTGCGACACGACGAGCAGGCTTCAAGGCCCAATTCCCTCCAAGCACAAGGAAGACATTTTGCCTCCTTATTCTTCCTGGTAGGAAGAATGGCAAATCTGATGTGAAAGACTGATGAAGCCGGTAGTACCTACAGGAAACGAAACGACCGGGAGCAGGCAATTTCTAGACTAGCGTCGGTCGTTCGATGCAAGGCAATTCCGTCTAGTCCTGTCCGGTCTCGCTTGTAGATTCGGTTGGCGAGGAAGAGTTCAACGTCGAGGTCGTGATCGTGGTCACTGCTGTCTTCTTATCCAAGGCTTGGGTTGGTAAGTCTGGCGATTTCTGATACAGCATTGGGGATGGATAGACAAGCTAACTTATACTTGCCTGAAGTCAGAAAACACTCCCGTCCATTCGGCCCTCGTCCTATCCCTTTACCATCCAGCGCTTTACAATTACAACCCAATCCTCGGTGGGACTCTCAGCGACCAACAAGCACCTTCCTCTACACGGGCCAACAGACTTCGTCATTATCGTCCTGCTTCCTGCGGGATAAAAAAGAAGATGCTTTGATACGTGGATTGGGTATCCGTACTTTTTGCCCTATACCAACATGCCAGTTGCCCTATTCCCACACACCCCCTTATTTTCACCCAGTAGCATACCCCTGCTGCTGTGTGATGGCGTATCCTGTAGCTCGTTCCTGGCTTCCAAGGGTGAGGGGGGTGGGAAAGAAAATGTGTGTGTGTGTGCATGTGGGGGGTTTTCGATGTGGAGGTTACCTCGATGCAGAACACCACTTGACCACTACCTGGTACTACCGATTACTACTGCTACTCGGACTACCACTAATATTGCCCGCCAGCACGGCGCTACTTGTACAACCCTCGATTGCTGGCTTCAGCTACTGATCGGACAGGCCCTTCGAATGACCCAATTCCCTGCAGAATCGACCTTAGGTCGATAATGTTATTTGCGACTTCCCCATAACTCTTTCGCCTTCCTCCACTTAGCCCCTTTGGGAGGGTGTTCCTCTTGCCGGTGGTGTGCTCGTGAGTCTGCAGAACGGCTGCCACGTTGGTCGAGCATTATAGGTTGCTGTAGAGAAGACCATAAGAGTGTCCCCCGCGTTATTCCATCTGCTACCTGCGCAATCCTCCCAAGCACATTCCTTTGTAAACTGTTTCGTACAGCACCCAAAGACTTTTGACATCAGTCTGGAACCTATCCAGACAATAATCAAAGAAGGATAATCCACTTGGGGGCAAGACACGATGCATCTCGGAGAACCAAAGAGGGGTGCGTTCAAGTCATGTTTGCCACGCTCATGTCTGTGAGTTTGGTCTTCCCTATCAGTCCTGTCTTGCTACACACAAAGCTCCTTGATTGAGATAACGCTTGATATAATTTACTGCTCATCTACTATTCAGTCTCTCAAGGCCTCTTTTTGTTAACATAATCACCACAGGATGACCGTCGACACGAGCAAAAGGAGCATGGACATCTACTCACCCGTGCCACTGGTAGAGACAGAGTGAACTTCCCGCCAGGCGGCCCTGATCTTGGGCCTCTCTCTGACTTTCCACCATAGGCAGTGGGCGACTCGATCTGCGGCCACTGTGGGTCTGCTCTGATGGTTCGTCCCGAGGGAGGACAAGTGTCATGGAACAGGGGGATGGATCCTGACCGCTTAGTATGTGGTTCTCAGTTGTCGATTTCGGTGAAAGCCAGGGCTGTGGTTCGTCCCACAGTGGCTGTGGTGGCCATACTAGCAGCCAGCAGTATCTTGGATGGCTCTAGCACCGGGTTTTCAAGCCCAGGCTCTGACGGATAGCTGGTGTGGATATTTCCAGCTATATCCAGCTCCAAGTACGAAAGCAGCTATAGTAGCAATGTTTTCTCCCACTACGGATATTATCCAGCGCCCATACTATCTCTGAATCCGGATAGATCAGATATCTACTTGTCAAAGGCAGAGAGGGTGGGAACGGAAGAACCAGATGCAGCTCTTGTAATGACAATGGAGCCTTAATGTTCACTACACGCTGAAATAAGCTGTAGAGATATACTATTTAATCGACGCCGCACGAAAATTACTCGCCTGCAGTGCTTCTGGCACGGCCGCTATATTGGCACGCCCTTTCCTTGATGTCGGTGGCTCCTATATACATACGGTCATGTTGTCCGCATCGGATGCGCCGTCATATAAAATTCTCAGAGCAATAAGTTGCACGTGCGGTTAAGGACAACAAAACAGCATGCTCGAGTGGTCACACAGCATTTGTGAATGCGGCTCTTTGGGGATCTCCACCTCCATCCCACTGCCTCAATCTCTCTCTGGCTTGTATATGGCCGAACAAGGGCCTCAGTTGCCAGGGTTTCGAACCACGGCCGTTCGGCCTGGCAATATGACTGCTTCAAAGCGTAACTCCACTGCAAGTATGGAGCATATCAAGGATACCCCGTGAGCTATTTTAAGGGATACGCCTGGAACTGCTGAACACACGCTGCCATTAGTTTTCTTCTTCTTCCAACCACGTCCTATGAGAGCTGTACACGATGATGCTTCTGTTATATGAGCCTGCATGATGTCTATGCATAGCTCACGACTCACATGAATAACCCGAATGCCTGAGGAGGGTGGATGATTGGTCCTGCTATGGCAAACTCGACCCTCCAGAGGCTATCTAGATGGAGATTCGTACTCCCGCGCTTGACGTACGGCTGACAGCAGAAAAACTTGATAGCGGGGGCGGCCAGGAGAAACTGTGTCAATCTGGCCAACGTGGCAGCAGACGTCTGGACACAAGCAGCCTGTGCTGGCTGGTCATTTGCAAACTGCATGGTAAACTGCATCAGCACTCAATTCAGGGTTGATGCCTACTTGACTTGGGAGGGGGTGGCGACGAACTTGGTAATACTCTAAAGCTGACTTGTCCATGTTAATGATGTATACAGCCGGTGCTCAAGAGAACCACAAATGTACCCAAACCCCAGTCAACGGCTCGATTTCCGGGAATCCTTAAGGTGGCGTTATGGGAGGCTAGCGAAGAGTGGTGGAGGGTGACACAGCCTCTGGAAGCACCATTGGTGGGCAGCACGACGCCGGAACATACGAAAAGTACCCGAGCGAGGCCAAGCAGTTTGGGAAGCACTGCATCGTTTGCTGAATGAGTTGACGAAGGACTTGTTGCCAACTGGATCGGATAGCGTAACACTGCGTCCCTGACAAGACATCATGCCGATCAATAAGCCACCCCTTTAGCTATACTGACATCGATACCGACCTCATAGACGAAGCCGAGCCTTGATGTCGCTTAGTATGGTACGGCGTACGGAGCATGCTTTGCAGATAAATGCAATGTACTGCCAACGAATCTTGCCACGCCCTCGACACGTTCTCTCCGTGCGACCATAACTGCTTTCAACCAGGATCATGGTACTTTAACATGTATATGTGGCGTTGAAGGACGCAGAGTCAGCGCCCCTAGAGGAAAGAAAGTTGGCTACACGCCCGACATGTGCAGGATGAAGAGACAGAGTGAGATGCTTGGACTGAATCGCCGATCATCCACAAAGCTGCATCTGGTGCTCCGTACCTGTGGAAAAAGAAGGTCTAGCGCAAACAGCTCATAAGGAAAGAAAAGGGCTAGGTCTCGGGATGGGTCTTTCAGGTACATACACGCGCGAGTGGCCAAAAGCGCCAGCAACATTAGCGGCTTGAATTTTCGTCACCGGTCTAGAGAGCACTGCAAAACAATGGAGGAAATGCATGTATCTGAGTGACGGTGAGGAATGACAACGTGGAGACGAGACCGGAGAACCCGCAACAACGATGAGCTGGCCTTCTGCATTAGGAACAGCTTGCATCTCCATAACCCTTTTCAAGCTCGAGGCCGCGGCGATGGAAGCTTGACGTGGACGTTTGGAGAGAGAAGGAGGAGCAGAAGGAGAGGACACCACGTCCCTGTTGCATTGGGTACTGTTGGGCTCGGCAGCGTTGAAGATACATTCATACGGTTCAACTAGCACTGGAAAGCATTGATCAAGACCGGAGAGATAACAAAGGGCCAACTGTGCGCGCGACACGCGCCCAAAGTATCCTCGAGTGACAGCCAACCTTGCATGCCGCAAGAGCTCTGGCTTTGCCGGCCGCTTTGGCGGCCAAAGGTTTGGTGTTGAGGTACATTATGGGTCTAAAACGCAGCCTCAAACAAGGGTGGTGAGCTAAACGACTGCTCCGTAGGCCTACACACACAGTACAAGGCACGCATACACACACACAGATGCTTGCACACACGCACCTACGCACATACGCACACGCACACGCACGGAGCGCAAGGAGGGCGTTACCAGGGCACCAGGCCAGCAAGTGGAACCCCCTGGACGGCCGAAAAATGTTGGTGCCCCCTCGCCGCGGGCCGTGATCTGGATCATGCCGGCCCGTTCCGCCCTCGAAGGTGCTGCGAAGAATTATCGGGAAGAGCTGGTTTGCGAGTGAGAATAAACAATGGGCATATTGGGAAAGAATTGAGGCAATACACATCTACTAAACGCCTGTTCGACAGCTTGGACCGGAAAAATGTCGAGCAAGGCCTCATGGCAGGCCAAGTTTGGAGACCGAGTTCTTTGAAATGGTACTAACGTGGGTTGGCCTGGACCCCGTAGCCTGCGCCGAGAACGCCGAAAAATGCTTGAGAAAATGAGTCCCGTCAGACGCCAGCTGTAACCGCCGGCCATGAGAGCGGCCAAGCGAAGGAAAAGAGACGGAAAAATCTTCAGGCAGGCCGTGTTAGAGGCCAAAGCAGAGGACGATCCCGTGAAGTAGACGAGAGCCTCCTTACACGATGAGCTGATGTGCTCTACTTACATCAACGACATATCCACTGGCGTGCTTCTCTGTGGGTCCTTTGAGAGAGAATCCCAAGCCTGCGACTCGTCAAAAATGATGTACATTTAGACGAACCAGATGGCTGGGGACGCTACGAATCATATCTCTCACAAATGCTGCGCAGGAGACGCGACTGGCTGACTAGGGGCAGCAAGGCAAACAACGGCTGTTAGCAGATCGAGAACAATGGTCCAATGAGACGAGCGGATCTCACTTTTGAGTCTGACAACGGCAGTTTTTTTAGAGGGGCAAGCGTTTAGGACTGAGGAACCACCACTACCACCACCACCACCACCACCACTACACACACACACACACGCACTAAGAACCAAAGCACCCAAGATGGTGGTCTAGCCGCTCCCAATCCCGTGGGATTAGACTCATTCGCATTTCTCTTTCGGAGAGAGCGGCCTAGACAAGTGGGCTACCGACGTGTAATTTAGGCCTGGCTGAGACGAACGCCCAGCCCTCTGGTGAACCAGCGATTGTACCCTTCCCACTACTAGTACCAATTCCTCGTGGTGGTGCCTGCATTGGGCTAGCTGAGAGCGGGCGCATTCTGACGATTGGCGAACCTCGTATCTCGGCGTGTTTTGTGAGATACGATATATCCCAGATGGACAAATGGACAGATGGACAAATGGACAGATGGACAAATGGACAGATGGACAAATGGACAGATGGACAAATGGACAGATGGACAAATGGACAGATGAAGGACAGCGTCCGTCTACGAAGAGAGGTACATGTGAGTTGATACGAGCATCAACGCCAAGGGAGATTCATAACTATGCTCTTTCTCTGAGCCAACTTGATCAGCAACTAGCAAAGTGACACAGCAAACAGTTCGATTCTAGCTGGACCATTCAGGCACAGCGTGGACACTGGGTGTGCAACGACTAACACATGGCGTTCGCGCTAAAAGGCCGGTCAGACGATTTAAGCCCAGCGGATCTGAGGCTCCGCTGTGCCGGCGTTTGGGTCAAGACACATTCCATGCCACGTCCCTCGGAAGGGATATACCCTGTGTGATATGACCTGGCGGCTATGGGAGTGGGCTCGACTTGTGGATCAAATCCCTGACGGTGAATTTTTTTTTTTCCTTGCCCACGGTGAATGTGTCTACAGTACAGGTGTCAGAGGCAGAATGTAAGACTCCACGGACAAGAGGCCGCGGCTGCAAGCCCGGCCTGGTAGCGGCTAAAATCGTGACCGGCCAGCTCAGCATTGTTAATGCAAGCGGATGAGGCGGCCGAGGAACTGTCCGGGGTTGACGATGACCCCACGGCTTGGCTTCCTGTTGGACAGAAAAAGACGATACGCACACAAGACAAGAGCAAATGGATCCTCATTTCCGGAAAGTTTGGGCTGGTATTGCCAAATACGAGGTTCGGGCTCGACGTACAATCTACTCCCACGATGATCCTTGCGTGGACTGGGAATATGAGTTGGCAGCCCACGATGAAGAGAGACGGAAGACGGAGCGGCCTACCACTCTCAGCTAGCCTTGCCAGCGAAGCGGCAGACTTACATGGTCAGGCCTCTCTCTGCCTGGTCTGTTGGTCTCGTCCTTTCTGTCGTAGCCCTGCAGTGAGCGCCAGGCTGGAGATCAGCCTGGCCTAGAGACGACGGGGGTTACCGAGACGAAAGCAGCTAGAAAGAGAAGCCTGGAAGCCTGAAGAGTACAAATTGGGGTGGCCCGGAGAATTGAAGCCCAATGGGAACGACTAGGGGCTGAGGAGATGATGGAGAGGGGCGTTTAGTCCGACTAAGATTTTCTGTCTGTACTTACAAATGGATTACACACGGGGGCCGAACCAACGCGCTTTCGATGGTTAAAGAGGAGGAGAGAGAGAGAGAAGAAAAAAAGGCCCTTCCATGCGCTTACCAGAGGCAGTTAACAGCTGAGCTTGAGGCTGAAACTAGATATGTTTCTACTAACAGTCTCTTTACGAACAAGCTCTGTCGTCGCGACAAAAACAGCGACCGACGAGGCCGCACAAGGCAATGGACGGTGCAGATATATGGGCGGCAGCACGTGTGCGTAGCATGGCATTGCAGGGCGCATAAGTGCCATGTACATGATTCGCTGGTGGTGTGTGATGGACACTAGACATGGGAGCGGCTCGCACTTTGTTTCCACCCAAGCTAGGCTGTTGTTGGCCGGGCGTGAAGACCAGGGGGGAGAATGGCTGCATGAACTGGCCGGTTGGCTCTGGTGTGGACGGGCCACTGAAGAGGTCGTATTTAGAAAATTTCTGGTGTTTTGCTGTTTCTTTTGCAGAGGAATTCTTTTCTTGTCGTTACGTCTGGCCACGTCATGGTAGACAGGGGGGCGGGGATGGCGGAAGTGCTGCAAGGTGAGGTCAGGGATCGGTTGATGTTGGAATCATGGTGATACCCTGAAGTTTTCTCGCTTGCTTGCTGATTGGGAGTAGAGCTTTCATTTTTGACATACGCAAGACAAAGGAGAGATGTTACGATAACATGGGATAATCGAGTCATCAACTTGAGTTACTCGCTAAAGTTTCATCACATTGACACATTGTTACAAGGCATCAGCTCCGGCTTCAGAGCATATCCTTGTTGTTGCGGCGAAAGCGGCGCTTGCAGGGATGTTGTATGTACGCTGCAATGTTATCACAGCCTCGTTGTTCATTTACAAAACAGCTCCTGGCGATGAGATTGGAGGTCCCACGCAAATTTTTAATGGCATACTCTACTTGTACATGCGGCGTGGTCCAATATCGCAATATCGTAGATGGAACGCTTTCTGTTACAGAGACTTGAGGCAAAGACACTCCTTGTCGTTGATGGTTGTACCTACGATTGGCCGGGCCCCGGAGAAAGGACCGTCTAAAGCATCTTTGTTATGAACCAACAGTCAGCCAGATTGAAACCGAGTCCACTGAGGCAGGACTTTTTGTGCGGCTTAAATGAAATCTAAAACAAGGTCGCTCTTGGCTGGATGTGAGGCCGTATAAGTGGCCGGACGTTTGGAGGGGCTACATGTGCTAGTACCGCCTACATGCAAGAGGAAAATTGCCTATTTAGGCAGCGGGGGGAATTCATCAGAATTTCCTCCGTGGCTATCCGGAGATGTACAGCCGTCGAACTGGTACGGATAAGATTAAAAACAACGATTAGAAGCTTGCTAAAACATCATGGGTAACAGTCACCCGTTTGATCCTTCATGCATGAGCAAGGAGAAAAGGCTGAGATCAAATGGCCTGACGGCGTCGAGGCATCGGCTGTTTTGGCCTGCGGAGCACGTACTCGGTACTTGCGCTGGAGCAGAGGCCCTAAAATCCCGGGGGCTCTCGGCGCGGCAGCCCGCTAAAGCGCCGCCAAAGATGGAGCGCTAACGGGGCCTAAACGGTGTGCCCAACCCCACTGATCGAAGCCAGGTAGAGGTGCGTGTACCCCGCCAAACTGCACTGTCAATCCTGTTGCAGCTCTCAGACGTCGCTGATTTTTGGGGGGGGAAATGACAGTACCGTGTTGTACGGTATGAGATGTGATATCCAGCCCGTAATGACACACTGCATCCCAATAGCCCTTTGATAGATACCTCGTCTCAAGGCGCTGGTAGGCCCTGTAAGTTCTCATCCCGTGCATTAGCACGCACTAACAGGCCACTAACAAGCACTAACAGCTGCACTGAGACCGGGGAAAAACTGAAGGAAGCTGCCACCCACAACTGCCTCCATCAGGCAACTACCTGTGGTTGCATCGCCTCGAGTGTTCCTGCCTTGTGCTGCGTGCAGATCGGCTTGCGGACCCGAGCAAGTGCGAAACAGCTCCAAAAGCCACTCCCTTTTTTACACTTTCTCTTCTCCAACTCCAACTCATCCCCAACCCATCTCCATCCTTCGTCCTATTCCCCTCTCGTCCGTCTTATTCTCTCTCTCTCTCCCCGACCCCGGTCCTTTGGGCCTCAATACCGGGACCTGCGGCTGGCCCTGTCGGTCTGTTGTCGCTGTCGTCATCACGCAGATGCGCAGCTAGGCGCAGACGCAGACGCAGACGCAAGCACAAGCAGACGCGAGAACAGCAATCAGCATCCCACAGTACAGCCTGCTGCAGCGCAAAGCAATCGCGGACGAATAGGAGGCCGAGTAAGCTGGCAAGGCTCAGCAGGTAGCGCCAGCTCGCTGGAGCCACAGACGACAGCCGACGGACGCATCACGCAGCCAGTGCTGCGGCGTGTCTGCGGTCGAGGGCGACGCCGCATCGACGGCTACATGACAGCTTGCATCGAGCACACGGGATTGTTTTGTTTGTTACCTCCTCTTACGGCTTTGCTGCCCGCCAGCAGTACCGACGGCGGCGGCTGCAGCCGGCATCGCCAGAGAGCAGAAGCAGAGAAAGAGGTATCGGCAGGCATCAGCAAGCATCAGCAGTGGCTGCAGAAGGGCCAGAGTCAGTACCACAGCGACGTTGGTATTCGCAGCAACCAAACATTGCGGCATTGTTGCTACTAGTGGTAGCTTCGGCAGTCGAACAACGGTCGCCATATTCCTAGACCTACACTAAAGGTACTTGGACCTCTTTCCAAAGTGAGTATACACACCGCAGCACGCCCACGGCTCTTACTGCACAGAGGCATGACGCCTGAATCCGCGGAACTCGTGGCCGCCCCCATCCGCCGTTGAAGCCACAAGCGCGCTCTGAAACCCCTGCAAAGTGTCATCCGGGGTAGCATCCAAGGCCTGTACTATGTAGGTACAGATACTACCGAGACTCGGCACTCTGTATGGACAGATAGGCGGCCTTGGCTTGACGCTTACACGGCGGCACTCGTACTTCGTACATGGTCCATACATTGTCCTTCAAAACATACGCTTTCTTCCCTTCATACCTCTCTTTACAGAGCCACTTTAACGGCTCTGGGACGGGCCAAACTTTACCTTGGTGGCCTTTGTCTCATGGTGGTGATCCAGGTAGATCACCATCATGCTTGTAGTAGATGCCTTCCCGGCTCCCTAGCGTTCCTCGCATTGACTGAGACATCTACGCTCGGCTAACTTGTTATTCTCAAGGAAAAGAAAAGAGAAAACGAGGAGAAAGGCAGCAAGGGGGCATCAATATTGTAGTGAAACAGTGAATCGCGTGATGCTTCCTCTCTCTCTCCCTTTCTTTTTTGTACAAATTACCGCCAGCTCAAAAGCTGCTCAAGCCTAATCTGATACAGGCGTGATCGGCAATCACCCGTTTGCCTTTTTTTCCGCAGGGCCAGTAGCGAGAAAACAAGAGACCAATACCACAATTTTTACGTGATAGCTTTCAGGTTGGACGATCAAAGCGACAGACACGCCAGCTAACGAAGGTTTATTTCATCATTCGAGTGCATTGGTGCTTGGCCTGTTTGCCACTGCCCGCTCGTCTCCCCGATCTTCGCTTGTCTATCCTACATACATGCAGACTGCATACAGACTACTTCACATTGACCGCGAATCTCTCGCTACTTTCTGGTCCACGCCAAACGCTCCGTGCTCGGACGCTTCCCGGCGAGAAAAGAACCACCGGAGAGGCGTGTAAATTACTCCTTGCCAGCATTATCCCGGTTCGATACCGTCATCCAACATTCGGAACGGTCATGGCCATAGCCAGCTCAACGCCCCAGAAGGCCCAATCCGCGGCCAAGGACAAGGACCAGGCCCAGGCCCAGCTCCAGCTCCCCTTGAGGCTGGTGACCCCTGGTGGCGGCTGCATGGATGGTGCCAGCTCTCATGCTGTGACCCCGACAACTCAGGATAGCTGGCATTCCGCCACATCTGCCAGTGGATCTAAAGACGTGTTCTCATCACTATCCGGGCTGCGCGACGGCCAGAAGCCCTCATCCGCCGCCGCCGCGTTTAGTCGTGGTAGCGTCTGGTCACCGCCATGTCTGGAGACTTTGCCAAGCGAAGTGCTGGCACATATTGCGGGTTTTCTCGATGTTGATGACTTGTTACGTGCGTCCCGTGTAAGTATGGTGCCGAAGACCGTGCCGTGCTGACTGGTGCTGGTGCTGGAGAAGTTGATTTGAAATTTGGGTCCAACATCTTCTCGCCAAAAGACTATCTTTGAATGGGACTTTTGAATATGTGCCATTGCTGACTAGCCCGTTGTAGACATGCCATCGTCTTCGTACAATTTCTCTTGACCCTTTGCTTCACTACTACCGCCTCCGCGATGCTCGTCTTCTGCTTCCTCCGCTTCTCAGCTCACCATGTCGTCCATCGCTCACTGAGCTCATGTCCCGCTCCATCTTCTTGACCAACAACAGCGTCATATCACGGCGGCTGGCACGGTCTCTCGTCTCGATTCGCCTCTCGCGACGTCTCGCCTCACGGCCTTCCGCTAGAGATCTTGTCCAACGATCTGTGCTACCCCAGGAATGTGTGCCGGGAATGTTTCCGGTCCATGTTGCGCCGGGTTTGGTAGCTAAGCGTAAGGCTGTTGAGAAGGAACGCCTCAAGGATGGTTTGAGTCGATGGATTTCTGGCAAGTGGAAAGGGGAGGTGAAAGAGCGAGAGGAAGACGCACGGAGGTATGATGAGATTCGTGGTACTGGGCGCGTTTGGAGGCTTCGTCGCTTCTGGGAGAGAATGAGTCGTGGCGAGTTTGTCAGCTCATCAGAATTGAGGCTCTAGGGGTCCAATGGAGGCTCGAGTAGAGTGATGCTGATACAGAGCGAGCGATGCTAAACATTGAGATGAACATGGGACAATGCGGCGTTTTCCTTTTTGAGATCATGATTTGCGATATTGATATTGATATGCTTTGAATTCAAGCTGATCTTTTGCTTCGTTTTAGCACGGTATGGTGTAACTGCTACTGGAGTTATAGTTATGGGTATCTATAAATATATACATACATATATATACGTATATAGAGTAGTGACAGATTTGATCGCTTTCAGCTTTGAGGATAAGTGGATGCAGGCAATTAACCAAGTGCTGATGCGCCGAACTCATGCATTGGTGTTCTCAAATATGTACATGAAGAGCATAAAAGGTGAAGAGGAATATGAAGAGAGGAAACAAGATGATGACTTTGTGCATTCATACTGCGTCAGTGCCACCGTAAAGTTTTGAGTTCTCACTTCTCAGTTGCTTGTTTTCTTACCGCCCTGTTCGGAAGCGGAAACCATCCCAATCGTCTTCGTCGTCTTCGTCGTCTTCGGCCTCTGTATCATCCACATCCTCGGCAGCCTTGACGTTCTCCTTTGCCTCGTCGTCTTCTGCGCCAGGTGCAGTAGGTTTTGCCGTTGCCTCCTGGGGCTCGGGAATGTCCATGTCGGCTTCTACAAGGCTTTCTCTCCGGGTACGCAGTAAGGCTTCGCGCTTCTCTTTTAGTCGCTGGACTCGCGCCTCAAGTTCTTGCATCTCTTCGAATTCGTCTTCCAGCGCGCGAGTGGCTTCTTCGCGCTCGTCTTCAATGTCTGCGTCGGCTTTGGATTTGCGAGATTCGGTGTTTTGGGTTGCTTCTGCTTCGGCGGCGGCGGCTTCTTTTGCGAGGGCGGATTCTTCAGCTGTCATGGCGGGACGGGAGATGACGGCGTCGTCGTAGGAGGGTTCTGCGGCGGTGGTGGCGGCGATGTCGGCTTCGAAGGCGGCCCATTCGTCTTCGTCGACTTGTTGCTGGGCTTGAGGTTGTGCTGCTGGTTGGTCTGTTGTAGCGGTGGTGGTTGTGGTTGTGGTTGTGGCTGCAGTAGCGGGTTGAGGATTGGTGTATTGGACGCTCATCATGGAGGAGGAGGACGCTGGAGTGGCGAGATTGCTGGCTTGGCGAGAGGGAAGGGATGTTGTCATCGTTGTATTTGTTATGGCTGCTGCTGCTGGACCACCGGTGGTGGGCTGAGAGTGGACGGAAGAAGAGGACGAGTGCTCGCGGTGGTGGATTGGCGTTGAGGATCTCGAAGGAATCTGGACTTCGACACCTTGCGAGGGCATGGTGGACTTTTTGCGAGAGATGTTTTCAGAGGCTTCGGGTTTGTTTCGTTTCCTGGGCTCGTCTTGATCGTTGTCCATGTCTAGGTCCTCGTCGTCTGTTCCCAGGGCATCGTCGAGCTTTCGTTTCTGAGAGGTGGTGGACATTGCGTCGTCTGCTGCTCTGGCGTCGTCTTCGTCAGCTTCAGCCTCGGCCTCAGCCTCGTCCTGGTCATCTTCGTTGCCATTCTTCTCCGAGGTAGCAGCAGCAGCAGCAAGCAGCAGTTTCTTGTGCTTCTCGCTCAGGAGGTGGGCGTCCCAATGGGCCTCGGCGCGGATCTGGTCGCGGCAGAGAGTGCAGAGAAGCTTGCCGGCATCGGAGTAGGTGGCGAGGGGGTGGGTGATGCGGCGGGCGGCTCGTTGCTGGCGAAGGAGAGCGCGGACATCGGCCATGATGGCGATGTTGCAATGATATTCTAGGTTAGGAGGAGGTAGGAGAGAGCTTGGAGCTCTTGGAGGTTGGTTTTGGAGCTGGGATTGATGATGAGGAAGGGTTGTGAGGATGCTGCAATGTGACTAATTGACCAATGCTAAGATGCTGATGTGAACATGAAAGAGAATAGGAAGTTGGAAAAAGAAGAAGCATCAGTATTCAACGGCTTAATTGGAGGTCGACGGGACCCTTGAATTGGAGGTTTCAAGCTATAAGAGACCCCAGCTAGTAACTTTTTTTTTGGTAGTTGGACCTTTGTCGAGCCTCGGGAGGACGTCACAGTCGCGAAGCTGGTCGGCGCCGACAATTTTCCGGCAGTGAGCTAATACCAATGCCACTAACACTGCGATTAGTGCTATCAGAGGCCCATTCCATTCATCTTCAATCTATCATTCTCCTCCCATTCCGCCTCTGCCTCTGCTTTGTGTATCCTCCCCCGACCCCAATGAGGTGACATTTAGACTCTACCAGCTTTCATTCAAAGCGCGGGGAGGGGGTTCCATGGGTACATCGACAATAGCGAAATAGAGATTCTCACCAGCTCAAGAGCGCAACAATGGCCGAGCAGCAGGAGCCTCACTCGCTGGCTTCGACGTTCCCAAACCCGCCAGACTTTTGGAAGGCCTTTACGCCGGATAGGATCGCCAGGATTGAGGAGCTACGACGAGCCCATGCGGCAGACGAGGATACAGACGCCGAGGGCGCAGATACAGAAGTCGTGCGGATCGCGAATCTGCCCGAGAATCTGATTGCGCTGCAGCCGCCCCCGGAGCCGGCAGACGGACGATGGCGAGTGTTTGGCGACCAGTACATGGTACGTATAGCTCTATACATGTCTGTCTACAGTATCTATATCGTCTAACTCTGGTCTACAGCTCGACGACAAGCTTCCCACGCTCGAGGAGCAAGGCATCGACAACCTACCCGCCACAAACTCCTCCGCCGCCACCGACAAAGACGCCAAGCACTACGACCGCGCCTTTGAGCTCAAGCGCCTGGCCAAGTCGCTGCTGCTCAACTTCCTCGAGCTGACGGGCGTCATGGCGCGCAGCCCCGCCGACGCAGAGGCCAAGATCAAGGACCTGCGCACCATTTTTATCAATATGCACCACATCCTCAATGAGTACCGGCCGCATCAGGCGCGCGAGTCGGCGATTGAGATGATGCAGGACCATTTAGACCGCACGAGGACGGAGACGGCGGCGATAAGGACGCAGGTGGATAAGGCGAGGAAGGTGCTTGAGGGGTTGGGGAGCTTGGATTTGTCGCTGTTCAAGGGAGAAGGGCTGTCTGTAGGAGGAGAGGATGACGTAGGAAAAGAGGTAGCAGCAAGGACGGAGGAGGAGAGGAGGGAGGCTGCTGCGTGGGCTGCGGCAGATGCGTTGATTTTGTGATGAATGACGGTGAAGCATATGGAAAGTCTGAGTTGACTTTTGACGCGAGGGTTGCGATTCGATGAGCATACCGAGCACGCAGATGGGGGGAGTATCATGATATCAGGCCATATAAAGACGGGACAGCGGCTGGGCATCTGCTATGGGGTGGACTATTACATGCGGGATACCAACTGAGAGTGGATGAATTATGACATGGTGGGGAACAATGGTTATAGCCTTTTTACCATAAGCATCAAGGATGGTGTATCAGACGCACAAAGAACTAATCGAAGCAACCTACAATTATTCAATGAGGACGATGATCATATAGAAATAGACTATCAATTAAAAAGACATAAGTCACATCGTAACAATAACCAAAATTGGTATCATCCATTACAGGCAATATTCCCTAAGCTACATCTAGACGTAAAACCAAAAATACGCAAAGCCTGTCATACAAACTCGTACACTTTCTTTTCCATTTTCCCTCACGTCCTTCTCACAGCTGGGGCTCCAACGCCTCCAGCCACGCCCCCAACAACTCCAGCAACAACTTGCGGTAACGGAGTTGCTGCTACGCCTCCTCCTTGGCCATTCTCGGCTCCATTCCCACTGCCACTATTTCCAGCCCCTTCCTTCTCCAGCAAATCCGCCAAGTACTTCAAGTCGTCTCTCGCGCGGGCATCTCTCTCAATAATCGCTTTGACCACCTCCCACTCCCGCCGCGACATCTGGTATGCCTGCGGAAGAATGAACTGCACTGTAGGCACGCTGATGAGCGGTCCCAGGACTTCCCTCGCTGTGATGACGCCGGCGTCTTGCTGACCTTGCTTCCGCTGGTCGTCAGGGGCTTGGTGGTGTGCCGGAGGTGCTGGCGTTGTCTGGGATGAAGATGATGACCCTGCCGCGGCGTGGGGAGATGGGGCAGGGCGGTTGAGATGCGGTAGTTGAGGAATCGGAACAGGCGTGGCGGATTGGCCATGGCCGTTGGGAGGTGCGGCGGCGGGAGGAAATGGAGAGGATGCGATTTGAGGGGTGGCGGGAGAAAAGGCCGGGCCGGATGTCGAGTTGCTGCGTTGGTTGTATCCAGCGGGCGTAGGGGTAGGAGGAGGTTGTGATGCCGTCGACGTGTTGGCGTTGATGTTGGCAGCTTCGTTGTGGAGCATCTGCTTCAGCTGGTCCGGCTCGTTGCGGTAGACAAAGACGGCGAGCAACAGGGGCTCGGTCCGCGACTTGGGGATGTAGTTATCCACCAGGTTGAGCATAAACTCGGGGTGGCCATCCTCGCCGGCAGGGACAGGCACCAGATATGTGTCTCGCACGTTGCCGGCGACCTTATTGCCAACGACGCCGTATCGATTCTTGCTAACAAAGTAGTTGATGAGGTTGTTGAACTCCTGCTTCGAGTCTGGCGATGTTGGTGTAATGTTGACAACGATGATATCGGTCAGATTGCTATACCGCAGGCTGCACAGGTACTCGATGGCGCTTTGTTGCGGGATGCGGCCGGCCACAGTCATTTGGCGCGGGATGAGCTTCGACCAGGGCCCAAAGGACGCAAAGTTGGCGCCACCAATGTGCTTGGCCGTCGCTTGGAAGTCGGCAATGGAGCTCATCGCCAGCGAGCCGCGCCAGATGATGTCGGGGTCGGAAGCTTCCTCGGTAGGCGAGTAAGGAGGCGACTCATTGTCATCTTGTAACATACGATCGACATCAGGATCGAACCCAGGCCCCTGTGTATTGAGCACTGGAGCAGAAGGCCGGCGACGGTGAGCTGCTGTGGGAGACTTGACGGCTGAAAACACCTTTCCAATGTCGAAATTGGACTGGCTGGGAGATCGCTGGCTCAACCCAGCTTCATCGCCCAGTTCTCCCGCTCCTCCAATCGACTCGCGCTTAACGTGTTGATTCTGTTGCTGGGGCTGGCCCTGTTTTTCATCTGCTCCTGCGCGAGGACCCCCAGCCGATGGCATCGGGGCATCGCTGCCAATCATGCCCTCGTCCTCGACAATCTCTTCGCCCTTGTGAGTCCGTCTTACTCGAGGACCCGTCTCGGACGTGTACAAGATGGACTGCTTCTCAGCCCTCGCCTTCATCTCGGCAGTCTGTCTCTGCTGCTCCGACGAGGCAAGCTGCTCCGACGTCATGACAGCGAGTGTCATTGGCGAGTACTTTTGGTCCCAAAGCCCCTGGAACAACTCAGGATTGTTCTTGAGGTTGAACGACAACGATTTTATCTGCTGGCTGTACTCCTTCTGGCCTTTGGAAAGTGGATGGGTGTCAAAAACAGCGCGCTCAATCTGCAGCGCATACTTGTCGGCGAGGGCGTCCGCATTTTCGTCCTCTGGCAGCTCGATATCGCTGCTCTTTGCGAGGGTCGAAATGACATGGGCAAGTGATTTTTTCAGTGCCTTTGCAGGGCCCACGCGAGTGCCGGGGAGCTCTTGGATGGACTGCGTCAAGTCTTCTGGTGGCGTGTACTTGACAGATTGAGCAGCGACAGGGACAGCCTCGTCCTCTGATACGCGACGCATTTTGGTAGTCTATAACCGGTTAGCATTGATCGATTCATGTACGTAGAAAATCGCCATTGGCGACACAGCATGCAGCAACGCACCTTTCCATCCACGTCTTGAGAATCCTCTCTCGCCTTTCGCTTGCCCTGCTTGGTTACCGCCGCGGCATCCCTCTTGTCCTTGCTCACAGCAGCATCCGGCGTAGGCGATGCCTTTGCCTGAGCTGCATCCTTTTCAACATCTTCTCGCGTGTCGCTGCCTCGCTTTCCCTTCTTCCGTCCGCCGCGCTTCTTCTTCCGCTCCGTTTCCTCCTCGTGTGCCTTGCGTCGGGCCTCCCACAGTTTCTCTCCACGCGCAATAGCGTCGAGCAGCTCCTTGTGGTTCTCCGGCTTGCACTCCTCGCACCAGTAGTTTTCGGGGATCTCGTCCTCGTACGAGCTCACGCCGACGCAGACGTTGTGCTGCCATACGAAGCACGTCTCGCACGAGATCCAGGCCTCGCCCGAGTCTTCGTCCTGCTCGGTGGCGCCGCAGACGCAGCGGATCACCTCTTCGGGGTCTTGCGACTGCTCCTTCTCCTGCACCTGGGCCTTTTTGTTCTTCTTGGTCTGTCGGCGTTTCGGCGCTGGGGCATCCAGCTCATCAAAGGCCTTAGTGTGCTGGCCTTTGGTTGCTCGTACCGAGCGACGAGGTTCGGCTTCTCCTATGTAATTGCTTCTCGTTAGCAAATATCCCTTACATGCGACGACATAAATCAGCAGTGCCGGATCAGATCAGGTCAGATCAGGTCAAGCCAATGAGTCGTATTGACGACGAACGTCAGCTGTGGTTTTCTTTAACTTACCAGACATGGTAATGGAGCACGCGCAAAGGCGTCGCCGCAGCTATTGGGGTTGTGCGAGTCGACAAATTTTAATGCAGGTTCTACTATGGAAGCGACGCGAAGACAAGGGAAGAAAAAACTTTTCTTGCGTTGCGCTTCAGGCGGGCATATGGGAAGATTTACAAAACGGGCAAAGGTAGCAACTAGTAGGTAGTCACAGAACAGCTAAAAACCAACGGATTCCTCTCTTCAGTCCGAATTAATTTTCGCAGAGCGGCGAAGTTCAAACCAGCAACCAGCTCCTCCTAAGTATAGATGGGTATCGCGTGAGCTGCACCGTGATGGAAGGCTTTGGCGGAGCTACAAAGGCGGCGCGTGCCGATTTAGCTTGCGAAGAAAAAGAAAAAATAGCGAGCTGTTGGTGATGACGGCAGCTTGCGTGGGGTCGTCCCGGTAGCCCCTTGGAGTGGATACAGGCGGAAGCAAAGGCGGGTGGCGCGTCTTTGGCTGTTCTATGGCAGATGGCGGCAGATGCGGACAGCTGGCCAGACAGTTGTGAGAATTGGGGAGTTGGAGAGCTGATGGCAACAGATAGAAGCTATCTATCTCCTAGTGGGGTGAGATGAGATGAGATGAGATGAAATGCAATCGCAAATACAAGATCGAATCTTAATGAAGCTCAGTCACAGACAAAGTCGGTCTCCGATGACGGCGACAGGTGAAGCTATCCCGGCGTCTCGGCCAGCAGCAGCTCGTTGGTGTTCGGAGTATAGTGGACGGTTGAGAGGTGAAAGAGAAAAGATAAGAATAGAAGGAGAAAAGAGAGAAGATAGCTGTTGAAACTCTGCCCGCCCCAAGGCTGGCAGCATAAGCTAAGCTGGTGACGGCCCAAGACTGGCTGGCTGGATGATGATGGCATGACGGAGCTTAGTCATGAGGGGCAAAAGAGAGTCGAGTCGCTTCTGCCGGTGCAGCATCGGCTAAATGATCGCCACTAAAACACGGATGGAATCTTTTGGAGAACGGTATCTCTCTTCAGCCTTGTCGCTTGATGCCTCAGGCACTAAACTCTACATCCCTTACATAATCTCGTTCAAGGGCAGCTGACTCAGCCAGCCCAAAACGAGTAGCTCCAGGGTATCAGTGCAGCAGTTTAGCAGTACCTCCAGGCTGTACCTCAGAAGCTACGCGGCGGTCGTGCCTGGAGCTCCAGTGGAAAGTGACGCCGGCCTTTTGCTTGTTCCCCTCCATACCTGAAGCCAATCCTCGATAATCCGCTGCCCTCATCGCCAACGAAGCCCCCGTTCACTTGCCATTGTGTGCTTGTGCTATTAATCTCTTCTTAATTTCCATCTTGGCTTCTGCGGCAACAACAGAGATTGCCCCTCCACAATGTCCCGCCGCTACGATTCCCGAGTACGTCTGCGAGCTGCAGCATGCAATGTGCAATATCAATATCAGCCAGACTCGCTAACCACATCACATTTGGTGCCCTAGACAACCATCTTCTCGCCCGAAGGCCGTCTCTACCAGGTCGAATATGCGCTAGAAGCCATTTCTCACGCCGGTACCGCCATCGGCATCCTCGCCAAGGATGGAATCGTCCTGGCCGCCGAGCGAAAGGTCACCTCGAAGCTGCTGGAGCAGGACACATCCGCCGAGAAGCTCTACGTCCTAAACGAGTGCGTTGCTTCTGTTTTGAGACAGCCTATAGAATAATACTAACATTGGTGCTCCCAGCAACATGATCTGCGCAGTAGCAGGCATGACCGCCGACGCCAACATCCTCATCAACTACGCCCGCCAAGCCGCCCAGCGATACCTCCTCACGTACAACGAAGACATCCCCTGCGAACAGCTGGTGCGCCGATTGTGCGATCTGAAGCAGGGCTACACACAGCACGGTGGCCTGCGGCCGTTTGGCGTTTCCTTCATCTATGCCGGCTGGGACCCCCGGAGACAGTTCCAGCTGTATCTCAGCAACCCCTCAGGAAACTACGGCGGATGGAAGGCCACAAGCGCGGGAGCCAACAATGCCAGCGCGCAGAGTCTGCTGAAGCAGGATTACAAGGAGGACTGCACGCTCAAGGAGGCATGCGGCGTTGCTGTCAAGGTTCTTAGCAAGACCATGGACTCTACAAAGCTGAGCAGCGAGAAGAGTAAGCTTTCACTGACTCCAAACTGCTATACGAAGAAGCCTGCTAACATTTGCGTCTAGTCGAATTCGCGACGGTGGGACAGACTGAGGACGGCAAGATCTATCACAAGCTGTGGAGTGCAGATGAGATCACGGCGCTGCTGAAGGAGCATGACCTGGCCAAGAGCGAGGATGCAGAGGAGAAATAAACAAACAAATAAATAAACATTTTAGAGGCGTTGAAACTATATGAGTAGAATAAGAATGGGCACTTAATGACACATGTGCATACCAAAAAGGGGGTGAGGAATAGCCCCAATCACAATTCGATGATATGTCCCCATGACAAGTATACGTGTGATGTGAGCACTTTACTCTCTCGTCCTAAAGTCTTCATCTCGATTTCCGAAGAAATCCATGTACGCAAAACATACGTAAATCCCTGCGCTATGATACGTTACAGAATAGATGATCAAATCTCTCCATCGATCCCAGTCAGCTTCTCCGTGTTCCCAGCGGAAATATGAGGCCACTGTCCTGATCTTCTTCATCTCTCACGCGCTGCCATACCGGTTGCGCCTCAGCAGATGGATGCGGATGAGGCTCCTCGCAAACAGGACTCGTGAGATGGGGCCAATGCCTCCTGTAGCTCCAGTACGCAACCGTCATGCCGAGCGCTGATCCAACACACACATCATACACATCATGGCGATAGTCCTCGGTCCGAGAAATGGCTATTAGAGCAGCGCCGAGCAGGGGAATGAGGCAGATGAGCGCTCGACTGAGGTCCCGTCCGCCGGTGTAGTAGTTGAAGACGTGCAGCTGACCAGCTAGAAAAAGGCTCAAGAAGCCCAGACCGGCAAAGGAAAAGGACGAGTGGCCAGAGGGAAACGAGCGCCAGCCGTCTTGCAGGGTGTGGCCGTCGGGCGCGGTGCAGACGTCGATGGTAACGAGGACGTTGGGCTTGGTGTCGGCGGAAGGCTGGCAGCGGGCGAGTAAGTCCGGTCTGGGGCGGCCAACAGCGTTTTTGACGATGTCTGTGATGAAAGAGGAGAGGACGATGGAGATGGCGAAGGAGAGGTACGTGGCCTCGTGCTTGTGGGTGGAGGCGCGGGTGATGATGTTGTAGGCGATGAGGACGCCTAGAGGGATAAAGAGGGCGTATAAGAAGTTGAGGGCTGTTTGAGTTCAGTCAGATAAGATGAGTGGTCTAAGGAGATGATGGAGGTGAGAGACGACGTACGGACGGTGACTCGCTCATGCTCGGCGTGGGGATATGAGATGCGAAGATCGTTGGTGAAGAACATGCGGTGGAATGGGTTGACCAGGTTGACAATCTAGAGGGGGTCAGTATCAATATCAATATGAGACAGGAAGAGGCTGTTGAAGTGTTGATGTGTACGCACCAGCATCCATCCGGCTAGGAGGACAATGAAGCCGACATAATCTGGCGCATGAGTTTTCTGCATCAAAAAAGGTTAGCAGTCACATTAATATAAATAGCAGGTGCTACGGTCCAACTCACCTTCCAGAACCTGGCCAGAGGCCCCATTGAGGAGCTCGAGTCGCTTTGGTTGGACGTTCGCGAAGGCATGATTTGCGCTGGGCGGATGGGGTAATTACAGTGAGAAGGCAACGATAACGATAAGGGAGTCCTAGTTTATAAGTGGCATATCCATGAATAAGAGCGGTTATTCTGGCTACGGGTACATTTGAGGTGGTGGTTGAGCCACTTGAAAAGAACAAGGATGCTGGCTGAGTTCAAGTGAGGTTGGCGATGCTAGTAAATCGCTACAAAAATGGGGCTGTGTGCAGGGTAGGCGGCGTACGTGGACTAGGCGAGATTTCAAGGGGACACGTCACGGAGTGTAGAAGCGTCCGAGGAACCGAGCAGATGCGTATTTTAAAGTATTACTTGAAGTTGGAAAGAGAAGTGAGTTAATAAAGAAGAGATAGTAGTGTCGGGACGATTTGTTGTGCTTCATCATGAGTTCTGAGCATTAGTACATGTATTCAGTTACAAAGAATTCTAAACATTTCAAAATACATTTTGCCCCCTTCTCAAATCAAAACACCGCCAACGATTCGATAGAATAAAGTACATAGCATCGGTTCACAGCCTCGGCTTCAATCCTTTGAAGCTCTTTGTGATCTCAGTAATGGCTGCCTCAACTGGTAATCTCTCCATGGAGCTCGCCCCATAAAAGCCGTGAAGCCCCTTTACCCGACTGAGCACATACTCTGCGTCTTTCGGCGCCGCAATAGGCCCTCCGTGGCACAAAACAATAACATCCGGGTTGATCTCAACAGCCGCATCGCGAATCTCCTGAATCAGCTTCACAGACTCATCCAGCGTCTTGCCGGTGGCAGCGCCGATGGATCCACTCGTCGTGAGGCCCATGTGCGCAACGAGGACATCTGCGCCGGCACGAGTCATCTTCTTGCTCTCCTCTACGTTGAAGACGTAAGGCGTGGTCAGCAGGTTCAGCGAGTGAGCTTGACGGATCATGTCCACTTCCAGGTCGTATCCCATGCCGGTCTCCTCGAGATTGGCTCTGAACTGGCCATCGATGAGGCCGACGGTGGGGAAGTTTTGGACGCCGGCGAAGCCCAGGTCGCGCAGCTGCTTGAGAAAGGTGGGAATGTTGCGGAAGGGATCTGTGCCGCAGACGCCGGCGATGACTGGCGTGTGCTTGACCACGGGGAGGACTTCATTTGCCTGTGGGATTCGTTCAGCTCCAGACGCATATAAGAGGGCCTTGAAACGCCATGATAGAGCGTATAAGTCAACTCCTGCTTACCATGTCTACCACAATGCCGTTAGCATCGCCATATGGCATCAAGCCGGACAAGGACCCGCGGCCAGCCATGCGGAAGCGGCCGCTGTTGTAGATGATGATGAGGTCGCCACCTCCAGCCTCAATGAACTTTGCCGACAAGCCAATGCCAGCACCTGCGCCGACGATGGCTTTGCCCTCGGCAATTCGAGCGCGGAGGCTGGCCAGGATCTTGTCTCTGTCTGTTGGCGGAGCCATTGCTAGCAGTTTTCTGAACAAACGGTGTAAGTAGATTGTAGGGTTTAGAGAAATCTTGGACTTCGTGAGAGGTTACTTACAGCTTAATATTGCTAGTATCTCTCTTTTACGACTTTGGCTATAAAGTCAAGCTTCTGTTTGGGAACATGGCCCCAGATCAGCTTAGAAGTCCATACTGGAGCTTTGGCCGGATCCAGAACTGGCATGGATCTCTAGTGGAGAAGTGTGTCGTCGTTGATGTCAGATTTCCGACCTCCCCACCAAAACTCAAAACTACCCGCCGCACTGTTTTGTTGCTTTCTTTGGACGCATTGTTACCGAGTTTCTGGTTAAGCCTCTCGTGTAATTTTTGTTGTAGCAATAAAGGATGCGTTGACGTCGGCACACCGGCATTGGATTCCGAGTTTCTCAATGTTTCACAGGATGCCGATCGTAGATCTCCCTGCATAACCCCGCATCGGGCATTTCTCTTCTACCTATAATCAGATATTCTGCATGTTGGCGATATATGACATTTCATCGATTGAACAGGCGTATAACTGAAAATATCTGAGCGCTGGGAATGCAACGCTGATTCAAGTGCCCATCATGACCGTGGCCTTCGTCGTCATCATTGGCACTTGCGACACCAAGCTCCAAGAGCTACTTTTTCTCAAGGACCAGATTCAAGATGGCACTAGAGTCACGGCGCTTCTCATAGATGTTGGACGAAAACCAGTTGAACACGAGGCCATCACGACCTCTCAGGCCACCCTCCTGTCGAGCCATGGCAATGGAGCCGATGCCTCGGACATGCCTAGGGGCGAGTTCGTAGAGCTCATGGCCCGCTGTGCTTCCAAAGCAGTGCAGACTCTATATGAAGCAGGCATGGTTGATGGCGTCATATCGGCAGGGGGATCCAGCGGCACGGCTCTCGCAGCGGCTGTCATGCGTGATGCCGTCTTCCCTGTTGGGCTTCCCAAGCTCATCGTGTCGACAATGGCGAGCGGCGATACACGGCCTATCGTTGGTGAGACGGACATTACGCTGATGCATTCTGTTGTGGATATTGCTGGGCTGAATCCCATCCTGCGAGACATCTTGAACAATGCCGGCGCGGCAATTGCCAACATGGCTCTGTCCCACGCCGCCAGAAAAGAGAAGAAGATGGATGATGCAGCGGCGGAGTCAATAAAGAAGTGGCGAGTGGGCATCACTATGTTTGGCGTCACAACGCCTGGAGTAGATGCCATCCGCTCCCATCTTGAATCGAATTACCCTGTCGAAACGTATGTTTTCCATGCCGTTGGCACTGGGGGCCGAGCAATGGAGCGACTCATTCGCGAAGGCCAGCTCGACGCAATTATTGATCTAACAACAACCGAAATCTGCGATCATTTGGGTGGTGGAGTTCTTTCAGCGGGAGGAGAACGGCTGATAGCTGCTGTTGAGGCCAGTCTGCCCAATATCGTGTCTCTGGGTGCTCTTGACATGATCAACTTTGGCCCTCGGGAAACGTTGCCCAAGAAGTATGAGGGTAGAGTCATCTATGAGCACAATCCAACTGTCACACTGGTGAGGACTTCGCCGGATGAATGCCGTGAAATTGGAGGCTTCATTGCCGAGAAGCTCAAGAAGACCAAGAGGTCGGACATGATTGAAGTGTGGATTCCTAAGGGAGGTGTCAGTATGCTTGCAGTGCCTGGAGGTGCGTTTGAGGATCCTGAAGCGGACAAGGCGCTCTTTGAGGCTATCAAAACAGGATTAAATGGCAGTGGAATCAAAATTGTTGAGGATGGGAGAGATGTTAATGACAAGGGGTTTGCACGGGATATCGCAGAGGCTTTGGCTGCGAAGCTGGGGGTGCAGAAGAGCGGATAGCTGAAGGGCTTTGCAGAAATTATTCCTTATATTATCTATAGCGAATGCTACTGTTTAATCTGCATGATGGAAGGATTTTATATGCGTTAGTTGACGAAGATTCTATCTATCCCCGCCCTTAATATATGCATCAGTGCCATCATTCATTTATGAGATTCAAGCTGAGTTTCCGTGTAAGTCGTGAAAGCCAAGCTGGGAGCTGACAGTAAGCCTTGGTCGCTAAAACAGCGCTTATCCTTAGGCGCCGCTCCACCTATAATTGGTGCCCCGGCTGCTAAGCCGACGCTTGGGACGCGTCTAACTCAATCCCGGGAGCTTTCCAGGCTAACCACCAAAAATCCAGCTCCAGGCTCAGCTTTTCTTCTTCTTCAACACGCAACTCTCTGCCTCGCCTACACTCATCGCCACACCCTCAGAGCAGCACCGCAAGAAATGCTCAAGTCCACTCACAAAGCGGCGCCATTGGCTCCATTACCGCCAGGATGGACTGAACACCAGGCCCCGACTGGCCACACCTACTACTACAATGCCGAAACCAAGGAATCGACATACAAGCGACCAAGCGTCCAGTCAGCTCAACTCGGGCCCCAGCCTTCCTACAACCCCTACGGCGCCGTGCCAAATCTCTCAGATCCAAGAGTTGCAAATGCCTACATGGCGCAGTTCAACCAGCCGCCGCCCCAGGCGCAAAGGGGCGGCTTTGGTGGCGCTCGAGGCGGATTCGAAGGACGGCCGCGGCCACAGCCTGTGGACAAGCCCAGGAGAAAAGAAGCAATCCCGGGGTGCGAACCGTGGATCCTGGTGTACACAAAGTATTCGCGACGCTTCGTGTACAACCCGGTGAAGAATGCGAGCTACTGGCGCATACCTGAGAAGCTCATGCCCGCCATTCTGGAAATGGACAAGAAGCGGATACTCAAGTCGACAGCGGGCGAAGACGAGAAGAAGGAAGCAAATGACGACCAATCGAAAGAACAGGAGAGCAAAGATGCTGAAAAGACAGCTGCTTTGGATGCCGACTACGACAGCGATGCATACATGTACGATGAGGTCGAGGTGGATGACGAAGGTCAGGGTGAAGGCCAAGAAGGAGACGAAAACGAAGACGACGAGCATTCCTCAAAGCGACAACGAGTCGAAATGGGTGATGAGCAAAACCAAGGCCCCACTGAATTCACAGAAGAGGATATCATTGCCCAGCTGCAAGCTATGGGCGAAGACTACGGCCTCGAGCCTGGAGACTACGACGACGGCAACATGGAGGACTGGCCCGAGGGCGCAGAGGGCGTGGAGTTTTCAGAAGAAGACGCAAAGTTCCTATTCAAAGATATGCTCATCGACCTCAACATTAACCCATACAGCTCGTGGGACAAGCTTCTAGAGGAGGGTAAAATCGTTGAAGATCCCCGCTACACGGCTTTGAGCACGACAAAGGCGCGAAAGGAGTGCTGGGATGAGTGGACGCGGGAAAAGATTGCCGAGCTGAAGGAGCAGCGGGCCAAGCAGGAGAAAAAGGACCCCAAGATTGCATGGATGGCGTTTCTGCAGGAGAAGGCATCGCCGAAGCTGTATTGGCCCGAGTTTAAGAGAAAATATAGAAAAGAGGACCCCATGAAGGATCTGAAGCTGTCGGACAAGGATCGAGAAAGGTCGTATCGAGAACACATTAACCGTCTCAAGATGCCTCAGACGACACTCAAATCCGACCTCACAGCTTTACTCAAAGCACAGCCGATACACCTCCTAAATAACAAGTCGCTTGCCAATGGCTTACCTGCACAAGTCCTCACGGATATACGCTACATCTCTCTCGAGCCTAAAATCCGAGATCCTTTGGTCGAAGCCTACGTGCAGACACTACCGCCACCTCCTGAAGATATCTCCTCTGCAGTTGAAGACGAAGAGCAGAGAAAGGCGCGTGAGGCTAAAGAGAAGAGGGAAAAGGCATTGGAGGAGCGAAATAGGGTCATTGAGGAGCAGAGGAGGAGGCGGGAGAGAGATGTGGCTGTGAGCAAGGCGAGGTTAAGAGAGGAGGAGAGGGAGCTGGAGGTTGCGATGAGGGTTGGGAAAAAGGGGTTGCAGAGCCAGTTGGCGAGCATGAAGCCTCAGGAGGAGCAGCAGGAAGAGGAAGGGGAGTAATGATAGCTGTATAGCAGACGAGTTGGTCAAATGATAGTACATCTTGGGTATATAGATTAAAGATCGTCAAAGAAGCGGTCTGCCTTTTGCCGCACCTCTCCTGCCCACCTTTTCACATCTTGCGTGCCCTCAATGCCATCTTCCGTGAGATACAGATCTACCATCGTCGCAAGCACCCACTCAAAATACACATTCTTCACAACCACGCCCGGCAACTTTCCTTCAGAGCCCTCTGACGCTGATCCAACAACATCTCCCCAGCTACGTATGAGCTCCCCCGCATCATTGTCTTCATCATGCCCCGGCGGATCAAATGGCAAAATCTTCTCCTTCTCCGCCACAACGACGATTTTGACGCCGGGGGAGACATGCCTGGCTGCGAGCACGGCAGGGAGAGAGCCGGTCTTGTTGCTCACGTTGCCGGATTTGTCGATGAGGTCTGCGCCGAGGAGGAGGATGTGGGCGTTTTGGGAGGCGAGTGCGGCGCTGGCGTCTGAGTGGATGGTGATACTGACGTCGATGTTGGCGTTGGTTTGGACAATGGAGGAGATGCGTTGGGCGACTTTGACGCCTTCGAAGAGGGGGCGGGATTCGAGGATGTGGATGTCGAGGGGACGAGAAGAAGCTGAATCTGATGAGAGGATGTGGATGATGGAGGAGGTGATTGTTGAGCTGGATGAGAGGGTGATGATTTTGAGGGCCTTGTCTTTTGGGAATTGGTCTAAGAAGGAGGCGAAGGTGTTGACGATTTTGTTTCCTGATTGTTGTCTTGCTTTTGCGAAGTCTTTGATTGCGGCGCAGATTTGTTCGACTACTGTACTTGAGAGACTGCTGGTTGTTTCCTCGCGAGGGAGATGTTTCTCGATTATGTCGAGGCTGGACAAGACGACGCTGAGGATGGGCGCGCCCATGCTCTCTCGGCCGTTCTTCCAGAGATGCCATGCTGCGAATCTGGCATTCTTCCACCATGACGCTTGGTCCTTTGTGTCTAGACGGGGGATCACATCGAGGTAGATGTTGAGTGCTGTTGCTGCCAGTTCTCGTGCACCGCTTACATGATCGTCTTGTAGAGCTTGAAGTCCAGCTGCCAGCACGTCGGCTGCATCCTTACCCAGATCAATCTCGAACCAGACTCGTCGAAGACTCTCTTTGAGTCGCGGCACACCTTGAAAAGATTCATCATCGGAGATTTCGCCGGGGTCAAACCACTGGAATGCCTCGTGCTCCCAGTCGATTCTGATACCAGCTTCGCCTGCTGCACCGCCTTGCTGAGCAGATTTCAGGAGGAAACCAAAAGGGTTGATTGTCCATTCGCGGCCAACATCTAAATCTGTGAAGGAGTAGGGCTTGCCCTGGCGGAAGAGACGCAGAGAGGTTGCTGTGAGGGTGGTTTCTTCGCCGAGTTCGCGCCATGCTGTGGCGAGGGGTGATGCGTCTTGGGGATCGACGCCGCCTGAGATGGGGGCGAGTTTGTGGCTGTGAGAAGTAGTTTTTAGTATTTCATTCATCTAAATGTTTCCATTACTGTGTCGCGTATAAAAAAATGAGAGTTGGTGAAGCGGTTTTTACTGACCGATATGTATTCACCTCCCCGCTTCTACGAAACAGCGCAACCTGGGGTCTGCGCGATACATTTCCGTCTGGGAACTTGAAGATAAAGCTGACAGCTACGGCTCTCTTCTTTAACGCGGACATTGCTATTAAGAAGTGTGTGAGGGAGAAGTAGTGAGATGCTTTTTGACAAGGATTCAGTGGATGAGAATGAAGTGGGTTGGAGATTTTTTGGAGAATTAATTGTTGGAGAGAAATGGCGTGACGTGACATCAACGCCGAAGCATTACACTCTACGCCATGGTAGAGAAGCAATTGTTACGTCAAGCAAAGCGAAAGCAAAATTTTCTCTCTTCTCCTCTTTAGAGTGTATAATTCTAATGATACCGCTGTGTATTCCATTTTTGGATCGATTGATCTATTATGTACGTATAGGGAATAGATCTATCCAGAACCCCGGCCCAGTTCTATCATCCAGCACCCCAGCTATAGCAAATGGGATGCTGCTGCTACTGCTGCTACTTTTAGGTATACATGTACTAACTAAATAATGACCCTATATAAAGTTTAATTGCTTTACTTGCCTATAGCTGGGGTGCTGCAGTACAACTGGAGTCCTGCACAACTTTTCCCTAGATAAAGATGTATATGCTCTAATACGGACAGCCAACACGCGTAATCAACTACCGGCTGTAACTCCACTACGTGTTAGTGTAGCGCCAGCCGCAAGATGGCCTCTAGCTCCCGAAACTCGCAATAAGTCTTTGTTAATTGAAACATGGAAACACATGGTTACGAACAAAAGCGCATTGGTAAAAACTCTAGTAAATTTCTTCTTCGTCAAGGGTGAATCTTTATCCTGGCCCCGCATGCTTTCTATCTAGTGTATCTAGGCCTAGTAGGTAGGTAGTTGTAAATGCTCACCAAACAAAATTAACAAAAAGGTATCGTCGCTATCGTCAATTCAAAATGCAATCGCCACCACTTTGGAGGCCTCTGTAAGTCTCTTTCCACCCTTCAATTCATACATCACTGCATAAAGCCATTGTACAACCCGGTGCTGTAGACGGGCCACTCGTCGTCTACCCAGGCCACTAACTCGTCGTAAAGGGCATGGTCCTCCCCGGTTTGCATGCGCGGCATTGAGTAGCCCGGAAGCGTCGTCATCATCGGCGGGGCAAGTCGCTGCTCAACCAGTTGAGCGTTGCTCACCTCCTGAGCCTGCGCTATCGAGCCCGTCAGTCTGCGAGCCAGCGTCCACAGGTGGCGCAGCGTGTTGGACGATGCCAATGTCTGGCCAAATCCGGTGAGGCCCTCTTCTTCTACTTGGATGCCAAATAGAATATCTCTGCTTCTCGCTTCCTTCTCCTCTTCTGACACTTCCTCGTCCGAGATCAAGTCCTCTAGGATGAGGCAGACGGTGGCATTGAACGAAAAATGCTGCTCTGCGTATAGGGGCGACTTTCGAGCAATGTTGAGCGCCCTCACTTGGCGTCCGAGACGGATGTTACGACGTGCAGCCGCAATGCACAGCTTCAGGTGCTCCGAGTGCGTGTAAGAATCGACTGTCTGCAACATGAGGCGCTTGGCTATCGATCTCTTCACGGCACCCAAGTACAGAGGTCGAATAGCCAGGATCAGGAGCATGTTGTATCTCATGTGAAGGCAACAACAGGCAGGATCGTTGCTCAGCCCGTCAGGAGAGAGCTGCAGACGAGGTGGAAGCGTCGACTGCCACTGCTGTAACATCCAAATGGCCTTGTCTGGCTGCCTGGACAATCCTCCTCGAGATGCCTCCCATGGAGCTACGCGATACGTGTTGCAAACGACATAACCAGAGATACGGGACAGCTCAGCGTGAGCTCTCAACCCTGCAGCAGGGGGCATTGATCTATGGCAAAAAAATTAGCAAACGTCGATGAGTGTGGAGGATAACATTGGCTACGAAAAGAAAAAGGAGAAAGGGGGGAGAAAAAGCAAGAAAGGGAAAGCAACTTACGGAGCATCTTCTGGCAGCTGAAGCCGGATGGCATCATCCATGATTATGTGTGGCCGGCCCATCAGACAGCTCAGCCACCGGTCCATGATATATACGGTCCAAAACACTCGCTTGCCTCTCTCGTCAACCATTCCCCGATGGACGCCCAGCATGATGCAAATATGCATGGCAGCCGCGACATGCATATAGGCAGCATCTTTCCGATTCACCTCGATCAAATAGGCTGACATGAGACATAGCGTGGCAACATCCCCCATTGTGTAACTGCGAGATATATCCAAGGGATTGCCCACAAGAGCTGAGGCATGGGCAAAGTACGCTTCACTGAACGAAGATGTTGATGCACGAGCTTGGACCTCCTGAGACGGGGAGTTGGCTCTAGTGATGAGGGCCAGGGCAGCATGGTAGAATGCCAAGTGGCGATGCTCGTTCAGGTTTGTGTCTGAAGCAGACGAGCTTATGTGAGCGGGAAGCATATCCAATTCTCCCCACCAATAGATGCCGCCGCTCGGCCATTCGCCGTTTCCATCTTGGATCATGTATCTCAGCTTTGACATTAAAGTGGCGAGGTCTTCGTTAAGGGGTAGCGGCACTGGCTGAGGCTCTAGCCCAACCAACGAGCGAGAATCGTCGGTGTAGTATCTTCCCAGGCTGGACAAAAAGGCACTTCCATCTTGGTCGTGAGATATTTGCGGCTCTACCTGCGACAGGGGCAGTACTGCTCCTAGTAGCTCTTTTAGGTTATCGAGAAAGGTAGCACCGCTGGTCTCCCCCAGGAAGCTCGCCGTGCCATCGGGATCCTGAAGCAGACGACTAGCTGTCTGCTCGTCTTCCGACTCGCCCTTGACCGAGGAGCTGGCCTGACGATGACTGCTTTCTGAAGGAAAAGACTGACTCGGGCTAAGAGGGAGAGGAGACGGCGACGGTCCATCTGGAGTTGAAGAGACATGGTTGATCAGATCCTGCCTCCTGGCGGGGTCAGGGATGGTTTCCTGGAGCGCCCTCTCATACAATTCGACTTTGCGCCGCAGTTCCTCCATCTCAGCGCGCGGCACGCTGACTTTTTCGACTGGGACGGGATAGACGCATTCACGGTTAGATGCGGCGCACTGGCCGCAAGGAGTGCCGCCTGAGCATTTGACCCGGCGTACATTACAGCTGTTGCATCTGGTTTGCGATAAGAGAGCAGGTTAGCAAAGGGTGTCCTGAATATATCGAAAGTTGAATGTGGAGTGGGGTTTGGCAGCACATACGCAGTGGCAACCCTTTTTCGCTGCTCGGGGGCTACCTTATGGCGGCGAGGGTTGACAGGCAGCCGCTGGGTAGCCGAGGGCCGTCTGCCGTCGCTGCTGTCGAGCTGCATTGTGGCGAGTTGGTGATACGTTGTGGACGAGGCCCCAGCGATAATGTGGTGTTAGTTCCCAGTCAAGATGCAAGATGCTTCTCAATGGATGCTAAAGAAGCAGTAGACGTGTTCAAGATATCTGCAATGACTCCCAATCTTGAGAGCAAAACACCTGCAGCAAGCCATACCTTTTCTATGCGGCTGTCTGTGGGCCGTCACCAGCAGCAGTACGTACGTATGTGGATGGCGTACGTATGTCAATCACGATAGTTGCCCCGAGTCACTACATGCTGATGAGTGAACGGCCAGCAGCAGTCAAGGAGAGGCACAGAGACCCCCGCCAGAGTGTGGTCGCATCAGGACCTGGTCTGGCGTCGTTGTGTTGCGTCGTCACAATCTCTCCATCATTGACAGTCTCTGATAGCGCCTCACGCCAGGACTGGTCACCGCCCGCCTCAGCTCCCATCGGGCGATCCGTGTCTCATCGTCATGCGGCCTCGTGTACAGCGAAAGCCGCCTCGCAAGGCTGGGACTGTGCTCGATTCATCTCCGGCCGGGGGCCCTTTGCGGACGTCGAGCGCGGGGAGAGGCTAAAAAGTGGGCGATGAGACAGGATTGATGCGACTAGGACGATATAGCGGGTGGTAAGCCCCGAGTTTAGTGCCAACAGCGCTGTGCGTGCTCTCTATGGGTGCTGGATGCTGTGCTGGATGCGCCTCAAAAGGAGACGGCAGTTTGGGCTGTACAGTGGTCTGGACGCAAAGGAACGTTACGATGCTGCTGTCCAGTGGAATTTACTTCTAAAGATAGAAGAGAGGTGGAAAATGAAAACCCGAGCTTCGTTTCACTTCAATACCAGAATCATGCTTGTTGAGTCTGAGCCTTGCTGACTTTGCCGTATACATCAAACTATTGCTATCAAATGCAGCCAGACTCGTATTTGCCTGTACAGCGCTACCAGCTATTGCTTGCACGAGGCCGCTGCACCATGCGCTGTGGAAGGTTCCGATAGGGTGCAGCCACAGCGGCTCCCCCACGTTGTTCTGGCAGCTCCAGCGTCCACATGCCCCAAATCGCCGAACCCTGCCAGGGCCCGTCCATGCACTCAATTCAATGTTGGGCTCAAGCGTTGCCCTTCTGACGGGCGGATTCGTGGCTAACGCTGTTGAGACGTAGCGGATCGCTCAAGGGCCATTGACGCTGTTGACAGGCCCAAATTGGCGCTTTTGCGGTAACGGTGACGAATGCTGCCCCTCGACCTACGCAATGGCCTTCGCGGCCTCGTCGTTTTTCTGACCAATCTTTCTGACAGGGTTGACAAGAATGGAAAGGGAAAAAAATAGAGTAAATTAAAGAAGCATAAACAAAGAGACAGACGAAATAAAAGCAAGAAAGGAAGTGTTTTGCATCCAGCTTTCCTATTTTGGGAGCATACAAGTGGGCTTTGCTTGATCCTAGTATCTGTTGCCAGGCACAGCGTTAAGAATGGAGAGAATCGAACAGCACAGCCCTTTTACAGCGCTTTAGATCGGATCTTGCATGCAGCAGTTTGTACACAGCCACGCAAGTGAGGCCAGATAGTACATTGGTCCATACATGTAGGCAGTGACAATAGTAGCATTAATACCATAGGCAGCTTGCAAAACTGATGATGGCCTCACTCTTCGTTTCAATCAACGTTGTTACATTTTCGACATGTTTGAAACAATTATTTTTTGTCAGCTGCTAAAGCAAGGCACGAGGCCGAATTACGTCTCCTTGCATCTTTTACCCCATCAGCGCTCGCGTCACCATGCGTCTGGCATCCACTCAATTGCGCGTCCAACTCGGCCATCGTCCTTGTGGATGGAAAATTTCAAATACATCCATGGAAGAATCTTGAGAGTTTTAGAAGCGTCCGCGGAGCCCGTTGCCCTGTGCTGAAAAGGATAAAAAGAACTTTAAAAGCCTCAACTCTTTTTGTTGCTTGCGTTGGGCTATCCTTGAACGCAGCGAAAGTATTTTTGCAGTGGGATCAGTACTACTGGCTGCATTACATTTGCTTGGCATCCATCTGATAGACAGGGGTCAATCGCTTATACGCGTGCTGGATTTAGCAGCGTCTTGGCTCTATTAGAGCGCCATGGGAATGGATAGTTCATAGAGCGCATCCAAAGTTTGTGACCATGCATCAAGCGTGAGAGCTATTAGACCTTTATTCACTAAGCTTACCTCCATGCTTGCTGTCAGAGTCATTTATGCATGAATTTCCAGTGTCTGTGATGTTTCCAAAAAAAAAAAAAAAAAAAAAAAATCATGGATAGTTTGGGCGTACCTGGCCTGCTATTTTCTGCATAGCAGGTACATCTCTGTAGATTGTAGATGAGGGAAGCTGCCGAGACTGACTAGAGCACTTGCCAATTCTCAGCTGCTCTCTGCGTAAATTGAATATCTAGGCGGTGGCAAAATCCATCTTCAGTGACATGGATACAAGAATTTATCATACTACTAGTACTTCATCTTTATTCAACCCAAACATCTGCTGCTTGATTTTCCAAACAAGCGACATCGACTGCTCAATTCGCCGTTAGCTTTTCAATCGCGCATCACGTCCTACCCTGAATTCCAAGAGCTGGGCTTGCCCTAGCGCTGGACGCACATGCAATATGAGACTTATGGCTGTGGACGAGTCTACAGGAAGTGAAAAAGCATAGAAAAATTTATATTTCTTGTTTATCTATTATTGCTTGATGCGGATAAATGGAGGCTACGTTATCTTGCACTGCGCGTCAGTCGCTAATCGGTAGCAGCTTTCCGCCGCGAATCTCTCCGGAACTCTCCATCTGCTACGCCAGAGACAGCGCTCGAAAGAGTCGTCTTAAGTCTTGGCTGCATCTGACTATTTTCTTGGGTATCTGGCTCGTTTTGCATTCAACCTCCTCTCTCACTCCTCATTTACTGCCGGGAAAGATTGAATTCACAATTTCTGCCGATCTCGTTGCCAACACCGACAAGAGGGTGTCGCTCAACTGCTTATTGTTAGCGCTACTGCTGCTCAGAATTTCTCAACATGAAGCGTCTACTTACCCCGTGGGTGCCTTCGCAGCAGCCCTGGAGCCATATGCCAGAGTCTTTCGCTACAGACCCAGGCTTATACTGCACCTGGTAATTTCGAGAGACGGCCAATTTGCGCTCTCCCTGGTCAGTTTCGACCTTCCATCCAGTGATTCCCTTGTGGTATTCCTGACCAACTGGCGAGGCCTTGGGCAGCATGTCCCATGTATCGCGGAGCATACCGACATGTGCATTGCGCTGGTAGCCCGTAGCGGCGATTAGCAGGTCTACCTCAAGCGTCTCTTCATCAACGAGGTCGACAAATCCTTCAAACTCGCTGTCTGAGATGTGCTGGACCTTGAGCTCCAAGGCGTCTTCACGCGGTTCAATGCTTGTAATCTGTCGGCCACCCATGATTCTGTGAGGCCACTCCTTCTCATTGGGGCCAAGTTCTCGTTTTTGCTCGTACTGGCGCTCGTACATCTCTTCAATGAGATTCAGCCTTACGACACCATAGTTGGTAGCTCGAGCCTCAGTCAAAAAGTTGTTACGATGCCTTGCCGACTTGGGGAAGATTGTGTCGATGTATTCAGGGTTGAACACTGAGTTGACACTGCTCACCATGTTAGTTTTTACCAACGGTACAGTGATATAGACCTGATTAGACTCACAAGGGGGAATCGTCACTGGGCTTTAGAAATTCGGGCCGCATCACCAGCGCGGTCTTTGAGTTGGGATACAACGTCTGGATGTTGTGGAATATCTCTGCAGCACTTTGGCCGGCGCCAAGAACGGCAACGCGATAAGGAGCATCCTTGTTGGAGAGAATCTCTGGAACCATATATGCGTACTGAGAAGAATGGATGATTCGTGGGTGCTTGGCGGGGAAGCTCTTGGGAAAATTTGGCTGGCCACCCGCCGCAATGAGCACGTTGCGACCGCGGAAAGTGAGCGTCTCACCAGTCTTTGGATTTCTCGACCGGACCGCAAATGTGCGAGTTGACTCTCCTGTCTTGGATTCTGGAGAGACCGAGACAACTTCTTGGCCGTATTGAACGAGGTGCTCGAAGAAAGAGGCACACCATCGGAGGTAGTCCTCGTACTCAACGCGCGCCGGTAAGAAAGTGCCCAAGTTGGTAAAATCTACCAGTCTTCCATTGCGGTGCAAATAGTTGAGAAACGTAAACTCAGACCGCGGATCCCTCAGCGTCGCAAGGTCCTTGACAAAGGAAATCTGCATCTTTGCGCCAGGGAGAAGCATACCGGCATGCCAGGCAAAGCGTGTCTGCTTTTCGATGAAGAGGATTTTGGGGGGCGAGCCATCCGGAAGCAGCTGCTGTCCTGAAGCGATTGCATCATGAAGAGCGACAGCTACCGCCAGACTAGCAGGGCCAAATCCAACGCAGATGAGGTCAAACTCAGAATCTGAATCCGACTGCGTTAAATAGGGCGATTTCTGCTTCTGCATCTTGCTTTCAGACTGGCGGCCGATGGTTTGTGGTACTGAGCTTCTGTTACTCTGCTCAATTGAACCAATCAAGGAGGTATCAAAACCATTGCCTTGATGAACATGCTCGCTGCCGTTGGGTGTACTTGGTTCACTGCCGTTCGGAGTACCAAGCTCGGTGAGAAGAACCTCACTGTGAGGCGCCATAGTGACGTCGGGGATGGGTAGGTTACTGTTTTGCCTCCGGTGAAAGAATGGTGACGTTTTAGATTGGACAGGCCGCAGATATTGAAGCGACGCTAACTTGCAAAGACGGAAGAAGACGGAAACTAAATCAGAGAAAAATTGAAAAGAGAAGTGAGTATAAGTGAACTCTAATGTTTTTCTCCTTTTGAGTAACGTCTGAGAGGTATGCAAAGAGGGCTTAGCAAACAACTCTATCACCTAACTGGTGGTGCTGTCTGGCGACGCTAAGGGCGATGTTGCTGGAAAGCTTGCCAATTGTGGGAGGGCGGCCGTGGGAACACCCGAGAGTTATACTTGCCGCATCGCCGTGCCTGTCCCAAGAAACAAGCTTTTAGTCTCGCCTGTATCAACTCGGATTCCGTGCCAAAGGAGTCGCAGAGACCCGAGACCAACCGCTTAATGGATACTCGAGCGGAGAAGACCAGATGAACGACGGCTGCGTGGTCCAATGCCGGATGAGCATCGCGCCGTACACAGTGTAGCTTGGAAGCTAGTGCAAGCAGGCATGCATATATCATGGGTTGCATGGGCCCATTCGAAAGCCCTGCGCATCTCATTCAGTGCAGTGTGATGGGTTATTTGGCTAATTACACATGGGTATTCTGGACGCCGGCCATGATCTCGTCGCCCGTCAATTACCTTATATCTCTCTTATTCTACGATGCCGATAGAGACATGATTGGTGAACGATTTGGCCGTGGCGGGAAAAAGCTTCACCTCCTCGTGTTGATGCATCGTCATCTTCTACTCCCAACTCTTTCTTCGTCCTTCTCCCCCCTTCTAAATGACTTGCTTCTCGAGTGTAGATCTCGACCTTCTTAAAGAGGCCTTATTCAAGTCCGCTCCTTCTTGGCGACTATAGCGTGGGCTGATGCAATTTTTCTTATACGGCCGGCACAGGTTTCCATGAGGCGATCGAAATTCAAATGAGCCAATCCACGGCTTTTGATCCTCCGCATAAAGGCCGATCTATGGGCCGATAACAATTTGCGACAACCGTGAATCATTGGAATTACCCTCTTTCAGGCGTTTACAAGGCGAAGCGGCTGCGAGGACGGAGGCAGGCCCCATCAGAGTCAAGCAGAGTGGAGATCAACTGAGGGAATTATCTGATGATCTGATAAAAACGGATCAGATAAGATCAAGTCCTGTGGTTGGATCCGCATTCATCCGCTGCATCATACAAGTCCAAGGGCCCTGCACCGCAGATGGAAAATTTTTTCTTCTTCATTTCCTTTTGAAAACTAAGAGCCGAACCAGGATTCTCATCGAGCCGTTCTTTGGCAGCCCCTCATTATCTCCGCCGAGGGCTGAGTGAATCACCGCCAGTCACGCACGCCGAGAAGAGCGAACAGCGCCGTTCCCTTGCAGGTACTTACTTTGCACTCGCAAGGATACCTGGGACGCGCAATCGTTAGAGAGGGGATCGTAAATTCGCTGCTGGTGAAATGGAAAAAGCCGAGAGCCCCCACTAGAGTCCTTTGATGGCCCTTGAGCTCAGGAGTCTCGGCATATCTGCCCTTGGAGTCTCTCTCGAGTTTGTCACCAGCGGATCTAGTATGGAGTCGCACGCAACTAATCACTTAACGCTGGCCTATGTCAGACAAGGCGGCCGCCCCTCTTCCGGTCAGATGCCATATTCACCCAGCCAGTACCCTGGTCTGGCCTTATTAAGGATTTGCTTTTAACTTTGTAGGATATCGTATTTCATGGCACTGTCGATGTCCTGCCCACTTCCCTTCCATATTCACATGGTTGAAAGAGCGATTCCACCTACACTTGTGACGCCATCATTACTCTCGCGGCTTGACACTAACGGTTCGGCCCTCAGGCTAAGCGAACAGGGCATTTCGTTCCATACATGCGTGCGGCATCCGAATTTCGGGATTTGCCATACGAGAAACAGGACTAGAGTTGCATCGTGAAGAAACTACTCGGAGGAACTATAGCCACACTAAAGCATACATCTTCCTTGCATCAACATGACCGCGAGTGGCTGCCGCAGTGTCGCAAACCGAAATTCGATTGGCAGTCGCTGCGTCTTGTTACGCTTTGCTGATTAATTCCGCCGTTCTGAGAGGTTCGCTTCCGCCCCAGCTCATGCACGATTAAACGCGATACCATCGACGCATCAATCACGAGCCGCCTCAAAGGCGTATTGGGCGAATCAAAGACACGCCAATTGACATTAACCAAAAGGTTTCTTTATTTAAATTGAAACATAGACTTTGGAGGTCGCGTGGCTCAAGCTTGTCGAAATCGTGCGTGGGGTGCATCTGAAAGTGACCAACGAACGTTGCTCTATTTCACATGAAGATACAAGCATACCCTCATAGGTAGATGCGTCTGGACACTTTTGCGGATTTTATCGCCACGGCGGTAATCAGCTTTTAGTTAGCAGAAAAGGGTATCTTGTTAGATTTCCCGACAATCTTGCATGCATACGGAGGACGCGCACAAGCAACAGGGCAAAATGGCAGAGCCCGCTGACTTATCTGTACTTAACCCACACCCAACACTATTGGCTGGTCCAGATCTCCTCCATCGTCTAATCGGGAAATCCAACGATTCAATAGCTCTGGACTACCTAGGAAGGAATAAGCGCCTGTCGTTGTCTTATCGCCAACTTCACGATGCAGCAGATGCCCTTGCAAGCCGCATATGTCAAGCTGTCGGAGAAGTCAAAAACCAGTTTGTGGTTCCCGTTCTGATTCATCAGTCGCCCCAGCTGTACATAGCCCTGTTAGCTATTCTTAAAGCTGGAGGCGCATTTTGTCCCATCAATGTTGATGCTCCCCTAGATCGGGTTAACTTCATCCTCGGCGATGTTGCTGCGACTGTTATTGTCGCAGCCAAGGAGCTCGCTTCTAATGTACCCTCACTGAGCACCGTACATGTGCTTTTAGTGGATGACGAAGAGGAAGGATCTTATTTAGATGCTGACTCTGTGAGTCGGCGTGCCCCAAGCACAAAAGATTTAGCATATGTCATGTATACTTCTGGCTCGACTGGGGTTCCAAAGGGCGTTGGCATATCGCATTCCGCAGTAACACAGGCATTATTAGCCCATGATCAACATATGCCTGAATTCTCTCGCTTTCTTCAATTTGCCGCGCCCACCTTTGATGTCTCGGTGTTTGAGATATTCTTCCCCCTATTTCGGGGGAGCACATTGGTCAGCGTTGACCGAAAGGAGATGTTGAACGATCTCCCAGCAGCCATTTCAGATATGACTGTGGATGCTTGCGAGCTGACCCCGACTGTTGCGGCCAGTCTTTTGCGGACAAGAGACAATGTGCCAACATTACGCTTGCTATTGACAATTGGAGAGATGCTCAATGAGCCTGTAATACGAGAATTCGGCGGGAACGAGGATAGAAAGAGTCTGCTATGGGCCATGTACGGGCCAACGGAAGCCACCATCCACTGGTAAGTTTTCATTTTCATCTGTCATCACAACTAGACAATTCTAATGTATTCATAAGCACTGTACAAGAAGAATTTACCTCTACTTCGTCAATAAAGAACATTGGTATTCCATTGTCCACAGTATCATGCTTTATAGTCGAGCCTGCAGGATCTGCAGACACGAGCAGAAATGTCAAAGTCTTGCCCAGAGGAGAAATTGGCGAATTAGCAGTCGGTGGACATCAACTTGCCGATGGATATCTAAATCGGCAAGAACAGACCGCTTCCTCTTTTGTCTCTTCGCCATATGGCCGAATCTACAGGACGGGGGATAAAGCGCGAATAGCCAGCGATGGTACGATAGAAATTTATGGGCGCTTATCCGAAGGCCAGATAAAGCTTCGAGGTCAGCGACTTGAGTTGGGTGAAGTACAATCTGCTGTGTTGAAAACACCCGGCTGCCATTTGGCTGTTGCCGCAGTGGTTGACTCCATCCTGATTGTCTTCTGCGTTGTGGATGTTGGTGTAACAGAAGAGTTGATAATGGGACATTGTCGGAGCTGGCTCCCACAATTCATGATACCGGGAGAACTGATACTCATGGATGAATTTCCTCGACTTCCAAGTGGGAAAGTTGATACGAAGAAGCTGAAAGCAGATTGTGCTCAACAGAGAGCGGCGGCCATGACAGATGACAATGATCCTACAATCCGTTTATCTGATGCAGAGCAGGCGGTTATGAGTATCGTGTCAAGCACTTTGGGTAATGAAGTAAGCCCTAGCATGACACTGGCTTCGGCAGGTGTAGACTCTTTGGCTGCAATCAAATTGGCGTCGTCGCTTCGGTCAGCTGGGTATGATGCAGTCGTGGCAGAACTGCTGAGCATGCAAACAATAGCACAACTTTGTTCCAGATTACGCCCTTTATCACGCTCTTCTGACCACGAGCCTGACCTAGTTGATATTCATTTGTTGAGTAGCTTGAGCTCGATCGCCGAGAGCAATACTGGCGTACAAGAGAGCTTGGAGCTCGTGCAAGATGTGCTTCTGTGCACTCCGCTCCAAGAGGCTATGTTGTCAGAAACAGCACAGCGGCCGGAAGCCTATTGGAATGAGATTGAGCTGGAAGTAAATCTTGGAATCACCGCAGCAGCAATAGAAGAGGCCATTCATCTGTTGGCGCAGCAAACAGATGTTTTGCGATCAGGATTTGTTGGCTGGCAAGGAAGTTTTGTATCGCTACTCTTTGAATCCTTGCGGCCTGGTCAGATACAAATTGTCGAAGAATTTTATCGGCCAGAGATACTTCGAGATGAAGCACTACTTCAGCCGCTTCGAGTACAGATTCAGTCATCTCAAGCTGAAAAAGGAACGCGTATTTTGTTTTATATCCATCATGCTATCTACGATGGCTGGTCAATGGATATTATACTTTCAGACTTATCCGATCTCTTATGCGAAAGACCTCTGTTTCGCCGACCGCAGTTTTCAAGCCTCCTCAATTATATGCATAATATTCCGAGAAGCCAGCTGGATATTGCAAGGTCGTTTTGGGCCGAATATCTCTTTGATATGAATAAACCTAGCCGTCCAAAACTGAGTTCCAGACCAGCCGAGACGGATGAGATATTATCTACCAAGGAGCAGATCAACCTCCCTCCTAAATTGGCTGTTAACGCTTTTGTGAAAGCGGCCTATGGCTCCCAGGTGTATTTCCAAGCGGCTCTTGCAATCATATGGGGGAGCATTTCAGGCACGTCAGATGTTCTACTGGGCTCAGTCACGTCTGGGAGGACGATTCCTGTCGAAAAAATTGAAGACATTGTTGGGCCGAGTATAGCATCGCTTCCTCTACGAGTGAAAATGGATTCTTCAAGTACAATATCTGACGTTTTGAGAGATATCAATGAGAGCAACCATAAGATTATGGAGCATTGCATATTGCCATTATCAGAGATCAAGAAGCTATCTAGGCTGCAGGCGGCTGAAGGCTTATACGATGTGTTGTTCGTTTATCAAGAATCGCTGTTTACCAAGAATCGAAAGGAGGCAATGATCAGAGAGACTCGACATCTAGATCAACTGGAAACAAAGTTGCTGTTGGAAGTTGAACCAAATGATTTTGGTTTTTCAATACAAGCTACGCATCATACTGATGCCTTTCCGTCTGATGTCGTGGAAACATTGGTCAGGCAAATGAAAGCGGTTGTTCAGCACATAATGCAACATCCTGATGGGTTGGTCAGTGAACTGAGAGATGCTATAGATACTGAGCCGTCTGTTGCAAATATGGAACCTGAAAAGTTACAAGATGAGACGGATCTTGCCTTATTATTCGAAGTTGCAGCCGCGAAAACTCCCAACGCAGATGCCATCTGTTTCAGCAGGTCATTGTCAGATGTTTCATTATCTGGCGAAACCTTGTCGTATGAATCGTTGAATCAGCTTTCCAATCAAATTGCTCGCTTCTTACTTGAGCAAGGGGCAGTACCAGGCCAAGTTATTGCAATAATAATGCAAAAATCGCCCCTGCTATATGCCTCAATCTTGGGCATTGCCAAGGCCAGATGCGCGTACCTACCTCTTCTACCATCCACGCCAATCGAGAGAGTGAAGGAGTGTTTTAGAACTGGGGGCATAGGGCACTGCGTTGTAAACGAGGAATCACTGAGCAAGTTTCATGATGTAGCTAATGTTCAGTACTTGAACGTCGAGTCAGCTCCATTGGAGGATTTTCCGAATCACAATTTGGATATAGAGCCAGATTCATCTAGGCTGGCCTATGTGATTTACACCTCGGGAACCACCGGTGTGCCAAAAGGAGTAGCTGTCAGCCAGAAGAATATTGTCAGCAACGTCACGTATCTTGCATCTATATATCCTGCTGCCCAGAGGAACTGCCCTCGGCTATTGCAAGCTTGCTCGCAAGCATTTGATGTTTCAGTGTTCGAGATATTCTTTTCTTGGCATGCTGGCATGTGTCTCTGCGCTGCTGCCAACGACGACTTGTTTGAAGATTTAGAGCATTCGATTCGCCAGTTCCAGATTACGCATCTGAGCTTGACGCCTACGGTGGCATCGCTGATCGACCCGCGGAACGTACCCGATGTAGAGTTTCTGGTTACAGCGGGAGAGCCTATGACTCAATCAGTTCTCGATACGTGGGGAGAGCTACTTTGGCAAGGATACGGACCATCAGAGACAACAAACATTTGCAGCGTTAAGAGAATGAAGAGTGGTGAATATATTGAACACCTCGGCTGGTGTTTCCCTAACACGTCAGTGTTTGTTCTTCTTCCAGACAGCCTTGCAACAGTTCCGATTGGCTGGATCGGGGAGTTTTGCTTTGGTGGAGAACAAGTAGCTGATGGATATCTCAATATGCCGAATCTGACTGCGGAAAAGTTCATCAAGCACCCTGAATACGGCCTGATTTACCGCTCTGGAGACATGGGAAGAATGCTTCCGGATAAATCACTGGTCATACTGGGTCGAATCGATGACCAGCTCAAATTAAGAGGTCAAAGAATTGAGGCTAGCGAAGTCAACAGCGTGATAACATTGAACTCATCTGTCCACGCTGCGGTAACTTTAACACTAAAGAGAGAAAAGAGAGGAGCAGACCAACTTGTTTCGTTCTATACCACTTCACATAAGACAAACGAGGAAATTTGTGAAGCCTCAGAGCCAGATACTGATACTCATAACTCCTTGTTCTCCGCCTTGTTATCAAAACTACCATCTTATATGGTACCTTCATACATCATACCCATCTCTCGCATACCACTCACATCTAGCGGAAAAGTCGATCGACGAAAACTGCAGACTTGCTTCGACAATTTGTCCCAGGAGTACCTTGAGAGGGTTTCCAGTACCATGGTGGCTGAGGATGATGCCGAATGGAGCCAAATGGAAAGCTTGATAGCAGATGCTATCACTCAATCTTTAGGAGTGCCTAGATCTAGCATTGGCCGATGGACGCCATTTATTACAATTGGATTGGACTCTATTTCTGCAATAGGCGTATCTCGCACATTTAGCTCCCGGCTAGATCGCCGAGTTCCTATTTCGGCAATTTTACAGAATCCTTCTGTTGCGCGGCTTGCTCGCTTTCTCGAGGAGAGACCGGAGACAGACCATTCAACAAAGCAAGTGAAGTTCTTCGCTGATTCATTCCTAAAAGAGATCCACGAAACTTTTCAACAAGGGCCATATTCTATCGCTGAAGTGCTACCGTGTTCTCCCCTCCAGGAAGCAATGCTGGCTCAAGGGCAGGGTAGCTATTACAATAGAACCCTTCTTCGACTCCACGGTCCTGTGGATGATATGAGGGGCTATTGGAGTGAGATGACTAGGCGCCATAGCATCCTTAGAACGTGCTTCATCACTACTGATAACGCCAAATTCCCAATCGCTCAAGTGGTTTTGGAAAATTGGGCTGTTCAGTGGAAGGAATTCAGCACTGATGAGGCTTCTCCAAACGAGGTTGTTCAAGAGCATCTGGCCAGCCTTCCGGATCCTTTAGATACTAAGGTGCCGCCATTATCCTTTGCTGTAATAAAGCAACAGGAATCAGCATATCTGTCTTTCATATGCCACCACGCGCTCTATGATGGCGTGGCGATGGAAAATCTTTGGAGAGAAGTGGAGTCTTTAGCGCATGGCAAAACGCTGCTCCCCCCTGTTTCTTACTTGCCTTTTCTTCAAGAGGCACTTAGCTTGCCTGAAGACACCGAAAGATTTTGGAAAACTCATTTCCGAGGATACTCACCTTTCAATCTCTTCACAAAATCGCAACGGATTCAGAGCACTCAGGCTACGCATGAGGATACTCTACATGCATCGTATAATGAGACAAAAGATCGGCTTAGAATCCTCGGGATATCTTTACTCTCCGTGTGTCAGGCCGCTTGGGCAGATGTGCTTGCAGCTTGCTCAAACTCTACAGATATCTGCTTCGGTCTGGTGATGAATGGTCGAAGTCTGGATGTCGAGGGTCTGGACAGACTAATTGCACCTTGCTTTAACACGATTCCCGTCAGGCAGGATGTTTCTACCTTTTCTCGCAGCATTGACCTCGCCAAGTCATTTCAGCGTCTTAATTCTGATTTCCAACGGTTTCAATTCTCGCCTCTCAGGTCTATTCAGAAAGTCGTCACAAAAGAAGGTTTGAGGCTGTTTGATACGTTGTTGCTCCTTCAAAATCCGTCGCAGGATATGGACGCCGATTTATGGTCTTTAGAAGAAGATTACGGTGAGATGGATATTCCAATCGTCTGCGAAGTTATTCCTCGCCAAGATTCTAACTCGCTGGATGTCAATATGCATTATGACAAGAGCGCTGTGAGCGCAAATCTTGCATTGGTATTTACCCGAATTTTCAAGGGTTTTGTCAGAGACATTTTAGATCACCCTTCCTCAGCTATACCGAGTAAAAACGACATAAAGCCTTCTTATTTATCCACATTAAATGAGATCAACATAGAAAGAAGCACACGTATAACCCCGGTAAAAGATTACCAGAGCGATGCGAAATGGACGGAACTGCAGATAAAGATTCGTCAGGTTCTTTCAAATCTCTCAGTGACTCCGATTCAAAAGATACATCATGAAACGAGCATATTCCAACTTGGACTGGACAGCATCAATGCAGTTCAAGTAGCGTCAATGCTTCGCAAGGAGGGCCTTGCGGTGTCCGCTTCCGATGTCATTGAGTGCCAAAACTGTGCTCGACTGGCGGAGAGGATATCTGAAGCCATCAACGGTGACAAAGTGGCGTCTGGATATGATTTTGACAAATTTTCGAAAGAGGTGTCTGCTCAACTAGCACACACGATATCGGATGTTGGTGCCGTGGAAGCCATTCTTCCTTGTACTCCTCTCCAGTGCGCCATGCTTGCTTCTTTTGTTCAATCTCAAGGGCAGAACTATCTTAATCTTTTGTCCTACGAAGCCGAAAACAACGTCTCAAAGGATGATCTGATTAGAGCTTGGAAGTCTCTCCACGATCAACATCCCATGCTTCGTACCGGATTTGTTGCCATCCAGAACTCGCATAGTTCGTTTGCAATGCTAAGATATCCGTCCGAGTCGGAAACACTCAATTCGACTAATTTTGTATCCGACATGTCATTGGACGATGGTTTATTCAAATGGAAAGCGAAGCAATCAACGATGATCTTGAATGACTTACATTTACCGACCTGGAGAGTTGTACTGGCGGAGGATGATGGCAAACTGACCATGAATATCTTGATACATCACGCTCTTTATGATGCGCATTCGCTGGACCAGATGCTAGAACACTTATCTCAGTTCCTGCAAGGACCAAGTGCCACCTTCAACCAGCCCATAGAGCCTGCACTGGCAGAAATTCTATCCAGAAGTGTCAGTCATCAGAGTGATGCGCAGGGTTTCTGGCAAGGCAAAGCTGAAACTACAGTGGTGAACACGTTTCCCGTGATGACACCGCTCCGAGAAGATACAAGAAACATGATTTCGCATGAAATCAGGTCTGATATGATGCTGTCAAACTTGCAAATGGCGGCTAAGCAGCAAAATGTATCGATCCAGGCAATCATTCAAGCGGCGTGGACGAGAATTCTCGCTGCATACTTGGGCGAGGAATCTGTCGTGTTTGGAGTAACTTTATCTGGCCGTACTCTTGATGAGACGAAGGATGCGCCATTCCCTTGTATGAATACGATTCCTGTGGTTGCTTCAAACCTACCGTCGAATGCTCAATTAGTCCGCTTGATGATGGAATACAATATCGACGCATATAGGCATCAGTATGCTCCTCTTTCCCAGATACAAAAGTGGCTGGGTCATCCCGCAAGACCTGTATTTGATACAATTCTGGTTTACCAGAAATTGGATAAGGAGCCCTCCAACACTCGATGCTGGAAGCTCGTTGGCGACCATGCGACTGTCGACTATCCGGTGTCTCTAGAGGTTATACCTACGTATAACGATGAGGTTCGACTTTGCGTCACATTCTTCAGCGATGTTTTGCCAGAGGAGCAGGCAGATTTGTTGGTTAGACAATTTGATGCGATGATGATTCACATTGCTACCGAGCCGAAAGGCGATGAAGATGGCATCTACAAGTCGAAGCCTGACCTATTTGCCATCACACCGGCTGTATCGCCAGAACTGCCTGCACCTGTACAATTTTTGCATCATTTCGTGGAAGAGAGAGCTTTGTCTCATCCGCATGATACGGCTCTTGAATTTGTCGCAAAATTTGATGGCTCGCGTCCTGTGAAGCAGGTGTGGTCTTACGCTGAATTTGATGAGATGGGCAATAAAGTAGCCAACTTGCTAAGTGACTTTGCGGCCGTTGGAAGCATTGTTGCAATTCATTTTGAGAAATGTCCAGAGGCCTATTTTTCCATCCTCGGGATATTGAAAGCTGGCTGCGCTTTTGTGGCGCTTGACCCCAGTGCTCCCAAAGATCGGAAAGAATTTATCCTGAGAGATTCCATGGCGCCTTGTCTTCTCAAGTCCTCCGAAAGTAAAATTGAGTTCGATACAGACGCGAAGATTATTGACATCGATTTGGAATCTCTACAGAATTTTTCTGCCGAAAAACGGGAGTTGGATCCACAAATCACACCAGATGCGACGTGTTATTGTTTATATACGTCAGGTACAACGGGAACGCCAAAAGGATGCGAGATCACGCATGATAATAGCGTGCAAGCAATGATGGCCTTCCAGGAGTTGTTCAAGGGGCATTGGAGCGACGATTCCAGATGGCTGCAGTTTGCTGCTCTCCACTTTGATGTCTCTGTGTTGGAACAATACTGGAGTTGGTCGGTCGGAATAACCGTCGTTGCCGCACCGAGAGATCTTATTCTCGATGACTTGATTGCGTCAATCAATAATCTTGAGATTACACATATTGATCTAACGCCGAGTTTAGCTCGCCTTACGCATCCGGATGAGGTGCCGGGTTTGTGCAAAGGAGTATTCATCACTGGTGGCGAGCAGCTCAAGCAAGAAATCCTAGATGCCTGGGGGCCGAAGTCTGTTATTTACAATGCGTATGGCCCAACGGAAGCGACAATCGGTGTGACCATGTACCAGAGAGTTCCTGTCAACGGACGGCCGAGCAATATTGGACAACAGTTTCTTAATGTCGGATCTTACGTATTCCGCAAGGGGACAGAAATTCCCGTACTGCGTGGTGCTGTTGGCGAGCTTTGCGTCTCTGGAAGGCTCGTTGGTAAAGGTTATCTCAACCGCCAAGAACTTACTGAAGAGAGATTTCCTACGCTTTTAGAATTTGGTGAGAGAATCTATCGGACAGGTGACCTTGTGCGTATACTTCATGACGGCTGTTTTGACTTTCTTGGACGAGCGGACGATCAAGTCAAGCTCCGTGGGCAGCGTTTGGAGATTGGCGAGATTAATCACGTCATTCGCACTGGTGTTTTGGAGGTAAAAGATACTGCAACAATTGTCATCAAGCATACATCTAGCGGCAAGGATGTTTTGGTGTCATTCCTAGTTGGCGAGCAGCAGCCCAAAGCAGCTCTGGCTCCGCTGACAGATGATGATAATCTCGGCATGAAGGCTAAAGAGGCATGCCGAGCAAAGCTTCCGGGCTACATGATTCCTACATATTTCTTGATTCTGCCATTTATTCCTCTCTCTCCTAATAACAAGGTCGAAGCGAAGGAGTTGAAGAAGCTGTTTAATAGCTTATCGCATGAGCAGCTGATGGACTTGACCACGTCCAAAGCATCGGTTCGATCTATTAATAAAGAAGAGGGGCAAAAGATCATCAGAATTATATCCGGTTTTACTGGTATTGAGCCTGATAATATTGATGGGGATACAAGTATCTTTGATCTTGGAATAGATTCCATCAGCGCTTTACAACTATCGGCAGCGTTCAAGAACCACGGATTTGTAGCATGCTCGCCTGCTACTCTGCTACAAAACCCTGTTGTCGCGGACTTGATCACGGCTCTGTATGAGAAAACACGCGTCTCGCAAATAGACAGCCGCGTGAAAGAATCGCAGCAGTTGATACAGGCATATCATCACAGATACCGAGCGTTTGTTTGTAGCGTTCTTGGTATTCCAGGAGACGATATAGAGTACATTGCACCTTGTTCTGCTCTTCAGCAGGGTATCATCTCAAAGTCGATCACAGATGAAGTTCGTGGCACATATTTCAACTCTTTTGTGTTCCATCTTAGTAGCGGCATTGTGGACGACCAATTAAAGACTGCTTGGACTCAACTTGTTGCATCTCAAGCGATATTGCGAACGGCGTTTATCAAAACTGCAGAAGGCTACCTCCAAGTTGCGCGGAAAACTCCAAACCTGCGCTGGACCGAAGAAATTTTGAGAGATGACGGGAAAGCTTTACTGGATAGCCATTGGGAAGATTGGGTTCAGCGAAACAGTGAACATGTTACCACTCCAGTTGAGGTGCTCTTAATGAGGGGTCCAGGATTCAAGAAACTTATTATTCGCATCTTCCACGCAGTATACGACGGAAACAGCTTCGAATTGATGTTACGGCAGCTGCAAGCATTCTATACTGGAAAATCTATAACTTCTTCTGCCTCATCGTTCCTAGAGGCGTTATCTCATGGTCCGTTATGGCGGCACGATAATTGCCGCGAATTCTGGCAGAAACATCTTCTTGATTGGGACAGCTTCTCAGCTCTTCAACTTTCTTCCGAGCACGTTGATGCTGCCTCTCAAATACGAGTCATTGACGGGGTTGCACTGGAGACCATCCGAAAGAAGCACAAAGTCACTTTACAGCCGGTCATAATGGCATTATGGACGTCTGTGCTCCAAAAGCACTTCTCTGGAGGGTTAACAACTGGTGTCATCGTTTCGGGGAGAGCAATTGATCTTGATGGTATAGAAAATATAGTAGGGCCACTTTTCAACACACTGCCATTTTTCAACAAGACACTGAGTGGCCACTCATGGACGTCGCTCATCCAAAAATGCAGCGACTTTAGCACAGCAATTTTGCCTTTCCAACATGTTCCGCTCAAAAGCATACAGAAATGGTGTTCTGGCGGGCGCCAACTATTCGACAACCTCTTCGTATTTGAGGTGCAGCAGCAGGCGGCGGAAGATGAACATGAGTTATGGAGAATAGAGGATGGGCCTCTCAATCCTGATTACCCACTAGCTTTGGAAGCAAAAAAGCTGCTGAATGGCGATGTTCAGCTGACTCTTGTTGCGCAGGGACATGTAGCAGATGCTTCAATGCTATGGGGAATGTTAGACGAAGTTGAAGATAATCTAGCTCTCATGTCCACGGATGCGCCGCTTCCTCAGCCTGTGGGAAATGGCGTCGCAGTATCAGCTAAACAGAACGGATCTGCCTATTCAAATACCGAAGCGCATAAAGAGAAGCTTGAGTGGACTGATCAAGCGCTTCAAATCAGAGATGAGATTGCTTCGCTTACTGGCAATGACGCTCTTGAAGTTTTGATGGCAAGTACAATTCTGGAGCTTGGCTTAGACAGCATTGATGTTATCCAACTTTCTGCCAGACTCAAACAGAAGGGTATATCCCTTTCTGCGTCTTCGATTATGCGTCAGCAGACTATTGCAAAAATGGCATCTTGTATCGAAGTCCAGCATTCCAGCGAGCCACCAAAATCGGTTACAGATGAGGGATTCGAGCGTGTTGAACAGAAACTGTGGGATTATGCTCGAAATGCCGGACTGAATACAGACGAACTGGAGGCTGTGCTACCGCCGACTCCTCTGCAAGAATCCATGGCTGCAGGAATGATACATTCCGACTTTGAGTGGTATTTCAACCACGATCTACTAGAAATAAGAGCCGGAGTCGATGTGAAAAAGCTTCAAGAAGCATTCGTTGAAGTTGTCAATCAGTCGCCTATTCTTCGAACTGGATTCCTTGAAGTGGATGATTTGCAGCTCGATATGGGATACTGCCAGATTGTTCATAAGTACTGGTGTAGTGAGATCGCGCATGTTGAGGTGGAAGACCTGGGCGAAATCGGAAATCTCATTGAGAAAGCGAAGCAGATGTCTAAGTCCAAAACTGGAAATGATGCTCTTTTCCAGCTCAAGTTCGTGGGCTGCAAAGAACGGCAATTCGTCTTCATTTCGATTGCGCATGCTCTGTACGATGGGTGGTCTCTGAGTCTCTTTTATCGGGATCTCGAATTGGCATTCTGCGGGAAGCTACAGATGAGAACATCTGCGAAATCTTTTCTTCGAAGAGTATTTGCCTCAGCCACTGAAGACGGCGATCGATTTTGGGCTGGGTATCTCGATGGTGTCACACCCTCAACTCTTCCAGAGTTACGGGAAGATGGTGTGGAAGACAAGCTGCATCGAATGGAATATTCTTCTAAAAAGCCTGCGGCTGATATCCTATCATTCTGCAAGAAACAGGGCATCAGTCTGCAAGTGTTGTGCCAAGCTTGCTGGGCTCTTGTGCTAGCTCATCGGGTAAAAGCCCTCGATGTCACTTTCGGCGTCGTAATGTCTGGGCGGGACTTTGAAGGGGCTGAAGATTTAATGTTTCCTACGATCAACACTGTGCCTCTTAGGTGTATTCTTTATGGAAGCTCTGTATCATTTTTGAGATACCTAGAGGCTAACATGGCGGATATCCGGGCTCATCAAGCGTATCCGCTGAGGAAGATTCAAAATGCTATACAGCTATCAAGCAGCGAATTGTTCAATACACTCTTCATGCTTCAAAAATCCCCATACAGCTCGTCTGCAGATCCTCTGCTGAGGTCTGTTGACGGTGCATCGGCAGTTGACTACCCTGTCAGCGTTGAGGCTGAGGTTGTGGATGATGTTCTTGTCTGGCGGACAGCTTGTCAGTCTAAATACGTGAGTGAGGACGGCGTTGGGAAATTACTCGATGATTTGAACCAGGTTCTCGAGTTTCTGACGAGCTCGGATGAGCGCGAGATTCTCTCTTTCCACGACTATGGTGTCTCGATCGGTGGGCTGCCGCATATTTACATCCCAACAACAGAGAATATTGTTCAGAATGGCAACGGCGAAGAAAATGCTGAATCTGTGGACTACGGACACAGGGAATTTGATGAAACTACCTTGGCTGTTCGAAAAGCACTCAGCTACGTGTCAGATATTGCAGAGGACTCTATCAGAATCGAGAGCAATCTTTATCACCTGGGCCTGGACTCCATTAGTGCAATCAAAGTATCGTCTCTCTTGCGCAAAGAGGGCATATATCTTAACCCTAGAGATCTCATCAGAGCCACAAGCATCAACCAAATGGGTCGACTTGCTACTCCAATTTTAACAAACGGCGATCGACCCAAGCCCAAGGAATTGACGTGGACTCCTGCGGAGGACGTTGACGTTGAAACTCTTTTGGCTGGCGCTCACGTTTCGAAAGAAGATGTTGAGGCAATACTACCGGCACTGCCTATGCAAGTCTACATGATTAGTGCATGGCAAAATGCCGAAGGCAGCGTCTTTCACCCGGTGTTCAAGTACATTGCCAAGGGAGCTGTTAGTGAGGAGGAGGTACTTTCGGCCTGGAAACGATTGGTCGCTCAAACACCAATTCTCCGGACGGTTTTCATTGCAACTAATTCGCCTCCACAGCCATTATTGCAGGTCATTTTCAAGGCTGGCCACCAACTTGTTGATGATGCTGCAGTCAAACCGATGGTGCAACTTCATGTCGCCAACCTAGAAGGGAAAAGTGGCAAGAAGATAGCTATTACACTGAAAATCCACCACGCTCTCTACGATGGAGTTAGTATCCAAGAATTACTATACCGGCTATCAAAGCATATTGGAGAGAGAACGATTGAATACGAAGAGAATATGGCAGAGTGGTCTCGATTTACTGTTCAGCCAACATTGGAGGACTCTCGACAATCGCGCAGAGCTTTTTGGACAACATATCTGAATGGTTGCTCAACAGAGGGTGATATGTCGGCCCCGGTCATGGCAGACAAACGACGAATATCGTATTTGAAGCAATCTGCAATATCAAATATCACGCATCTCTTTACAGCGGTTAAAGAAAGAGGCATCAGTTTGCAAGCACTCTTCTTCGCCGCATACGCCAAAACGCTTGCACTAGAGAGCAGAGGAGATATAGATGATGAAAGCAAAAAGAATGTCGTATTTGGCATTTACCTTGCCAATCGGTCTGATGAGGCTCTTCCGCCGATCTATCCCACACTAAACCTTGTTCCTTTGAGAGTTGAAGTGGCGCGCGGCGACCCTCTTCTAGAAGTTGCCAGTTCGATACAAGACGATATCCATCTTGTATCCATAGAGGGTCGTGCTGATGTGGGTTTGTGGGAAGTGGCCGCGTGGACGGGCGTTAGGGTGACTTCTTTTGTCAATTTCCTCAGCCTCCCTGGTGGTTCATCCGAGACGCCAAATGGTGATTCGGTAGATGTTGAGCTTGTACCACTGCAAAATGAAGGTGATGAGCTGGAACCACTAGTTGATAGCAGCGGAGAAGAGGGAGTTTCTCATCCTTGCATAGTAAACAATCCCGTTAGAGATGCATTCCCGGTAAGGTTTCAATCCTTTAATCCCCTTCATGTCTGGTTCGTAAAGTTCGATATACTAACTCTGTACTTTATTTAGGCCGCAATAGATATCGAAGCCTCTATACAAGGAAAGGGCTTAGACATTGGCGTATTTGGGTCTCGAGAACGGCTATCGGACAAGGGAGCGATGAACTTAATCGCGAGTATCATTTCTCATTTGGAGAACTCGGATAATGCAGACGATAGAGAGATGGCAGTGTGGGCTTCGTCATGGGAGATTAGAAGTATAAGGTAGAAACGATGAGTTGCTAGCCATGTACATGGAAGACATCTATAGGTACTTGGCTAGATGTACAAGAGTTTATCAATCATATTTTGTTAGAACGCCACATAGTTAGCTGGCGAGAACATATCATGCAAGATAACAAAAAAGTCTTTTCTTGGGCTATCTAGCTTGCCCTCTGTTGTAGTTCTGAGTCTTTTTAGACTTGTTTAGCATGGAAGAGTTTGAGGTTTAAATTTGCTTTAACCACAAAGTATATCAAATGTACAACTCCACGAGCAAGGCGTGGCAAATCTCCGTAAAATCGCAAAGCATATTGTCACAGATAGCATTTAGCAAGAAGAGTATGAAAAGATGTATACAGAATAACTTTTATAATTCTTAAAGCTACGTGGATATCGTTATCGTATAAACTGTCGAAGACAAAAAACATATACAAGTGACGACGCGTCCCGCGCCGTCGGGTTTTTTAAGTGATGCAATATCCAGGCTGAGCACGCCTTATCCTTTTTCTGTAAAAGATGAAAATCTATGCGCCATCCCAGCTCGTCTATTCGTCTATAGTCTTGAAGTCTTGGGCTTCCAGCCCTCTTCCATGGCAATCAGCTCGGCTGCTCGCTCACCAATGGCCAGCACTGTAAGCATGGGGTTGATGGAGGGCATCTCGGGGAACACGCCAGCGTCAGCAATGCGCAATTTCTTGATCCCTCGGACCTTTAGCTCGTGGTCCACGACTGCGGCCTCGTCCTTGGTTACATCGCCCATCTTGGTGGTGCCTGCAGGATGGTAGACAGTATGAGCAGCGCGGCGAGCGTATTCGCTGATCTGCTCGTCCGTCTGCACTTTGGGACCGGGAGCAACCTCTTCCTTCAACCATTCTTTGAAGGGGCTTTGCTGAGCGATTTTACGGGCAGCCTTGATGCCAGCGACGAAGGTGGCTGCGTCGTAGCCTTCGGGGTCGGTGAAGTAGCGGAAATCCAGAGCGGGCTTGACGGCGGGGTCTGCAGAGGTCAGGTAGATGCGACCGCGAGATCTCGGTCGGGGAATGTTGGGAGTCATGCAGAAGGCATAACCGTCCTGGATCTTGCGATAGCCCAGACGCTCGGTGTTGAGAGTAAAGGGAATCTGGTAGCAGTGCATCATGATGTCGGCAGCGTTTCCGTCGTTGCCAGCGGCGTTGGTTGGCTCTCGGCGAATGAAGACACCGGCATCAGAATCCATGGTGGTCTGGTTGGGGGGAACCGGCTTGTTGAGCTCCCACATGATGATGGTCTCTGGGTGGTCCAGCAGATTTTCGCCAACTCCAGGGATATCCTTGACAACGGGAATTCCCAGATCCTCGAGCTGCGAGCGCGGGCCAAGACCAGAGTGAAGCATCAGACGGGGTGTGTCAACAGCACCAGCGCAAAGGATGATTTCCTTCCGGGGCTTGAGCACTACCTTCTGACCACCTGCCAGATGAAGAGCAATGCCGCTCGCAACATCGTTTTCCACCAAGACTTTGGAGACGTGCGCCTCAGTCAAAATAGTAAGATTCGGTCGTCTCTCTTCTCCTCGAAGGATGGGGTGGATGTAAGCGACAGAGGCGCTGCTTCGGCGACCATTATCGGGATTGTAAGAAACGTTGAAGAAACCAGCGCCCTGGGTTAGCTGGCCCGTCTCGCGAATCTCGGTGTTGAAGTCATGGATAACGGGAATGTCGAGAGCAGAGGCACAGGCTTGAACCCAGTCCTTGCACAGCTGGTTGCGGTGACGAGCATGCACTGGCTGGAAAGTGTTGCGCAGATTGTCAATGTGTCGAGTGACATTCTCAAAGGTCCAGCCCTTGCAGCCTTGAGCAACCCAACGATCCAGATCATGGCGGAAAGGACGGAAAGAGATGAGAGTGTTGTGGGACGAGCAGCCTCCAAGGACCTTGGCTCGAGAGTGGCGGATATGGCTGTTACCATTAGGCTGCTCTGTCGTACCGTAGTCGTAGTCCAGTTCGCCGCCAAGCAGACTCAGCCACTCTCGCAGGTTAAGAACATGGTTGAGGTTGAAATCAGAGGGCCCAGCCTCGACGAGGAGGATACGGTGCTCTGGCAGATAGGAGGATAGTCGAGACGCAATTACGCAGCCAGCGGTGCCTCCGCCCACGATGATGTAGTCAAAGGCAGAGCTGCTGTTGTCCGGCAGCGATCGGGTCGTCATGGTTGGTGTCTTGAGGGAGGATGAATTGCGTATGAACAGAGCAAGAAGAATTGGAATGTGCGTCTTCCCGGGTGGCCTGGCTTAAATAGCTTGCTCTGGCTACAAATGAGGCTTGGAGACTACGCTTTTCCCCTTGAATCTTAAAAACGCCAGAAGGAACACTAGTTGAAGAGCGTATTCACAAAAGGTTCGAAAAGATAGTTTTTGGTCTATTCGTTTGCTCAGACAAGGTTTCAGCAGAAGAAGTCTGGACCCAGCAGAATCAGTAGCCTCGAGGAAGAAAGTGTAAGTCTAGAGCAGCACACTAAGAAGAGGAACCCAAGATATATGAAGATGAAACGACGAGTCAGCCCAAAAGTATTTCTTGTCAATTCCGCCGAGGCCATGATTGCGGCGTGCACGGCTGAGCCATTGACGCTAACGACGCCATCAAGAAAGCACGGCTCTCGCCTCGTTGTTTGCGGTGTGGAGTTCGAATCAGCAGATGATTTGTAGTCGCGGGCCAAAAGGGGGGAAGCTATCTCCCTCATTTTAAAAAATTGCAAAAATTCTCACCGATGTTTCCCAGCAGAATCGATCTTCAGGGTTCCTGTCAAACACAGAATGGATTCCTACACCATGGCCGCATGACGTCAAAAGCAGATGGTGGGATTCAAACTAATGCCCCTGTCAGCGATTCCACCGTTGGCTGTTCGTTGATTGGAGAACGGGGGAACTCAGCAGCCCACATTGTGCCTGGGTGACATTTGCGAGGATTCTGGCTGGGCCGTTCGCCGTGATTGCGGGGATCCAGCATGTGGTTCTGCTGCTTAGAAGCCATTTCGAGCGTTGGTCTGGCGATGATCTTGACTTGTTGGAGGCGTCTGAGGCAGAGGCCGACGAAGGAGTGGAGACGATGGCGGGCAGTTAGGACGGGGCTAGGTTGATCCGGGCATAAAGCTGTAAAATGATTGGACAAAGGCACCAAGATGGCTGAAAACGGTGGAGCTTGTACCCCACCGTGGTGAACTTGCCGTACAGTACTTGCTCCAAGGCTCTCCAGCACGACACGCCACGAATCGCGGAATCGAGCGCTGCTTGCATCGAACCGGAACAATTATTCGAGCGGTGCTAAAACCTATGGATTTTTTATGAGACGATTTTCCAGCTCAAAACACTGCTGACGGCCCCTCTATGTGACACTTTCAGCTGGCCGCTGCGGTGACTTGATAGGCCTCGGTGTCGCTATGCTTTAGCGCATTACTCGTAACAGCACATGCAAAATAATGCCCGATTTCATCGTCGCTAATCGTGACGGATCTAATCTGGATGTAGGTTCTTACACGCAAAGTCAATCTGAATCTGAGATCAGTCTCAGCAACGCAAGCATAATCCAGAATCGTATTCCAAACTTTGATATTCGATAGACGGAAAATCAAGAAATAGATGCCATCACATATCAGATTCTCTCAATTGCATCTTCCTCAGCCAAATCCTGCGCAGCCTCCACCGCCAAGCCGAGCCGTTGTCGAAGAACACGGGGAGAGATCCACAGAGACTGACCGGACTGTATCTTATATCTCTCACTTCTCCATCAGTGACGTAGGCAGTGGTCTCTTCACTTGTTATTCCTTGGACTCCCCTTGTCCCCTTGTCAGGGCTGATTGCCAGTCTTCTGCTTGGTTGCCGAATGCAGGCAAACGCTCTCATGGCCGACAGTAGCGTGTAAGAGAGACCGTCTTGGCCGCTTTTAGCCCCAGACACACCGGCGCTGAAGACTCCACATGCTGTTAGTGCAACCGGCGTTGTGGTCCCTGGCAGGTGAGACAAGCAGCAGTACTACAGTAGCAGCAGCAGTGATTCAGGTATTCCCTTACCAACCAAAATAACAACGAGTCCGGTTTGCCACGGTTTTCACGCCTTGTAGGTACCTCGTATTAGCGGGCGTTGGATATTTGCTACAGCAGTGTGGAGTTGCTGGTGTTGCTTGGCGCATGTATACTTACCGCTAAGGTGTAGGCGTCGCGGAATTTCACCGTCCTAGTATCGCTGCTAAAAGACAAGATCGACGTACGTCACTGGCCGGCGTCCGGTTTTCAGTTTCAACACCAACAAACCAACTCCATTACTGGTGTATTCTGATTGGGATTATCATGATCTGATCTGATTTGCAAGAATAGACGGAACTATCACGCCAACATCAAATATATCCATCATGACCTTTTCAAAAGAGATTCACACTTTCCACTCGGGAAAGCCTCAACCGCAATCCTCTGGATCGCACACCTTCCAGTCTCTCGATCCCAGCACCGCCAAGCCATTGGCAACAATCTATACCACCACCGCCGAACAGCTCAACGACGCCATCTCCTCTGCCCAGAAGGCATTCCCAATATGGTCGCAGACGCCTGCTCCAAAGCGAGCCGCTATCCTACTCCGCGCCGCTGCCATTCTACGAGAACGCAACGAGGCGCTCGCCCGCACGGAGATGCTGGACACCGGCAAGGCCTGGTCCGAGACGTCAACGGTTGATATAGTCACTGGAGCCGATGTCTTGGAGTACTACGCGCACTTCATTGGCAACAGCCAGCCCGGCCAGCACACCACGCTGCGGCCAGACGCCTACGTGCTGACGAGCCACGAGCCTCTGGGCGTTTGCGCTGGCATTGGCGCCTGGAACTATCCCATTCAGATTGCCCTGTGGAAGTCTTCGCCGTGTCTGGCTGCTGGAAATTGCATGGTCTACAAGCCCAGTGAGGTGACACCGCTGCACGCCAACACCTTGGCTGAGATCTATATCGAGGCCGGAATGCCACCTGGAGTATTCAATGTCGTCTATGGCGATGGCCCCAGTGTCGGAGCGCCCCTTGTCGCCCACCCAGGCATCGCAAAGGTCAGCTTCACAGGCCAGGTCAGCACCGGAAGCAAAGTAGCTAGCGAGGCCTCCAAGGGCATGAAGAGCGTTACCATGGAGCTCGGAGGCAAGAGTGCTGTTGTGGTTCTGCCAGACGCTGATGTCGACGAGGCAGCCGACATTGCCATGGCAGCCAACTTCTTCTCTACCGGCCAAGTTTGCACAAACGGCACCCGAGTCTTCATCCCTGACACCCTACTATCACGCGTCGAAGAAGGTCTTATCAAACGCTGCCGCGAGGGCATTCGCATGGGCTTACCACAAGACAAAACAACGAACTTTGGCCCAGTCGTCAGCGCCGCCCAGCGCGACAAGGTCAACATGTATATTCGACACGGCAAAGAAGTTGACAAGGCAAAGGTCTTGTACGACGGCGCCGTTGATGCGCAGAAGAATAAGCCTACGCCGGAAGGATACTGGGTCCCGCCCGTCATCTTCACCAACTGCACGGACGATATGCGCATCGTGCGCGAAGAAATCTTTGGTCCCGTCATGTCAATCCTGCCATACAAGACACAGGGCAAGTCACAGGAGGAGTGGCTTCCAGAGGTGATTCGGCGCGCAAACGACACGGAAACCGGCCTGGCTGCCGGAGTTGTAGCTACGGACCTGAGTCTGGCGCAGAACGTTATTCGACAGCTGGAAGCCGGCATCACCTGGATCAACACCTGGGGAGAGTCTCCGGCTGAAATGCCTGTGGGCGGATGGAAGATGAGTGGTGTTGGTGTTGAAAATGGCTTCGAGGGTATCATGGCGTACATGCGGATAAAAAGCACTCTGGTGCAGCTGGGCAAGGGAGCGACCAAGGGGCTTTTTGCCAAGCTATAATTTGATCTCCAGAGTGGTTCTTGTTTCTAACAAAATGGCGTTAATATTGGTTCCCATTGGTCGATCTATGACACGTATAGCAGGGCATATAGAAGCGTCTTTGTTGTTCTTGACAAAATACAATGTTTTTGTATCTCAATCTTGCATGTATGGTGTAGCTTTATTTGCCCAGTGGAATCTTACGAATATCCTTATCCAAGACCTGCCAAAGCCACAAAGTCACATAGACAGAAAAGAATGGCCATATCCTATCCCTCTATATGAGAATTGCAAAATACTAACTTCGCTCGGCTGAAAATAGCCTCAAGGTTCAAAGTAGCATATGTGGGCCTAGGCTCGGTACTCCCGGCGCCCCACGAATATTTTCAATTTCACTGTATCTTAAGATATCAATAATACTAGGCAGCCGACTGTAAGTAGTGGTTTAGATCACTCCCAGCGCCTCACAAACATTTCCAATTTCACAGCATTTTTCATCTCCCCCAAGCCACTGTGGGCTCTTTCACAGCATTTTTCTATTCTCCTAAGGCGCCAGGGGCTCCTTCAAAGCATTTTCAAATATAATAACAGCCAACCACAAGTAGCGGTATCAGATCACAAATGCAAACAATTCTTCTCGCAGCAGTGTTTAGATATCGGAGCACAGTCGCAATGGCATTTGGCGCCAAGCTGGAAGAAAACTAGGAAAGATGAAGCCTTACTTGACGTAAGCCAACGAGAAGAACGTAAGCTTGTTGCCTGTTGACTTGTGTGTTTAGGGGCGAAACTGATGATAGCGCAATGAAGCTATTCCAATCGCCTTCTCATCACGCCTACTCCCCAAATACCGAATGATCAGTAATCCCAGTTTTGAGTGGATTGTAATAAAGTAAGCAAGGTATTGTAATGCGATAGCTGGGCCGAAGATACGAGCTAGGACCCTGACGACATGGTTCACGATTTTAATTTTGGGCGCGGCTTCTTTAAGACTTGCGCAGAGGATTGTCCGAAATAGGAAGTCTTGAGATTTGCGCTAAGGCTAAGTATCGCCCCAAAATAGTTGGCGCGGCAATTGAATCTGCTATTCCAAATTGACCCTTCAAATACGTTAAGATGGGCAATTGAAGCTTATAAATTAGATCATAAAAATGCCAGCGATGACTTAGAAATCATCTCATAGATTGAAATTTATAAGCTGAAATATGTAGGAGCACATGCTAGCTACTTAGACTTAGCTGCACGCTAAAGACAAAGACACGAAGGCATATAATGCCAAAGTATGCTCTTCATGCTATGAGCAATTGCTTTTTCTAATTTAATATCTAAATAGGTCAAATATGAACGAAGTATTACGTGACTCGCCCTTTGGGCAGATAGTCCGCTTTCTCAGCAAGAACAAATACTTCCAATATGCCGAAGAACGAGATGGATTCCAAAACCCTTATTACGGTTCGAACACCTTGCAAAAAGGGGTCGACATAGAATTTCCTACTACGGCCGCCTCTTCGAATACTACGTTAGAAGAACCTACTGCCACTGGCTCGGTCACCGAAGCAGCCAACGATGTGGAAAATGGCCAATCAGAAAATCCCATCGAGAGGGTCGTCACTATGCAGAGCCATAGTGAAGTGCAGAGAACAGAAAGTCGGCCTATTAAACCAACAACTACAAGCGATGGGACAATATTAGTTGATTGGTACACTACAGGTAATATTCGCTAATCATATATAAGAAAAAGGGGTCTCTTTGACACATCTAACATAACGTTAGATGATCCTGAAAACCCACAAAACTGGAGTGCGCTTCGGAAAGGCTTTATATCTTTCCAAATATGGTAAATATGCTCCCAAAACCAACTTTCGAGGTCCATGCTAAGCTTCAGAAGCATATACTCTTTTACTGTGTACTTTGGCTCTTCCATCTATATCGGTGCGGTACCCGAGGTGGTAGAAGGATACGGTATAAGCATCGAGGTCTCGTCTTTAGCTCTCGCTTTATACGTTTTTGGATGTTAGTATACAAATTTACGCTTGCGTCGTTACTTTAGCTGATAACAGATGGATGAATACAGATGGCTTTGGTGCTATGATATTTTCTCCGTTAAGCGAGTAAGAATCGCCCTCCGAGTTTCGCAGCAACCGAAAGCCTCTGATGCTAAACATCTCCTAGAATTGCCGCAATAGGCAGAAATCCTCCTTACATAATAACGCTCTTCATATATACCATACTCTGGGTCCCAGCATCGCTTGTGGATAATTTCGCTGGATTTGTCGTACTGCGCTTCTTGACAGGGTTTTTCGGTAAGCTTCTGATGCTGCTTTAATGTAGACGATTTATTAACGTAGTTGATAAACAGGTGCCCCATGCCTTGCGACTGGAGGTGCTTCATTCGCCGATGTTGTAAGATGCTTCCTCATATACCAACCTGCAGTATGGAGTTTCAACTAACCTGCATTTAGTACCCGCTTCTTCATGTGCCTTACTTGTTGGTAATTTGGGGCGGAGCCAGTATGTCCTACGTCTTAAGCCCGCAAGAAACGAATGAGAAAACTAAGAAAATATTTAGCTGTATTTGGCCCTGCTCTCGCGCCGGTAATCTCAAACTTCAGTGCCCCTGCGGAGGGCTGGCATTGGGTATCGTGGGAGATGCTGTGGCTCAGTGCTCCCATTCTTTTTGGCTTCTTCTTCTTCCTACCCGAAACCTCATCGGCCACGATCCTTTACTATAGGGCACGACGACTACGAAAAATAACCGGGAATGATCGATACCGCTCGCAGTCAGAAATCGACCAAGCAAAGCAGCAGATGACTATGAAGAATATTTTGTATAACGCCATCATCAAGCCAGTAGAGATTAACGCTCTTGATCCTTCGGTACTCTTCTCCACCATCTATACCAGCCTCGTCTACGCCATTTTCTATTCCTTCTTCGAAGCTTTTCCACTTGTTTTCTCAGGCATTTATGACTTCAAATTCACACTCTCTGGGCTGCCATTCTTGGGAGTTTTCCCAGGTTTGTTCGTGGCTGCTACCCTGTGCGTGGTTTCGTGGCACTTCCAAGTGGTAAAGCCTTTCAGAACTGAAGGATTTAAAGCATTCGGAACTCCAGAACATCGCTTGGTTCCAGCGTTGTTTGCATGTTTCTGGCTTCCTGTCGGCTTATTTCTTTTCGGTATGTTATTCGAAGCCAATCGGTTTAAGTGATAGTATACTAATGTGTCTGGCAATAGCATGGACGTCCCGACCGAGCGTTCCCTGGATGGCACCTATCATTGGGCTATCACTATCCATCGTTGGCACATTCACAATTATTGTCTGCATTCTCCAGTATTTGGCTTTCACTTACCCAAAATATTCGGCGTCGCTATTCGCTGCGAATGACTTTGCTCGCTCGACCCTGGCAGCTGGTGCGATTATGTTCTCGCGGCCAATGTTTCTAGGTCTCGGAATTCACTGGGGAGTATCTTTACTTGCATTTTTGGATATCGTATGTTGCATTTTGTTGTTTGGGCTCTGGAAATTTGGCCCAAGCTTGCGCGCTCGTAGCCGTTTCGCTGAGGCCTAGATCGCAAACAAGAAGAGAATGCTCCAAGTTAAAAGTGTCTATTTGTCTGTATTTATATCATAGAAAATTTGGTTTTATCTCATATAGATTGATTTCATATAGATAGTCAGTTAAAGCATAGAGAGACGCGTTTTATGCAATTGCATTACACATCATGGTCTCTTACCATTTTTATGTTGATAGAGATAATGTGAGATACCATCTTTCCCGCTGGGCTCCCCTGCTTCTAGTTAGTAATCTCAATGCTAGAACAAAAAGCGAAAATGGTGGTCCTCGGTGAAACCAATCAAAATAGCTTTTTACCCTTTACTCATTCATTAGCCACTTACGCCGCGTGGAAGGAAATGGTTACGGCGGAGTTCTTTGCGGAGTTTTGACTCCTCCAAGTCCATACATCGAACAATTTTTATTAGTTATACAGCGGGTATTTTTTGACAACGGTACTTCGACTACCTGTCAAGACTTGTTTGAGTCTGTCCCGTAGATGAGACTTGGTTTCCAGCTGCGTTAATTGATCCAATATGGTCAATTATGGTGTTTCGCGTGGATGCGCGGAATGCAAAAAGCGGCGGAAGAAGGTGTTCTATTCCGACTTTGTCTGATCAGCGGTGTGCCTTAAGCTAACTCTGATACAGTGTGACGAACTTCGGCCTGTAAGTCATACAGCCTCAATTACATAAAGGAAATTTAACGGTGGACTCTAATACCACCTCCGTCTATCTAGGCCTGTAGACGTTGTACAAAGTCTGGCAAAAGTTGTTCTGGGTATGAGGACGAATCCACTCTGGTTTTTCGCCATTGGTCCAGCTCTCAAGCTTCTAATACACTACCAACTTCTTGGTGGTCATCAGATACCGATGATGAGGCCCTTGAAAGATTATCTCTAGATATTTTCTTGACAGAATTCACTAAAAAAGCCGCGGATCGGCAAGCATCTAGAGGATTTCTTAACGGGATACAGCCGCTACTGAAAAATGATAACCCGCAATCCTTACTTGCCTGCTCTGCAAAGATAGTAGCACTTGCTTCTATAGGTATTCGATTGAGACGAAAGAGTCTCATTCGCAAGACTGAGAGGCACTATGGTGGCCTCCTCGGCAACCTTCAACAATCGCTATACGCGGAAACGCAATGTGTATCTATTGAAACGTTATACACCGCCGTACTTCTAGGTCTCTACGAAGTAAGAAACTTTCAACCTATTCCAGGACTTGTTCTAACGAGAAGATCAATTAGGTCATTATTTCTCGCAGTACATCACCTATGCAATACATTACGCACGTCCGAGGTGTTTGCGCAATTCTTTTAAGTCCGAGGTCTCCGGTTCGTCTGGAATCTGGCAGACTTATGTTCCAAGCTAGCAGCCATCTAATTGTATGGTAAAGTTGAAAGGCCATGCACCAGAAGTACTTGATGAGCTAATGTGTTTGAAGAATGAGAATAATATTGCCGCTTATTGGCCGCTGGATGACGACTATGCACAGAATCTCAATGCTACGCTACGCAAATTTCAAGACTTCTCTCATCGAGCTGAATTGCATTTGATGAAAGAATCCCCTCATGTGGAAGAATCTAAACTGCTACACCGGGAAGCACTCACCCTCGATGAAGAATTCCTACGCTGGGGTGAGTCTATTACCGATCATCCATCGTATACGCGAGTGACTGTTGCCTCGCTCGACGAATCGGCCACAGCTCTATCTGGATGTGATTACTGCCACTCAGGCCCGGTAGATGTATATACTGATTGTACGTCACTTGTATTTACATCACAGACTCATCGTAATGACTAACTATTTAGATTATTTCGCGGTAATATGGAACACTTACCGCAAATCACATCTAGTCCTTTTCGATATATTGACGCACCTGGAAAGACACGTCTCTAAAAAGGAAATTCCATCGACACTTCAAGCGCGGGCTGAGAAGCTTGTAACAGACATTATCGCGTCTATTCCCTATCATCTTGCTTACGACGTCGATGAATATTTAAGATGTGTACAGTCACAAAGGTCAGATATCACTTCTAATCGGCCATTTAGTGGGTTTCTATTATTATATCCACTTTTCCAGGCTGCGAAATGCTATATCGTACCTCATACGGATAGGCTATATTTGCTTCGCTGTCTATCATGGATAGGAGAACACATGGGAATAGGGCAAGCCTCTCTATTGGCAATGTGTGTGAATAGGAGGATAAATGACACTCATCCGCTACATGACTCAGATTTTCCTTTCCAAAGAGTTTCTGATGGGAATGTGTTGGTTTGCGCTAGCATGGGTTTTCTTCCAAAGTATGGTCAATCTTCATAGGGGAAGAGTACCAAGACATGTTTCAATAATGAAAATTGAGATAGCCGCAGAGAACTAGGGAATAGGGGGGAATATCGAAATCTGGCTCCTTGTTAATCAAGATATAGAGTAGTTCAAAGCATGAATTCCCTGGATAATTCCGACACGCCTTAGTAAGTTGAGACATTCTCTCAGAGGCGACAATTCGAACTCTAAAGACACGAAATCCTAGGCCGCTTCTTTACTTATTTGCTTGTTTGGGCTAGCTTTGCGCGGTTGCCTCTGTCAGTTCTCAGCCCTTGAGGTGCTTACGTTACAAAGATATAACGATAAATTAGGGAGGCAAGTGGAGTCTAGATCTTAGATGCACACGAATGTAGCTAGCTTTGCGCAAAGGTTCTAGATGAAGAGTCAACAATACAAGATGCGGATTTGCTTTGAAATCGTATGAAGCGGAAATAGGAGAAGAGTTCTGATATGCGGGATAATATATAATCTAGTGTTGGCAATGTAAGATGATCTCTTGAACTGCAGCTGTATCTGTTGGTCTTTCAAAGCTTCTATGCACTTGGATCCTCTATTAATCTAGTCGCCGAAAAGAAGAATGACGTTCATACGAGATACAGCCATTGGGGCGGTTATAAGAGCAGCGAGCGGGAACAAGTTGCTCAAATATCCCGAGGAACAAGATGGCTTTACTTTGCCAGCAGGGTACCAATCGAAAATCCAGCAGCCATCTTCATCCGTTCTATCACTGCCATCACGAAAAACAAAAGAAGATGTAGAAGCCGTTCCAGGTCCATCTTCTGCCTCTGAAGCTTCGGAAAAGGAAGTTATGCTTGTTACGTGGTATTCCGACCGAGATCCCGAAAACCCGCAAAACTGGTCCAACGGAAAAAAAATATGGGTATCAACTCTCTTGTTTCTCTACACAGTTGCCGCGTATATGGGAGCATCGATATATACAATCAGCGAAGATGGAGTCATGAAGCATTTTGGAGTCAACCAGTCAGTTGCATCTCTCGGCCTGACTCTTTATGTCTTTGGTTATGGCTTTGCCCCGATGATTCTGTCACCACTGACGGAGATTCCCGCTATTGGCCGCAACCCCCCATACGCCATCACTTTTTGTCTCTTCACAATTCTCATTATTCCCGCGGCCTTAGTCGATAACATTGGAGGATTGCTAGTGGTTAGGTTCCTGCTTGGGATTTTCTGCTCTCCGGCTTTATCCACAGTGGGGGCTAGCTATGGCGATTTCATAAGCCCTGCCAATATGCAAGCTGTAATTGCGTTGTGGTCGATTGGTGCAAGCTCAGCTCCTGTAAATATCCTAATTTCTTCAATCCTTTTATTCTATGTTATTGTGGACAAATACTTATATCAAGTCTTAATTCTAGGTAATGGGGCCTATCGTCGCAGGATACGCGGTAGAAAAGATGGGCTGGCGATGGAGTGCATGGGAGTTGCTTTGGCTCTCAGCGCCAATGACCGTTTTGGTGCTCTGCACACTGCCAGAAACCTCGAGCGATACAATACTCCTTCGAAGAGCCAAACGGCTCAGACTGGCAACTGGCGGCGAAAACTTTAAGCACGAATCCGAAATTCACCATGCTCACTTAAGCGCCCGAGAAATTACTTCCCGAGCATTGGTCAAGCCCTGGAAAATTAACGCCCTTGATCCAGCCGTGTTGTTTACAACGGTATACCTAGCATTGGGATATGCTATATACTATTCATTCTTTGAATCATTCCCACTTGTGTACAGAGACATTTACGGATTTAGTCTGGGAGCCATGGGACTAGCCTTCCTCTCTATGATGGTGGGCCTCCTTATTACAAGCGTGGGCCTTGGTTATTATATGTACCCGTTGGTTCCACTTTTAGTGACCAACTTTAAGCCTTCGCCTTAAAGTTGGCCCTAAAACCCTTGAAACACCCTAAAAAGCAGCATATACCTCCATTTATTCTAATCCACACCTATTTTATATATAAATAAGAACAACAACGCATAAAATTTTTTAAAAAATAATGCTAAATTTAATAGATAGGCTTCCTATTGCCTTTAAGGCTGCTGCCTTAATCCTAGCTTAATGCAATAAAGCCTAAACTCACAGTTAAAGACCTCTTTCTATGCGCGCCGCTGCCATAAAATTTAACACAAGCCCTTTAGCTATTTAATATGCAATTGCCTCATTCTAGGACCCTAAACCTATCCCCTACAGCCTAGGGTAACTGCAATCTTTAATAGATAACAAAGATAAGGCTCTAATTACCTTTATAATATAGCTTTAATAAGAAGGCTTTTTAATAATAAAGATATAAATTATAGGCGCTATAAATAATCTCTGCTATTGCTATAACCCTAAAGTTAGTAATCTAAGGAAGATGTGGTATTTTAGGTAGCTTTAAGATTACCCTAAGGTTTAAAAAATATATATTAAGGCTATAGAGAAGTTAAGGAAGTTATTTAAAGCTTTAAGTGTTAAAAATTTAATAACTTTCTTTAATAACTTATAGAATATTATTACTAAGTATTAGATTAGCGCCTTAGAGTGCTAGAATAAAAATAAGTATAGTATTTAGCTTAGCTACCTTTATAAGTATATTTAGGTTCTTATTATATATATAATATATTTTTAATAGCCTTAAGTGCTTAATTTAAGCAATAGAGAGTCATCTATACTTATAGGCTCTATTAATACTACTAGTAAGTCTATTCCTCCTTAGCTTATCTTTAAGATATTCCTAACTAAAGCCTAGGCTAAAGTTAATGCTAATAGTTTAATTTATTTTACTTAGTTAAAGACTAGCTTCTTAAATGCCTAAATTATATTAAAATAGCTTTATTACTTTAACCTATAGTCTTAAATAAAATCAGCTTAAGCCCAATAGTCTAGCTAAGCCCTTAAAAAGTAGTTTAATTGCAATATATAGCTATAAGACCTAAAGAGGCCCTAGGTGCTATCTTTTAATATACTACCAATCTAAAGGCTTAAAGATAAGAAAATATATTAACTTCTTATTATTAATAGCTTTATAGGACATATAACTATTAATTTTATTAAATATTATATTAAATTTAATATTATTATTACTATTTTCCTATTATACTTAACTTATATTCTTTAACTGCTTAATGTTAATATATTTTAGCTATTAAAGAGTTTTTATTAAAAAATACTAAGAAAATTGCTATTTAAGGGTAACTTAGGCTTTTTATAAATGGATTTTATTATATCCTTTTAAACTATATATAATAAGGGCTTTATAAAGTATAATATTATCTTAGGCTTTAAAAAAATAGAAATCTTCCCTTTTAACCTATAGCCAGCAGTTATAAAAGTATTTGCTAAGAAGTAGAAGCAAAAGAAAGCTTTTAACCTAGCGTTTTTATTACTATTGCTAAAAGAAACGCGCTTTTATTAAGCTTTAACCTTTATATATTAAGCCCATAAGAAATACAGCAACCTTATAAGCTCCCTAACTTATAAGGGCCTTTAGCAAGCTAGCTTTATAATTACAAAGGCTTATGCCTTAGAAAAGTACATTAATAACTTTATAATTAATTAAAATCGCTATATTAAGAAGCTAGGAAGCTATAGGAAATAAGGCAGCCTTATCCAGCCTAGTAGAAAGTTCTATACTGCCATTAGCCTTAATTAAATATAATAATAAAATCTAAAGTTAAAGGAAGCTAATAAAGCTAAGATAATAAAAGCATAACTTTATAAGGGCTGCTAAGTTATTAAGCTTAAAATAAAATGCTTAAAAAAGCTATAGTAAGACAATTGCCTTAAAAGGTAGGCCTTAAAGCAAAAGCAGTTAATATTTAAGGCATAGCTTTAGCTTATAGGTAAAGGAGATAAATTTCTCTTCCTTAAGGTTTAAAATAAGAAATTTATAAACCTTCTAGGCTATAATAATAATGCCTTTTTTATTAATATAACTAGGTAGCAATCTTAACATATTAAAAAAGTTATATAGCATGCCTTAATAAAGCCATATATTATTAAGTAGATATTAAAGTGTTCTTAAAGCACTAAGACTAATAGCTTAATAAATATTATAATAGGCCTATTTAATAATAAAAATGATAATTAAAATAAGGCCATATAAGAAGAAACACAAGGAATAATATAAGACTACACATAAGAGACGATTTTTAACCTAACCGGCGATGTTAGCAGCAAGGATAAGTTCCTAAGCCTACTGCTATTATTGCTAACGCTACCGCCATTAAAAACACTATTAAAAAAGCCCTTAAAGGCCCAATAGAAAGAGATCTTAAAGATACTTAAGGAATTTAAAAATATATAAAATTTATAATTAAATATAATTTTATTATAATAAAAACAACTATTAATAAATTAATTATAAATAAAATAACCTTAATTTAGGTGCATTTCCCTTATAAAAATAAGTGTTCCAATTTTTGGGGTATTTCAGTGGTTTTGGGCCCAACTTTAAGGCGAAGGCTCAAAGTTGGTCACTAAAAGTGGAACCAACGGGTACTTCATCATTGATCGAAGTAGTGTCAATGACGCTCCTCCAGAAGCAAAACTAATACCAGGCATATTCGGGTCAGTGTGTATTTCGGTGGGCCTGTTTCTATTCGGTATGTTCAGTATCTTCGGTATCTTCAGCACCTTTAACATGACGTTTTCTCTGACATATAATAGCGTGGACATCAAGGCGCTCGATTCATTGGATTGTATCTATGGTTAGCGTGGGCATCTGCCATAGTGGTGTCTTCCTTATTGGGCAAGCTATTCTCGGCTATCTGCCTTCCACATACCCTCGCTATGCTGGGTCTCTATTCGCAGCGAATGGGCTTGCTCGCAGTCTTTTCGCAGGCTCTGCTGTCCTATTTTCTCCGCCCATGTTCCATAGGCTAGGCGTATCTGGAGGCGTCAGCTTGTTAGGAGGCCTGAGTGCGCTGTGTATCATAGGCATGGTTTGCCTGTACACCTTTGGTGCGAATCTCAGGCGAAGGAGCAAGTTTGCAGTGTCATAAATCACAAGGTATGTACTCTATATGTTTGGAAAGACCTCCTCCGACATACAATGGAATGGGATATATGACATATATATATGTGGTGCATGGGTACCTAGTACATGTAGTTAAGACCATTTTGAGAGACGAAGGGCGAGGTACGGGACGCTGCTGTTCTGAAATTGAGGGGCACTAGGCCTTGGTGTGAGTTAAATTGGGAGAAGAAAATTGCTTGTATTGTTTAATGGGCTGATGGATCTTTTCATTCTATGATAACGATCCCTAGTAATGATGTAGTACATATATGGACGTTTAAAGTTGGATAAATAATTAATTTTGCCGGCTGAGCAATATAAACTGCCGGGCTCGCACTTGATATGGAAGTAAAAAAAGACATCAAAATCGATATTTCAGCAAGAACAATGCCTAGCAGCTGTTTTATACGACTAGCATATAGGCTCATACCTAGCTGTCATATTTCTAAGCTTAAAGGCAGACTTGTCGCTAGACTCGGGCAACAAGCCACAACAGATCTCAATGCTTCACGGACTATAATTGATGCGATATCTCGCCCCGAATGGAATATATCTATCGCAGCAAATCGTGATATGGGCACATGAAGTAGGTATAACGTGGTGTGAGGCACTATAGCATGGATGATGTAGGGCGCTATTATACACTAAAAGCTTACTCTTACACCAAATGGCGCGTCCTAACTACATAGACTCAATTTATTTGGAATCTTCTCGCCTATCTAGCTTAAATATTGTATTTTCCTATATTGTAAGTATATATCTCCATTTTTCTTTTTTTTTTGCTCCGTTATAGCTCTCAGCGGATTGTATAAGGCGACTCCTATACAGCGTATCTATGTTTTGAATGTCGATCTGAAATCGTGTTCGGCAATGCACCTTCGCATTTGTCCATCCAGAAGATTCCAAATAGGGGCATGAAATCTTGACGTTTATAGTAAAGAAGTGTTTTATTTTATGGTATATAGCAAATTCAACACGCAGAATTATCTGCCTTTTTTTTCCGCGTCTGCATATCTCTACTTTCAATCCTTATAATTATTCATATAACCAGCAATATGGCAGGCAAAGGGCTTATTCTGCTTACAGGCGCTACAGGCTTCGTTGGCTTCAGGGTGCTGACCATTGCACTCAAAGCCGGATACAATGTTCGAATTGCCGTCCGTTCTGCTAGCAAAGCCATTAAGGTGATCAGCTCGTCACCCATTAAAGCGCTCAATCTGAGTGAAGAGAGCCTTTCTTTCATTGTCGTTGATGACATGGCGGCTCCAGGAGCATTCGATGAAGCAGTCAAAGGAGCGACCTACGTGATACATTGCGCGAGTCCACTCCCGCTCCTGGGTCGCGAGCCTACAACTCCAGACAAATTCGACGAGTATTTTGTACAAACGTCTCGCAAGTCTGTTATTGGTCTGCTCGAGAGCATCCAGAAAGCCGACACAGTTCGTCGAATCATCATAACCAGTTCTAATGCCGCCAATATTCCCGGTCATTATTTCAAGGGCCAAGGAGACGACAAGGTCTTTGACGCCGAGAACCGCATTCCTCTTAGTCCAGCGCCATATGCTAATCAATTTGAGGCATATTGGGCTTCCAAGACTGTTGCTTTGAATGCTTCTGAAGCCTGGATGGCTGAGAACAAGCCCTCTTTTGATCTGATCAGTATCATTCCGGGTTGGATCTTCGGTGATGACGAGCAAGCCACCACCGCTGAGTATTTCGACAGCGCTACCACAAATGCGCTTCTCATGGGCTTATTGCGGGGCTCGGTCGCGGCTTTTCCAATGAACGGCAATAGTGTTCACGTTGAGGATGTCGCTCAGCTTCATGTAGCAGGTCTTGATCCGAAAATTCCTGGCAACCAGGCCTTTATGGCTACATCAGACGGTATACAGGGCACTACATATGAAGATGGCATTGATATTATCAAGAAGTACTTTCCTGAGGATATCGCACAGGGACGCTTGAAGACTACAGGACAGCAGCCAACTATTGTTGTTCGGATTGATGCTAGCAAGACTGAAGAGACTTTTGGTATGAAATTCATTGGATTTGAAGGTCAGGTTAAGAGCGTGGTTAATCAATACTTGGAGATTACTAAGGAGTGAAATGCTGAATGAATGGGTGTACTAATAATTGTGGTTTGGAGAATTGTACGTACAACAATAGTGAATCCACCTACAAGAGAGAAATTATCGGCGGCTTTATATATCAAATCACAAGATTTTGATGGTATATGCCGGCATCTTTACATGGACGCAGTCAATAACTAACAACTACTTTAAGTCATATTATATACGGATGCAATACATGTTTCTACTTACTATTGTATTCAATTCGTAGCGAAAAGACTAAACCTTTGGCGGCTTTACAATAGATTCCTAGGGGATATTTAATATGGTTTAGTATTAGTATATCAGGCTTCTGTTAGAATGTCAAAAGCAAGAAATGCAGCTCAACTCAAGAATTGACGTTCAATTATCTCGTTCTTTGGTATAGGGCTATAGCAGCGTTTAAGTCATAGACAAGGGTAGTTAGTAGCTTTTGTGCGTTAGCCATTAATCATGTTCTGCTTGAAAGTGTAAATATGGCTGGGCGATAAAGTAAATTAGAGGTACATGTTCCCGAAAGCTTAAGAGCTCTCTACAGGCTAAAAGTGGTCGGACATTACTCCATATACCAAGTTATACCCCCATACGGTTTTCATTCTGAATGACGTTGAACCCCATACCACCCTCCAAGTTAATGTATCAATGATTGCGGATTTGTACTCCAACTTCGCTAATGGCCAAAGAAAGTCCTCGGCGTTGATAGAATACGACGACTTTGTGGGTAGGGCTGCATGCCGAGTTACATCGCATGAATGGGGCCTCTGGATAGGTGGACACCATGATTTGCCAAGTTCTTTTATTATTTTATTGGATACGTAGCCTGTAAATAGAGCTCTAGAGCCCACATTAATTAGTACTCAACATGGCAACTCTTTATTAACTTGAGAGACCACTGAGAGTAAACCACTTTTCTTCGGTAAGTGTTTCCGTTTAATATCCGTGATGCTTAACCTCGATTTTCTCTGGTCGCTTGAAAGGCGGGATCATTTTCAGCGCGGAAAGTTCTTCAAAAGTCTTGATGAAAGAGTCGCACGATTCGATGTATCCATTCCATCCCTGCTTTCGGCTCTTGTTCATGCTATATGTCACCACTAAGTCAGCTAATCTCTGCAACAGGAGTGTGTGTTTGATGATGATTCTTACCTCAAGCTTCTCCCCCAATTCCCAAGAACATCAATGTCCAACAGGCCAAATATTTCCGGAATCTTATCAAAAGGATCAGGTTTCGGCGCAATATTATGCTTTGTCTTCAAAGTCTCCCATGCCCGTTTGACTTCGGGCTTGTTTGCCCACTCTTCGAATGTTTTGCTGACTCGGAATTTGCCAGCAGGTCCAAAGCCTCGAGGCGGAGGGCTAATTGGCATTTCGATAGTCTTATATTTGGCGTCATCTGATTCGGGAACGTTGTAGGGAATGCCATAGACAGCGGCAAGGACAGGCCAAAATTGACCATAAGTGAAAACACCGCCATCCGCAATGTTCAAGGCTTGATTACGGGTGGAAGGCGTGAGAACTGCCCATTCAGCGTGATAGCCAATAAGGAGTGCATTTGATTGGTGCTTCTCGACATCCCAAGCAGCGAGATCACCGGGAAATTCGAGTGCTCCTCCGAGTTCTTTTTGAATAGCAGCGTAGAGAGCAAACCCATAAGCAAGGTTCATTGCCGCATCGCGTACGGCACCAATGATGAAAGCTGGTCGAGTCACGTTCCATTCAGTGTTGTTTTCGCGACACCATTTCCAGAGTAGATCTTCTTGTGGGTAATAGAAGTTTGGCGCTCCTTTGACGCGAGGGTTTGATTCCTCCTGTGGGTTGATGGCTGGCCCAATGTGTAAGCCGTAATTTTTACCACCGGTTTGGAGAAGAAATCGCTTGGGAATTTGTTCAGCTAGGGTTAATGCAGAGAGAAAATTGGATAATAGAAGCGCTGCATTTGTTTAGAATTAGACTTTAGTTGATGATGGTATTATTGACTCACTATTCAGTCTCTCCAATTCGTCGGTATCAGACCAGACGCCCGGAGGCTGGATGTATGAAGTGAAAAAGACATAGTCTCTGATGATAAATGGTCAGCTCAGTCAATCATTGTAGCTTTTGCTTTGCGAGATGAAGTCTATAAATAGTAGAGGTTGATCTGTGAATATTTGACTTACACCTCCAGAACATGCTCTTTCAATGTCTTGGCTATCTCTTCGGGCTTCTCCAAAAAGTCAACTGATAGATACTTGATGTTGCCATCTATAAGAGACGCAGGTGGCCGTCTACTCAGTGCATAGATGGTTCCCCAACGCTCTGGAGCCTCAGCCAGCACACGGAGCATATGTGCTCCAGTAATGCCATTAGCACCAGTCACGATGGCAGAGTATTTTTTGCCTTCAGCTTCGGGGAATGTAGGCAGGCCGTAGAACTCCTCTTTCGAGAAGACGCTGTAAGACTTGACGCCGTTCAAAGCCATAGTGAAGAGCGATGAAGTGATGAATGATAGAACTAAAGAGTAGTAATGGGGGGTTTAATGAAGGTGTGAGTGCAAGTGATGAGGAAACTTAAATCACTTTGTCCGGCGAGGATCAGGGTATTTATATATTTACACGCTCGCAATGAAGACAACCTTAGGTCAATATATTTGCTTACAGATGACAGAATTTCTAAGCCTCTGATAGTTAGAACATGCGAGTTCAGTTACAGCTTTGGCCTATTCATCAAGAATCTAGGCCTGATTGCTAAGAAGCTAGTTTCTAGTTTTCTACCACATCTGGAAACCCCGCAGCGCCATCCCATCCACCATCTCGGCTTTGCTCCACAGCCAAACGCCTCTTTGCAGCCCAAGTAGTGCACCCTTGCATCAGAATTTGCAGCTAGTTTCACCCTTCACAACTCAGAGCCAACATAGTTTGCGTTGTTGGATGCCATGGGGGCTGAATCACAAGACCGGGTTTTCCGGCCCAACTGGATGGATAGGATTTGCGTACAAGGAGAATATCATATTTCCCCGCGTTGCGACACGACACAACCTAATAACCGGCTCGGCAACTATAGCTAGAGAGCTACCTCGAGCAGCGAAAAATTCGAACACAGGTATGTACAAGCCAGATAAGCTGTCCCTGCATGGAATATGCATTCATTTTTGTTTTGGGATTTTCTAAAATTAGCGGGGTAATATGTAATGTTTCAGCGTTACATTTACAGGCTTAATGATGTAGTATAGAGCCTTGTATCTCTCAGCTGGTATGTCTTATTACAGCAATGAAATACGCAACTATCAAAACTTGCAGACTGCAAGCGGCTTCATCGATCTATTTACCCCTCATGTGTAACGCCGATCCTTTTTCCCATTCGCTGGACAGATTATTCGTCTACCACTAAGATACCGACAAGTTTTTACTCCTCTGCCACTAAGACACCGCGATACCTCATCTTCCCCTCTCTCAACGCCTGCATTGCTTCTTCTACGCCTTTCGTGGTAAGGGGCCATTTCATGACGGTGGGCTTGACATCATTGCGGACGGCAAACTCCAACATTTTCTGGATTTCGGCCCGGGGTGCCCCTGCAGAGCCTTGTATGCTAATGCCTCGAGCCAACAAAGCCATCATGGGAACCGCAGATGTGTCGAAGCTAACGATCAAAGCGTAGATTCTGCCAGCCGTGGCGGTGAGAGAGATAATTCTGCTTAAACCCATCAGTCCCCGTGAATATTGTGTTTTTGTTTTTGATCTTGATTTTCGCTCTTTACTGACCGCTTGAAGTCTGGTTGCGCACTTCCGCAAAGCAGCATGTGCTTTACTTGCTTGATGCCCTCGAGCGAAGACTCAGCCGTCAAGACATGAAACTCAGTCGCACCCAGCCTCATTGCATCCTCTCTCTTGGACTCGCTGCTTGAGAACACAACGACCTCGCATCCCATCTTTGCGGCAAATTGGATCGCCAGGTGTCCTAGCCCTCCGATGCCTACGATGCCAACTCGATCGGTCGGCTTGATACCGTACATGGCGAACGGTGACCACACTGTAGCGCCACCACACATCAGAGGAGCAGCATAAGCCCCGTCAAGGCCATCGGGAATCTTGTGGAGAGAGTCTGCATCCCAGACAGCGTGGCTGGCAAAAGAACCAACGTCGTGGTCGTGAGACCCAAACTCCGTCTTGTTCTCGCAATACACATCCAGTCCTTGAAATAGTCAGCGCCTATATGGATTTATACCAGGAAGTCAAAGCTCACCGGTGAGACAAGGCTCACAGTGTCCGCAAGTCTTGTGGACCCAGCCGAAGCCGACTCGGTCGCCAACCTTAACAGCAGTAACATCAGAGCCGACAGCCTGGACGATGCCTACGCCTTCATGGCCCAGGGCCACGCCGGCATGAAGGAAATGTTCATCTGTTCCACATAGGCCGGAGTGCGTGATTTTGAGATAGGCTTCATTGCGTCTTAACTGGCGCTGTGAAGTGGCTTCCACAATCTTTCCACTCGCGGAGCCACGCTGAACAGTGAAAGAGTAGCTCATGTTGGGCGGCTGTTGTGTTTTGTTGGTCTCTTGGTATTATGCTTGGTAGAGAAAACGAAATTGAGTTGCAAGAATATTTCCCTTGATCTCGTTTGGGCCAGGACCAGTACTTATGGTGGAACTGCTGGGGCAAGTAATTGAAGATGCAACGCACCATCTTCAACTTCTACCAAGTACTCCGTACGCCATCATGAATTCGACCTAGATTGGTAATGCAAAATGAATTCGAACTTGGCGTCTCCTCAGGAATGAGAAATAGGATACATAGTGATTGATAATACGCCCGCCTGCTTGCTTCGATTTATAATATGGCATAGATGGTTGTGAAGTTGAGAGAAACAAAGGAAAGTTGAAACAGAACGCTAAACTCCATCACACTAGGAAGCTAACTATTCAACATGAACAAATTGGGATAAAGGCGCCCCGTAAAATATATGTTACATGGCTTACGAGAAGGATTAGAGCTGAAATTTGGAGTAGCTGAGGAACTACGAGTTGCGTCACCGTCGGAATCCCGGCTGACATGAAAGATTCGAATCCGAAATTTGAGATTCGAAGAGATTCAGGGGACCAAAATGAGAGGCTCGTGGCAAAAGTAGAGGCGCCATTACCGCATAAGCGTTATCTTGACAGGAACGGCTCAAGAGCTCTAGAGCCGCTAACGCACTGCGTTTTCTGAATGAGGAAATGTTATGAAGGCCCCACTGATGCACCGCGGCATCCTATTTGGGTAATTTTTGAAAGCTGTTGAACTGGTCATACTTGGCTCCATCACGCACTCGCACTATGTGGCGCTACTGACGGTTACTCCCCCGCGAACTGATTAGTCGAGCAGCCGGCGACGGAGTTTTTTCCCGTGAGCAAAGTATCTTTGAGTTTGTGGATAGCTTTCCTTTGTACAGCCAAGTACCTGCCTGTACCAGCTGACATTCTGCGTTTTGGCTCTATGACAATAACATCCAGGAAAAATTCAACGGACTAACAAACGGCGGATAAGTCAGAAAGGTCCGGAAGCGGGAATAGGAAAACAACAGCGGTGAGCAGTAGCAGGGCATATTCTCATGTGAGAGCTGTCAACTATTTCCGGCACAAGATAGTCGCGTACTTCAACAGATGGTATAAGAATCTTGGCTTCAATGCCGCAATAATCTATGTCGTCTACCTCCGCGTACCGTTTCAGCACGCGTTACAGAATTTGTGCGATATCGCTTCATAAACCATTATGTTAGTAGTGGTGTTACATTGAGGTCTATATTGGCGGGTAATTCGCATCTGTCAAAACGAATTTTTTAATATCCGGCGGGAATAATGCGACATTATAGCGCTCGTGAAATTTCTCTTTTGAGACTTCAACGTTCCTTTACACAAAAGGTCTACGAAAAAGATATCACAAGCACTGCAGCCAAGTGCTTACTTTCTTGGCAACGTGTTTTTGTGGGTGCAAAAATAATAGTCTCCTCAGTTCAGCAATATATCAATTGTAGAAATTCTAGCTTTTTCCTCTAATCCTTCGCGCCATAACCCATTGATCGACACGCAAAAGGCAACTCTATTTCCCACCATAGATTCTCTTCATGGTATCCTTAACAGACTCTGGGCGGAACGAAAATTTATCGTTATCCAGCTCTCCAGGGACAAGAGCAACTCCACTGGCTGCCATTGGTTTGACGGACCACATTAGTTCATTAGCTTCATCACCACGAGCCCAAGCTTCTCTCTCATTTTTGGCGGCCTCTGCGGGATCCAGATATGTGACCTTGTACTTGACTCCCTGTACTTCGCCCAGGTCATCGACGAATTTCTGGAACGTGGTCTTTTCTCCGACTACTCGAATTTCGCGCTTTTGAACACCGGGAGTTACAGGAATTAAAATTGATTCCACGGTATATTTCGCAATACTAAAAATATCAATCATTGGTCAGTTCAAGTTCATTCAATACTGGCTGACACTGCACGATGGCAAACGTACTCTGGGACCGATGTTACATGAAGTGGCTTGTCAGGATATCCATATGGATTCGCGGTATGATTGACAACATCGATATTGTAAAACGGATCGGCGGTCCATTCAGTGAAGACACCAGTCAACATGAGTGTATAATAGAAATCCGGGTGCTCCTTTGCCTTGGCGGCAAGATGGTCGCGGGTGACACGCTTGTCACGAAGATAGCGGAAAGTCCGTAGCTGTTCCTGGCCGACGTCTGATCCAAATTCAGATGGATAAAAGTGACGGACTCCACCTGCAATTGCAGCTTCGATCATGGCTGGTTGCAGTCTCATAATGGAGTTGCCAACTACAGACACCACAACCTCAAAGCCTGACGAACTTGTTAGTCGGCTATTCCTTCAAGGCTTTCACTCCTTACCGACGAACCTTCATATGACTTGGGGTCTAAGAAAGATCCGGAAATGACTTCTATGCCTTGGGCTGCAAAGTCGGAAAATTTGGAGACCTTGGCGGGATCTGACAAGATGGCAATTCTAGAAAAGGAAGCTTTTTGCTTGATGAATTCCTCCATAAGAGGTCTTCCAAACGCGCCGCCTGCACCAATGACGAGGACTGAAGGAGCCATCCTGATGGTTGTATTGCGAAGTGGACTTGATAAGAAGGATGTAAGAGTCGTTAGAGTGTAAGACGAATGCGAAAGATTGTGTATTCTTGTTTTTCTGATGAAACAAAAAGTTTGAGAGATAATTGCTGTTCTTCCCCTGTTTTATAGTAATTGGTTATATCACATTCATACCCGTAATACTACCATAATACCCAACTGCTTCGTATCACCCAACGTGCATTGGTAATGTCATCATATCCGCAACATTAATAATGAGCAGATAGTATGCTATAAGCCTCAAGTGGCACTGGAGCTTCCGGGTACAGTGCGACATCTTGGAGTCTAAATGTGCCGCTTTACTACGGGATGCGTTTCCCTTTACACTGTCACCTTCCTGAGTCACCAGAATCATAGTAAAACATGTCAAAAGATAAGAGAGAATTCATAAATGATATGAGTATACTGAATGTATATTAAAATTTAATCTCATAGCTTTTGTGCAATGTACTTCGGTGGGAAACGTTCTGGTACATGTAAATATTGATGCTGCTGAGTGTCATCTAACAAAACTAACAGATTTATCATATATCCCATTACAACTGCATATCCAGTTGAAAATCGTATGCAAATTCTAAATTATTAATAATGTTCATTTAGAACACAAGCCAAGCCAGCATATGGCTTTTTTTTTCGTTGACCTCAAAATGACATGATACGGTGTGGATACGTCAAAGACCAACGCCATCAACCATGCAGCTACTGATATTCCGGCACTAATCACAAACTCCTTGGCTGGGTCTTGTGGGGCAGCCGCCATATTCTTCAGGTACTTTCTTGTACTTAAAGTCGGATCGTTGCGCTAGCTTTGTACATCTAGGTAGGCGAAGTGAGCTGCGCTCACAAGCAGTCTTCTTAATCCATTTGCCCTATCATCCCTATTCCCGACGCTTATCAATCTTTCGACACACGACTTTTGATTCAAGAACAACAATTCCTTTCTTAATGCTTCTAGAAGGATTGAGTTTTAGCCTGAACGGGGGGCGCATCGCCGAAGTCTTGATTCTAATCGCCGAAACCGTCTCCTGTAATTTCGTAGACGCTGATTCACTGTGTAAGTCAGCTGTAGACTATGGAACGGACTTTCAATCACACTATATTCTCAATGAAACCCCTTAGCAGTAGGGACTGAAGCTATATTTGCCCACCTCAAATACGAACCGGGCGGTTGGATCGCTACTTTAGGAAATACTTCATGACATTCTGCCTTCTACATTGAGACACCTCCTGAATAGGGCATTAAAAGACAAAGTACATGCGTGGTTGACGCGAGAAAAGTAATATACTACGTTTCTAGAAGAACAAACTGCTATGTCAATCTCCATTAGGAGAGTCACACTTATATATCATTATGGTCTTCTCCAGGTAGTATCTAACGTGATGGTATTTGGTAAGCACGCATACGCGGGTGTTTGTGCAAACACAGATCGGCGAAAATGCTTGAAAGTGCCGATCTGCTATGGCGACCAGCGTTCGCCAAAACAGCTTGTCTAGCACAAGTAGTCCTGGTTCCTCAGTCAGCACTATTTCCTTCCAATCTCTTCTTAGATTCGTACGCGTATTCCTGCTCCCGGATTCGGATTCAAAAGTGGCAATCAAATCCTTCTCGCAACTATCCTGATTACGAGCTTTCGAGCTGAAATGGCATTGGTTCATTCTTATTTATTGTTTCCGTAAATAATTTTCAGCTTATAGTTGTGCCGGCCTGGCAACCACAGGCGCTGGGTAAAACCTACTGGGATTTAATTCAAGCCACAGACGGGATGCTTGACTAAGCAAAGGGTTTGTAAAATCGCCATGCGAAAAGAAGAGGGGCAGTGACATGACTCCGAATAGTCTATCCAGCATAGTTATCGGGAGGAATACCGGAGATTAATAATTATCTTAGCATCTCGTTTCGTGCAACTTGTTAAACATGCTCGCTTAGAATACTCGCCTTTCTAAACTCTGGTAACCTCTTTCTATCTTCCAAATTTTACTTTCCCAACTATCTTCAACCCAAGCCCCAATATTGTCAACTCCGTAGATCCTGGCTTCCCCTTAGCTAACCACTAGGCGCGTCGACCAAAAAGCGCGAATATGAGTGGAGATGAAATATACGGGACTTCCGGATTCGTCCACAACAATGGTATGCATCTGTTTCATGCGTGATTCCTTGTAGCAGCCATTAATTGGGTAGCTAGTAACGCTCAATATTACCTCTCGGCCCTACGATCAGAGGTTTACCTACACGGATGAGTACGATGTACAACCACTCGAATTCATCGCCGTCACGGGAACAGAAGCAGATGAACGCAACAAAAATGTGTCGAAACGCATTCGCAGTCAAGCTATGCGCAACTATGTCTGGAGACAGAATCATCCAACAACAACAGATGAGATGGCTGCCGCAGCCGCGGTCCCGCTTAAAGTAGAATCGCAAAGAAAGTATGAAGGGAAGTTTCGAATTAGTTCACGGCCACGCAAAATAAAGACGTCTGCAAAAGCAAAGCTCGCTATTTTGGAATCAACCACGACCTCAGAATCCGAACAAGACCAAGAGTCTGTAAGAAAGGCTCTTTTACGTTACTCTAAATGGTCCATTAGACAAAGCCTCATGCCTGATAAGAACCTGTTAATGAGAAAAGGTGCAAGCTCAGATCCCTTTAACTCATTCTCTTTTCCAATGGGGCCTGAAACTGAACAGTACATATTTTATTGTAAGTCAACTATTATTCCCCTATACGGTAAATGCATATTTTACATCTTCCTCAACACCCGATGTAACGCTACTTGCGTATAGACAACCGCATCCTAATCAATTCATTTGCCATAGATCAAAAGCATTATGCTGTAAATTGTATTGCTCTCAATCTATCACCAGACTGTTGGTACTTCGTCAGAGAGGAGCTCGCATTATTTCATGCGGTTCTATATCTCGTCTCTCTGGATTATAATATGAAATACGGTTTGATCGACTCTCCTGGGAGCCTCTTTCATGGGAGAGAAGCATTTCGCTTGATCAATGAGGCCATCAAAGATAATGCGATAAGAGATACTCTCATTGCGGCCGTTTCATTAGTTATTACGAGAGAGGTAAAACTGCCCTATGGTCTCGACTGTTTGTCCATTGTAACTAACCTGAGTAAACTCTAGAATCTCGCTGGCAAATTTGACCTGGCCAAAATTCACATGCAAGGTCTCCAACTGATGGTTCATCAGCGAGGAGGTATACAAAATGTCGAAAGCATGCATAGAAATGTGATAACATGGTAAGTGCATACTGCAAAACCACGTGCCTCTGCCAATGCTTATGTTTCCAAGGGCCGATCTATGCTACTCTAACATTTGGGATTGCAAACTTTCCTTTCCTCTCCTACCTCCGAAGCTTACCGGAACCGAAGCTGAACTACCCACGGGCATGAAAAGCATGACGCTCTCTCCAGCGCGTACTTTCGGTTCTGGCTCGCTCATAAACTCAATTTTCCGATCTCTCAGACGCTTGTCCATCGCATTTTGCCCAGAGTATGATGCTCGTCTCGATGGAACCTCAATGAGCAACCAGATCTATAGCGTCGAATACGATCTTCTCACTCTCCAAAACATGAACCTTGAAACTCTGAACGCCAGCGAATATCTCTCATCTAGCTCTGTTTTGATGAATATCGCGGCGTATATTTTCCTCTATCTCATATTAAGAGAACTTCCAGTCAGGGCAAAGCTGTTCCACACTCTGTTCCAGCGAATACGAGATTCCTTGGAAATGCAGGATGAAGAATGGTGGAATTTGGATCCTGAGAGACAGCGCTGGTTGCTATGGGTCGTATTCATGGGGTATGGAGCTGCCTCAGAATGGAACGAGAAATGGCTGTTTGTGGAAAGAATGGAACCGCTGAGTGCTGCACTAAAGCTGGAGACAAAGGAAGGCCTTCGATCCGCGTTTAAAGGTATTATTTGGCACGATAGGTGTGAAGACTTTTTGGAAAAGCTGTGGAATGACATATCGCAACGCAAAGGAACTAAGATGGACCGATAGCGATGGTAGAGGAACTAATTGATACGTTACCCGAGGTAAAGATGCTTCGTGAATTTGTAATTAAGACGTAGGGCTTTGGACCTATTGATTACCTCTAAACTGTATTTATTCCGTACAAAGCGCGTTTCTCACGTCGTGCTCCACGGATTTTCCTATCCAAGGGCAACACCCGATCATTGAGTTTGTGGCGACTCGCTGGAATTATTCACAACCCAGTTCATGGTCACAAGCTCCCCTCTACCCTATATGGTTGTCTACATGAACAGATTTCTCAACTAATCATTTGAATAAGCATAGGCTGTGTGAAAAATATACAACGATTTCAGGCGAAAGCCAATTATAGCTCATATAGGCACATGCCTTTTATATAATAATAATAAAAAAAAAAAAAACAAGGCTCGAGTAGTCATGACTAACAATAGTAATTCGTCTTCAGGTAGATCTCGAGCACAGACGCTTCTCTGATAATGATCCAAATGGAAGAGCTCAATGAATAGTAAGGCATTCCCATAGAAAGTCCGCTAGAGATGCCACACACTAATTTAAAGATGCTGGTTCTCAGTTCATATGGAACGAAGTGGACAATATACAAATACTTCTCTTCTTATTTGATGTTAACGCTGAACTCGTGGGAGATGACTCGTGCAAATTGTGTTTGTAAATGTAAACATCTAGCGATTCTATACTATCGGCTTATATACATAGGCTGAGTAGAAGTGAAATTACGTTTTTTTTTTTTTTTTTGGAAAAGTCGTGGAATGGGATGTCCCATCGCAACAGTGAGACAACAAGCCACGACAATTGTTGACATCTTACTGGCCACTGGCGTCAAATGCGACATTGAAGAGTCGGATCGGCCACCTCCGCCTCCTGTAGAAAGTACTATTTGGTCAGGGGGGTACACCTTCGGGTTGGAAGATAAGCCTCCCATTGACTGGTTTCTGCCACCTCTCGTCTACGCAGTCAAGGAAGGCAAAAGGATCTGGTGCGACTTTTACTCGCCCACGATGCAGATGCCAACATTGGTTACCATGACTTGACTATGAGGAGGCCACTAAGAAGGGTCTGCGGTAGACCTATACAACTGGCCATGGAGCTAAAGCATTATGAACTTGTTCAGTTGCTGCTTGATTTTGGCGCAGATGTCTGCCTTACGCAGCCGACCAAGCAATCCCATTTTTGTTTGATACTTTCGAGAGAGGAGCATTTAGAAGCTACCGCTGCTTTAATGGAAGCAGCAGCGTCAAGGAAATGTTAGAAGCTTAGACCCTATTTGACAAATACAGCCACTTCAGTGAAACTGTTAGCCAGATGCGCCGACAGTCGTTGCGAAGAAAGATGTTTATATATTGAGTTGTATGCGTTCTCGATTCGTGGAAGATGGCAATGCGATCCTTAACAACCAGAAATATGTACATGTCTTTAGCACTTATCTGTTTCGCTATTCGCTGTAGCAGTCAATTCGTAATCGAGGATGCAACATCGCACAGTTCCTCTCTGTGTTTCAACACATGGTCCTGTCTCCATCACATTGGCGCTGGACAACTCAACCAGTTGAGGTGATTTAGCATTGATTTCTAATATATCCCTTTTCTCATTCTATGAACTACAGTAAGATGCCAGTATATTGCTCCGTGCTATGGCGTTCTACAGTGTTTGTGTCGACTCCACCAATGTCCTAATGCGGGATGACTAGCGTCGCTCAGTTCTGGCTTATATTTGCTTCAGTAGAAGCAAAATGGCATTACGCACCAATGTCTTCATCACTGCAAATAGTTGAATGATATCTGAAGACGAAGAGAGAGCAACTTATACCAACCTTGGATACGTTTCAGCGCATTACAATGACAGCTGATCGTAGAGGGATTCCTCACAAAGCTAATCTCTTGACAAACACAGTGTCTTATAAGAAATAGTAGCAGATGCAACTGCTGTCAAAAGCCATTTCCGTTACATTTTATGCAACCAACCATCTACTTGAGCTATTTTAGTGATTTAACTCAGAGTACGGCTATAGCCTTAGATATGGCCGATTAAATAACCTCTATTCTATCCGTGCTACCAAGACTCAGCAGTCCTAGGTCTTGGTAATCGTAAGTTTGAAGCTCAGAATAACGCGGCGTGAATGGGCAATAGTTTTCCATATACTAATCATGATTAGTGTTAAATTGTAAGTAGCCGAAGCTCTCTGAGGTAGTTTGGTAAAAATTAACTGCTTAGAAATAATCTCTCCAGGAAGTGTGGGACTTCTGATCGCATAGTTCTGGTATTGTACGGACGATGACAGTGTAACTCTTCTCATTTGGCAAATGTCGTTTGTCACTTCATGTTGACTGTTGGACTCTCGGAGCTGAATAATCTAGAAGCTCTTACAAATCGATACTTGAATGTGTGATTCTCTAGAAAGGATAGAATGTGCCTTGGCTATGGAGGGTAATAAAGGAGATATAAAGCTCCAGACCGAGTATGGAAGAACACAGTTGACCATCGCTTTCATGACAGCCATCATTTAAATTCCATTTATTATTATATCAGGAATCATGACGGCTTATAAAAACGTCGCAATCGCTGGCAGCACAGGCATTTTGGGGCCTTCAGTAGTTGAAGCCTTCCAAAAGTCCGGACACTTCAACATCACATTACTTGCAAGAGCAAACAATATTGATGCCGTCAAGGCTCAATTCACCAATGTCAAAGTCGCACAAATTGACTACGATTCTCCTGAATCTCTTGCCAAGGCTCTTGAAAGCCAAGATGCGGTCGTGTCGGCGCTGAACCACGAGCTTCATAAGTCGCAAATCGCTCTGATTGACGCGGCGATCAAAGCCGGCGTTAAGCGGTTTATTCCTTCCGAGTATGGAGCCGACGCGAGCATTCGAGAAGTTCGCGATGTCCCTCACCTCCGAAGCAAAGGAATTGTGCAAGACTACATCACCAAGTCGGGCTTGTCATATACACTCCTATATACTGGGCCATTCCTCGAATGGGCACTGTTAAAGGGCTTCTTTCTAGATCCTGACAACGCTAATTCTCACGTATGGAATGGTGGAGACATCCCTATTGGCACGACGCTGTTATCAGATGTCGGTTTAGCAATCGTAAACATCTTGCTAAAGCCTTCCGAAACCGAAAACCGCCATCTATACGTCGCTTCGCGCGTTACAACGCAGAATGAGATTCTGGCTGCTGTCAGAGAAACTCATCGAGAAATCAAGTTCTCAGTTGTTCCACGCGACTTGGAGAGTTCGCTGGCTGCTGCGTGGGAGGCCGATAAAGCAGGCCGATCCGGCGAGCCTGGATTTATTCGTGACTTTCTTGCCGCCTGCCTTTACAAATTCCATCGGGAGCATAAAATTGACGATCAGAGAGACAATGATTTACTTGGGGTTAAGGCATTGAGTGAAGAGGAATTCAAGCAAGTTATTGCAAAGGCCTTTAATTGAGGATGCTTGATTAGCTGCGCAACAGCTGTTCCCTCCAGGGGCAAAAAGAATAGCTTTGCCGTCCATCAATTTAATTTGTCAAGTTTGTCTTATTTTAGAATTAAATGCAAATATAGCAAACAGCATATTGTTCGTGATAGCAGATCTTTTCTTTTACCATCATACTCAGTACTCTTCTTACTCGCCCAAGATAGCAGAGAATCTATTCTTCTCACAGTACTCCCTGAAAGATGTCATTCTAATTCCAAGCTAGACGTGTCAAGTCAGTACTTTTTCCATACTAAAAGCTAATAAATGCGTCACTCACATCCCCAGGTCCAACAATTCCGGGCTCATTCCCCTCATAGCCAAACTCAAACGCAAACAGAACGTTCAATCCAAACTCGTGACCCAAACCGCCCGGTAAAAGCGCACTAATCTCGTCGTAGGTCATCCCGTCGTAGCCTCCATACTTGACACCTTGTGTCTCGCAGAAAATGCGGAGGTAGTCTGTCCAGGTAAGGTAATCGCCTACAGCAAAAAGGTTTGTGTTGGGAGGTGCCTGTTCGGCTAGGACTTTGACGCAAGGGCCGAGATCGGTTCGTACGTTTCCAAAGGGAATCGGCTTGTGTCCGGGACCGACACCCTTCATACGATAAGTACCATCTGGTTGCTGATGGATCAAACTGTTAGCTGAGAAGAGTTAGAAGTTGGATATCCGTGATAAGCTACCTTCTGTGGAGTAATTGGTAGACTCCACTCCGTTCCTACTTGGAAGTAGACTGGAGCTTGAACCTGTGAGAATTTGCCTTTCAGAGCGGGAAGGCTTTGTGCATAGTTCGCAGCATGGGCCTTGGAGTCCATATGATACAGCTTGGTGTACTTGCCACCACTAGACTTCGTCGCATCAGCCATGGAGCTAAAAACATATCGTTCCAGCGTCGTCGCTGTCGAAGCCGCAGCATCAGCAAGGTTCTTGCCATGCCGCAGCTCCACCTCATAACAGTAAGCAACAAGCTCCTGATCCGGTGCTTTCAGCTCCGAAGAACGAGGGTCTTTCCAAATGGTCCAGAAATCAGTAACGCCAAAGATGACGCTGGCTCCCTGGAAAGCTCTCTCGAGAGACTTGACGTCGTCAAGATCGCCCTGGACGATTTCGACTCCTTTGGCTGCCCATGCTTTGGCGGCGTCGGATTCAGGGTTGCGAGTGACGCCGCGAAGGGTGTAACCTGGGGATTGGAGAAAGGTGTCGGCAACTGAGCTCCCCTGGATATGAGGTTAGAAACGGATGCAGCTATGAAAGGATGCAATTCATTCGGGAAACTCACCTGAACACCAGTGATTCCTGTGATTACGACGAGTTTAGCCATCTTTTACTCTTTGAGAATTGTGAACCAATGGAGTAGTCTATTAGTGTAGTAGATGGTATGTCGCGAAGAAACCTTAAAGGGCACAAGTCTTCTTGAACTACGATATCACTTGAGGAAGACTTGAGAGTGTTTAATATATTTGTGACATAGATTGTCTAAAGCCACGATTCCATAGCAACAACTGCAATCAACAATCAACAACATCGTTGCTTTGAAACTTCCGCTCAAGCCTTGTGTTATTAATCCTTCAGTTAATGTGATTTCTAATATCTTTCAGCGCCTACTCGCAAAAAGTTTCCCAAGCTTTGTGAGCTTCAAGCCTGCAGCACGACTAGGAAGACCAATATCCTAATTAGGAATACGGCGGAGGAAATCTCCATTTGCCCTTTTGGGAAGTGGAGGGTTCAGTCTATTGGCCACCCACAGCTTGGCGTGGCTATTCAACACCAAACTAGAATTCAAAGATCTTCGCGCTTCAAAGGCTTAAAATAGAGATTTTACGGCATGATTGGACCTTAATGTGGGAAAAGTGACTGCACCCCGCCTAATTTTATAGATGAGCAGAACCGCAATAAGCGAAAGAAGCTGACTCGCGAAGAGGACTTTTGGGTTTAAGCTTATAAGCCAACCCGATCGAAGCCGCCCGAGATCAACTAAGATCGGGAAACAACCAGGAATGACATAATTAGAAGAACGCGCTGTTGAATTAGTGATGGATTTATTGACAGTAACTGATACCATACCAGAAGCCTCTCTGCCTTGGGGTATTTATTGTATGGCCTGCAGCAAACTTGACACCTTTGCATACACTCTTCTGCCTCTTCACAAAAACGCTGCACTCATAGTGTGTTAAAGATCTATTAATACTTCATGTTATTTATACACGTGTGCATATATGTATGGGTATATACAAGAAAACATGCATTATATCGTAACGCTTTCAGTCAAAACCTCCTCCAACGATAAGTTTACAGAGGGACAGGGACGTTCCTCTGGAGGTAGCCGCGCCAGGTGGGCAGGGTTCGCTTATAAGGTTGGTTGCTGCTCTTTTGCAGATCCTCAATGGCACTGGCATACTTGATCAGCTGGGCCTCGCCAAAGGCAGTCTGCAGGATTGCCAGGCCAAAGGGCATGCCAGAATCGGAGTGGATACCGGCAGGAATGGTGATGGCAGGGTAACCGGCTTGGGCAGGGATCTGAATGCTCTGAGCGACATCAGGAGGGACGAGAAGGCCATCGAGCTTCTTGCCGTTGTAGGTGAGAGCATCGTTGATACCGTTGCGGGTGGAAGACTGGCAAAAGTTCAGGGCTTGCCAGTAAGTCTCATCCTTGATACCCTTGGTCTCAAGAGAAGCAAGGAAACCATCCTGGCCGGACCAGAAAGCAGGGTTGCCGTTGGGCATGGGGTAACCACCCTCAGAGCCGGTAAACTGGTTGTTGTAGTCAACAAGATCCTCCAGAGAGCGCATGTTGGTGTTGTTGAGCTCCGCCAGGTAGGTCTTGATGTTGTTGTAGAAGTCAACCTTGATGTAGGTGTACTCGGACTCGTTGGGGAAGCCACGGGTGGTACCGTAGTCCCAGTTCCAGCCATCGGGGCTGACGAGGGTCTGGTAGTTGGTAATCTCGGTGTTGTTGATGACGGTGGCACCGGCAGACTCAATGAGCTTGACGATGCTGGTGAGGATCTGCTGCTGTTCGGGATCGGCGTAAACCCAGAAGCTCTTCCAGGGGAGACCGAAAGTGGCGCCCTTGAGAGCAGTGCGGTTAGACAGGAACTGGGTGTATCCGCCCTTGGGGGTCAGACCCTGCTGGGCCAGAGTGTAGTTGTCTCTGGGGTCGACGCCGTAGATAGCGTCAAGAGCATAGGTGGCATCGCGGACAGTGCGGCCAAAGGTGCCGACGGAATCCTGGTGCTCAGACTCGGGAATGACACCCGCGCGGGAAGTCAGACCAACAGTGGGCTTGATGCCAACAATGGCGTTGCGCTGAGCCGGGTTGATGACTATATGGGTTCAATGATTAGCAGGGGACAACAACAAGATGATAACCATAACTTTACTCACCACTTCCATCGGTCTCTGTGCCCAGAGCAAAGGCAATGACGTTGGCTCCAACACCAACACCGCTGCCAGAGCTGCTGCCACCGGGGTTGACAGTCAGGTTGTAGGCACTGCGGACCTGGCCACCACGGCCGGAGTAGCCCTCAGAGTAGTTGTTGCTGCGCATATCAGCCCACTCGCTGAGACCAGCCTTGCCAAAGAGCACGGCGCCGGCGTTGCGAAGCTGGCTGACAACGAAGGAGTCTCGCGGCACGATGTTGCCCAGGAGGGCCCAGCTGCCGGAGCAGGTCTCCAGATTGTCCTTGGAGGCGATGTTGTCCTTGACAATGAAGGGGATGCCGTGCAGGGGGCCACGGACCTTGCCGTTCTTGCGCTCAGCATCTCGCTGGGAGGCAATGGCGAAGGCGTCGGGGTTGATCTGGATGATGGCGCTGAAGGAGGTGATGGTTAGCTAATGCGGCTCAAACACTAAATGTCTAGGTGAAGAGATGGATAGATGTATGGATGGATGTCTAGATAGATGCATAGATGGGCATGCAGATGGGCAGATGGGCAGATGGGCAGATGGGCGAACATGGCTTATGTGAGACGAGGATGCGCCAAGAAAAGCAACAACTCGTGTTCGCCTCTGCCCTTGTCCAGCCATCTTTGTCTCACCACCACGGCAAGCCACCCCGTGCGGCGCCCAGCCCAGCAACCGACGAGATCGACCCGACGGCACGGTAGATCGATCCAATCCATCCAATCCATCCAATCCTCCTCCTAAGCGAAATTGGGGGCAACCTACTTGAGGTACTGCTGCGTCTGGAACTGGCGCGTCAGGTAGCAGCTCACCAGCTGCACCGACGACAGCGTCCCGTTGGCCATGGCCGCCTGCATCTGGTCGATAGTGGCCTCGTGCAGCTTGAAGCCGAAGCAGTCGGCCATGGGGAACAGATTGTCCGAGCCGGCATTCTTCTGCAGCGGAATCAGGTTGGGCGTCATGGGGAACACCTGCGAGACGTCGAGGGCGGCGACGCCCGCAACGAAGGCGGCCGACCAGGCGAATTGGGAGCGCATGGCGAAGAGGGAAACAAGCCGAAAAAGAAACGCAGAGACGGCAGGGTGAAGAGCAACAAAGGAGGAAACAAAAAAAAAAGAGGAAACAAGAAAAGAAAAGGGAGGCTCTCGCCGAGACTATAAAGGGAAATGAAGAAGAAGCGCGAAACCGCAGACGAGACGTTGGTTGCAATCGCAGCTACTGCACCCGCCACTAGCAAGGAATCATCAGCTGGCGGTGGGCAAAACGAAGCCTTGCCGCTTCCATCAATGCAGAATGGATCAAGCAATTACGCCAAGGCGAGGGCGCTACGCAGCGATCGGATAGACGGCTGCGGCTACTGCGAGAAGGAAGCCCATCTCCATAAAAGGCGAATGGGGAAAATGAATGATGCCGTGGATGTGCTAGAATATGAACAGTGATGACTCCCCGCCACTGGATTTTTTGCGCTTCTCAGCGGTCGGTATGCAGTTTTCCAGCGCGTTTAGCGACTGCTTACAGGGGGCCTGTTCTGTTCCCTGCTGGCCACGCGCGCCAGATGGAGCTCCAGGCTGCTAGTTTCAGGGCGGGCCATTCCAGAGGCGGCATGGAACTGGGCAAAAGAGGCCAAGTCGAAGAAACGGTTTGCCCGCTACTGATGACCTTTGCCAATCCGTCTTAACCGAGTGAATCGCCTCTTTCTCTCATCTTTTTTTCTTTGTCACGGAAATGAAGAAGCTGAGGTTTTCAGAGCAAGCAGCTCCAAAGATGGCATATGTCGAGACGCTAAACTTTAGTTGCAGTGAATCGATGAAATGACATTTCCAGTTTCCGGTGAGCTAGCCAAGACTAATAGACGAGCAAAGCAGCAAGCCCAATTCAATCTACAGTAATACACGTACTCAAGTGCTATAGAATTGCAGACGATGGCAATTCGCCAGATGATTCAGATAGAGGCAGAAGATGAAGGACGGGGAACTGCGCCATGATGCACAGCACAGACCCACGAACCATTCTTCTCGAGATCCTTTGAAAAAGCCCCGTTTGCTTCTGAAGAAAAAAGAAGGCAAAGAAGAGCACAGAGCACAGAAAGCGGGAACTTGTGCGGTGGCTCGAGCACTGGGCCTTCCGGCCGAGCCGGCGAAATCATCGGGCGATGGAGCCGAGCCTGGGACAAGACAAGACAAGGTCCCCAACTCGCTGTTGGCTCGACCTCAGGTAGGTCAATGCAGGTTGTAGAGCAGGAGACTAAGATCGCTGAAGATGTCCAGAGATCAAATTGAGAAGACTTACCACTTTAGCTGGGCCGCCGCGTGGCTTGTGGGCGCCCGCCAAAAGGCGCACATCACCACCCGCTCAATTAGATCGACTCGCACACAACCAACCAACCAACCAACTGGAATCTTCAGTCGCTGTTCTTTGGCTCTTCCCTAGACCTTCCACCTGCCAGTCTACTGAACTGAACCATTCAGGAACGCTCGTCCCCTTTCTTCGTTCCGCATACAGCTAGGCCACGCATCCATCATGCATTGAACTGACTCGGCCACGTGGAGTTCATGTCTCCTTTGGGCACATCATGTTAGTCAGAATCACCAGATGGTCCCTTTTCCGTCGCACAGGCAGTTCGCCGAACTTCGTATCCAGCATGGGCTCCCTTGAGCACTAGCCCAGCGGCGTATTGCCTAGTTGCATGAAGCCATCTCTCACATATCACAAAAGCACTCAATAATATGCACACGGGGGATCATTAGTCGCGTATGTACTTTTCCTTTGCATTCATGCACATTCTGCCGCATATTTCGGTTCTTAGTGATCTCTCTCTATGGGACAGTCAAAATGCGGGTAGAAAAAAAAAGAGAAAAGAAAAAAAAAAAAAAATAGAAGCTGTCCATCCGGGTATCAACACCTCCTTGCTAGTGTTTTATACAATACAACAAACGGCTACTAGCCTAAACTAGCAGATGAAACCCATCAATCCTACTTATACATTCGAGCCGATTAGCTCATCGTCATTGCTGCTTTTCCCATCATTCATAACTGCAAGGCATATCGATGAGTGTAAACATTAGAGGTTAATGGGCTAGAATAACGCAATAAGGAAAATAAGAAGAAAATGGTGATAGCGAAAAAGGGAAAAAGTATTTGAAAGGTGCGCCAAACAATAGAAGTCGTATCTGAATAGGAGAGCAAAACTTTTTTTCTATCGGCTATTCAGGCTCGGTGTGTTATTCGTATTCACGCGGGCCTCTTTGATATCAAAGTCGACCTGGACGTAGATTCCGTCGCCGCCGTCGCCGCCGTCGCCATGTCTGCTGCCAGCCATAGCCGAAGTCTCAGCACCGTACTTTTGGCCCTCCTCTTGTTCACTCCCTAGTATGCTGTGCTGGCTGTTGGTCTGGAATCGCAGGTTGCTCAGAGCAGTACCTCGAGAGCGAAAGGAGCTAGTTTTGCGTCCATAGTGGGATGCACCGCTTGTCTGTGAATCATCCTTCTTGAAGACGATCTTGTCGAACAGCGGCTTGGCTCCAGGGACAGAGAGGGCAATTAAGGTCGCCCCTATCTCGGATGCCTCCACACCCAACATGGGATCGTATGACCATGATTCGTCCGTTTCCCACTGTCCGAGGATGACAAGAACCAGTCGAGCAATCGATATCGCAATGACTCTGCAAAGCAATCATTAGTCAAAGATCACTCAAGAAGCACTAAGCTACGCTCTTCCAAAAAGCTGAGCGAGTAAGTATTAAAGAAACAAGCCACTTACGCGACACCCGGCAGCAGAATGCCGGCCAGCTGGATCTTACGCTTACGGGACATCTCCAATGTCCGCAGCATCGCAATGGGAATACCGAAGAGAAGCAAGTCGCAAAGAAGTGACACCGAAGAGTTGACACTGTAAACCAGGCCCCATTGCAGACATGTATAGCGAGGAGCAACAGGCTCCCATCCATACGGCCAGTAGCCCGTGACCGGTTTACAATGGAAGATGAGCAGGAAGATCTGGGGGAGGAAGCCGGCGACGAGGATGCAAAAGACAACCTTGATGGCGACCAAAAAGTTGTTGTGAAGCCCGCAGACTCTGTAGTAGAAGGCTAGACCGGATATACGACATAGCAAGAGGGCCGTCGTGTAGAGGATATGCGCAACGAAATCCAGCACCTGCGTCTGAAGCACCGTGGGGACATCCAGCACGTATTCTATAAAGGCAAAATGCCTGCCGGAGCCCAGGTTGATGAGCTCAATACTTAATCCGACGAAGCATATCAACAGGGCCTAGAAAGTACAAAAAAGACAAATCTCGAGTCAGTCTTCTGTTTTGCGTGCCGCTTCGCTTTGACGACAACAAGTATAAGGGGGGCTATGCATGCATGTTGGTACATGTACTTACCAGTGACACTGCGGCCAGCACATCGTCAATGCCAATACGCTGCACGATAAACGATCGGGATATTAGCCGTGTGACTACGACTAGAAACGTCAAGGCCGTCACGAAGACGATGCCAATAATCGACGGTCGGTCACGACTTTCGCCCAAGTATTCGGCCGTGATGCCCGGTGGAACATTGCCATCCGCGATGGCTTGCTGAATGCGAGAGTCCACCATTATCCACAGGTAAGCAGAGGGCCGTTGGCTCCCGCAGTCGAGATTAGAAAATAAACGTGGAAAAAACGCCCGTCAGACGGGTGCGAAAACGTCTGACGTGTCGTTCCCGCGGTCCACCTGTATAATACAGTGTGCGTATTATACAAAGTGTTCTTGCTCCTACATGTAGGCAGCTCCAACAGCAATAACAGAGGCGGCAATGCTGCCGGGGAAGGAAAGAAAAGAAAGGAAAAGTAAATGAATGATATCCGAAGAGATCGATCCCAGTGGGTGGCGAGGAGCCCTGACTGATATGTATGTAATGAACGATTTTGGGCCTGTGGCCGGGAGGCTCCGTCCAGGCCGCCAGCCCACAAATTCTTCTACGAGCAAAGCATCTTCACCTTTTTCATGCAAGCTAGGGGCCAGGATCATGCTACCAAATGGTTCCAGAAGGATGCGCGTGGCTGCAAGCTGGAACGACCACACCAACTGTAATCGACCTTGCTAGCTTCGAATCCCGCGGCATGAGCACAAAGTCCCGTCGATGAGGAGAGAAGAGCAAAAGGGAAAAAAAGAGGCTTGAGAAAACTCTGGTGCCCACTATGATGAAATCTCCTATTTGCTCATTCCATCCGACGGTCACAACGCTGCTGCCGCGCCCTTTACTGGGTACGGCACTTGTCTACTCAACTTTAGTCCACCACCCGCTCGCGGTGGAGTTGTTTATCGCCGCAGCCAGTTCTTCATCACGGCTACGGTTACACCTGAGGAGGGGAGCCTAGTTCGCTGCAGATGCCAAAACCGGTCTACTGGGACAATTCATAGAGCAATCCGATAGGCCAGCACAAGGGCCTCCTAAACCTCCCAAGGATCAACCAAGGCCAGCCACAACGCCACCTAATCACAGGTGTCGTAGCGACGGCGAGACGGCTGAGCAGAGTCGATTTTCATGGGCTGCGAGCTCAGTTTTTGTGGACGATTCTTTCTCTTGGTTTTTTATTTGCGGAGAACGGGCTGAAGTCTTACAAATTAGTTGACAGCAAAATAGGGCCAGGTCTAAGCGAGCCCTTGACGGCATACTTTCGACATCGCGCCTGGATTGCCTCCTCGTGGGCCAAAGTTTGACGGACTCTGGGAAAAGGGCCGTATCGTGTCAGTATCTGAAATGTGACAAAACATGCACACATCGTCGTAAACACTGCTGTTCTTGACGATAGTATACTGTAGGTAATAGCCGTCCGGATATCTCTTCCCCATCATCAGCAAGGATCCCAGTTGTTTGAGGGGCTGCCAGGGATTGGACATTTGGTCGGCAGGAACACGTCCGGATCTGACACCGGTGGGCAGATTTCGAATGATTGACACGGATAGCAGAGGCGGCCTCGCAAATAGATTGCGCGGGCTGGCGAGCCGTCGATGGCGCCGCTGCTTTTCTTTCGTGGGCCCTGAGCGACGTCAACATCAACCGCGCTTAACTAGCATGAGCCTTTTTTTCGTGACATGGCCTCGCCAATTCTATTTTCTCTTTGCCTCTACTCCGTACCTCTTTTCCTTTTCTCAGGTTCTTATCCATCGGTATCAGATTTCATGATTCGGGGCGCGGGAAAACGCCTCTTCAGCTCAACCGATTAGCCGTGCCAATGTTGATTCAAGCAGTCAAGCATTGCCACCCACAAAACAACGATCCTTGCAACGTACTCGGCTCGTGCTCATGTAATAAAGCGCGAGACGCTGTCGTTTATGCGGCCCTTTGTCTGGGTCTCTCCCCAAAAGGGTTCAGCGCGCGCCACACAGCTCAATCGTTTGTACGGAGGTATGTACAGTAGAAAAGTCCGCTTAGTTGATTGCCTCCCTTTTCGCAGCTAGCAAGAAAAGCTCGCGGCACCTCTCCGAAACGTCCCCGTTGCAGAAGCTTCAAACGCTAGCGAACAGGCATCTAGGTCTGCGAACAGGCCATGTGCCCCCCTCCATCTTGGGCTCTGTTTACTGGAGATTTGATGACAGCTTCGCAGGGGCAGGGAGCGCAGTACTACCCCTGTTGCCCTGGAAGCTGAATCGCAGTCTGCAGCACTATTGAATGATCCCCTGAGCCTGTCAATCCTGCTTACAGCAACACACCAGCCAGCGCCAAGTTTCTGCATGTGTGCCAAGAGAGCGTGGTGGATGGTGGATGCCATGCAGTTCGTACTCGCCCCTGGTCTATGCCTGTTCCTTGGCAGCGTAACATCGCTACATATACGCTATACGCTCTCTGCTGCAAGCGTGTACCCCGTCTTGCCATTTACCAATAAGATACCAGCTACTCGGAGCAGCAGGTGGGATGTGTTTATCAACATAAAATGATCTCGTTTGTTTCGGCTCTTGTCATGAGAGCCACTCTCGGCTGTCTCATACAAGTTACACTTCGTAGGCTAGCTGACAAGAGCCGGATGGAGACTCTCAGATCGAGTCCTCTAAACTCTGCGCGAGTCAGGGTCGCGCACTCTTTTGGCCTGGGACGGGCCACTGACAGCCACGGTCCGCCCATCGGTATGATCAGCCCGTAAACGCGAAAATCAAGTTGCCCAGAATAGCCTCGATCTAGCCTAGCCAGAGGCCAGAGGCTTTCCACTTATACGGTGGACTGAAGCTAAAGCAGAGACTAGAGTGAGCTAGAGGGCAGACAACATGAAGACGATGGATTTTTATTTGGCTAGCAATAGCATGTGCAAGTTAGCAACTGCTGCGACTTTTTTTTTTACCCTTAGTTCCCTCCAATCACTGCCTAGATACTGGAGGGCCTCATTAGCCGCCCTCAAACAGAAACGAAGCGGAACGCATAGCCGGCTGCAGGCACGATTCACTAGGCCGATGCAAAGCAGAGCTTTAACTGGATCTGGGCCAAGAAGGCCCCTCTACTGCAGTCGTATATTGGCATCTGCCCTTGGATGGATACCATTCTTGGTAAAAAGTAGTACTAGTGGTGTTCCTGCAGCTTGTATCGAACCTCATTTACGGAGTACACAGGCTTGCTATTGCAAAGGCTAGTTGCCGGGGCAGGCAAACGAAGGCCTAGACCTGGCCAAATGCAACACAACATGTGTTTTTGATATGTGATGACTCGATGCCTGCCCTTGATCAGAGTCCAGAACCGTCCTCTTTTCCAGTTTTCTTCTTCATGCTTACTTCATCCATCTTTTGCAGATATGAAGGTGCGATTAGGCATGAAACTCAGAGCTCGCTCTTGGATCAAGGTCTCGGCAAGTATTCCGTAATAGCACCTACTTTCATAGGATAGCGCCTGTTGTGCTGCTGAAACTCTGGCAAGCATCCGTGTACTTGTAACCATACGAAGGGACCTTACGTGAAGCCAGAACTTGCCTACGTGCAATTTGAGAGAGAAGTCAATTGAAGCCTTTCTCCTCATTCAATCAAGCATTCCCACCATCTCCTTGAAGATTCAATGACAATATTAGGGAGCCATTACTATCTCACTTCAACCAGGATATTACTGTGCTCTCATAAAGTCCGATTTAATAATCTCGATAAGCAAGCAACTATACAGTGCATAATATGAACAATATGACACTGTGGCGATGTACCCCTACGATTCATGGTGCCACAGTCCTCAAAACTGTCAAACGCAATTAGCCAAAATCATGATGCCTTGCTTCTTAGAATCACCGGCAACTTCTCTCTGCCTGAGAGCTAGTCCGCGCTTTGTCTTGACAGGTCATTAGCCAGGCACTAGTTGTTCATCCGGCTCGCTCTTAGCAGCGCTCCTAAGTCAAGAATGGATATTTTTGCGCCGGCATACTCCCTTAAGTTGCCGTCCATTGTAGGACGCCGCAAGAGCTGAGAAGAGCCAAGACAAAAATCACCTTTGATATTGCTGCTAGGTACATGTATTCCTTGCATGCTCACTCAGCCTCTGTGACTATTGCTGAGCCTGGACCTCTTGTTGGCTCGCCTCCCCCAGTCCTGCACTACCTGCTTTCAGCTCTACTGTATCTATGCATGTATCTATTTGGCGAGGCTTAAAGCCTGACGTATCATTCGGCAATTTTCTCCGCTGCACAAGTAGGCATTTTTTCCTTTCTCACGTTCTTGGCAGACAATATTCCGAAGACGGGATATTTGTCCCCAAGGCGCGTCTGGCTGGGGTCAAATCTCCGATAGGAGCGAGCCCCCTGGACTTTTGTTGGCCAACGCGTTGGGATGGCTGCATACGTTTTATTTGGTTGCAACCCATCCATATGAGGCAGTAAGCCACACCAAAAGAAGTGTGACGTTTGTCAAACCGCCCAATGAGCTAAAATATGCGTGTCTGTGATTTGCCTCTCTAAATGTCTTGAAATCTATTCAAGGCTGTTTCATTTTATATTATGCTGTAACGGCTGCTGCAGACGATGGCTGCTCTATCCAAGTGCTGAACTATTGCGTTGGGACACATGGTATGATTCTCGACCAAGAGACGGAAGGCAGCCGTCTTCGTCAATCTACTTAATCATACGAACAATTACATAGCTATCTCAAGAGAATCAATTTACATATCACTAAACTTATTATGGTATATCTTTTTCGTATCTGACATTAACCAATTCGATAATACCTTTCAAGGCCGGTGTTCTGCGATTTCCAACGTCCATGAGAATTCCCTGGGAAAGTCACTACTCTATGCAGCGTTCCTTTTCTGGGCTAAGAAACAATCTTTATGCACAATACTTGAGAAAGCTCCTTATTAGAAAATGCATTGATGTTTAAAGCAAGTTTAGAAAATTCGATGGATGGTAACTGGCTGCGCTGAAAGCTGGGTAAGTAACTCGATGACATTAAGCCTGCAAAAAGTGTTGCAGGTGCTAGAGAAATGACGACGAGCACTGTTTGTGAATATATAGTATTAATATTCTGAACTAATCTATAATGCATATGGAAAATCTATATATGATGATGAATAGTATATACCTAAGCTCTCCAAGTCAGCACTATTACTGCTGCTCGAGATTCAGGGTATTTTAAGAACGGAAGTATTGATGCCTATCTTGGTCGCTAGATCAAACACGCGAAAAATGATGACACTGCTAACATTGAGCATGGTTATGAGACATTTTCTTTGTAGCCTTTTTCTTTTTTCAATTTGCTTTCTTTCCCGCCTTCTTCCCCCACGGAAGGCTAAATTTGAAGCTGGCGGAATTCCATTTCTTGACTCGGAACAAGTAATACAGGGTAATCGCCGTCATGATATTGAATGCAATGTACGCCCAAACGATGCCATAGTTGCGCCATCTATCGGTCCAGAAAATCTCTGAGCTAGCCAAGAACTGGTCCGCATTGCTAAGCTGGCAGTAGTGGCACTGGTCTGTAGCCGATGGATTTTGGAGCTGTCCTGGTGCCTGCTGGAGGAATGGCGCCAGATATTCGCCGCAAGTTTGACCTGAGGGAGGGCTGAATATAGACAACTCGCTTTCCGAGCAAACAATTGGTCGTCCATGGAGCTCCGTCCCAACTATGCCAGCTACCCAGTAAGTAAAGACGGAGACGCGCCACATGAATAGCCAGAATCCTGGTAATGCAGATGGTACCTGCAGAACACCGTTGAACATGGTGCTCATCAACACCAGGAAAGTGACGAGACTAGCGGCTGTCTGCGCATCGGGCATAGCCACGATGATCATATGCGCGAAGGAACTCGCAAAGATGAAGAGCTGGATGATAAATAATAGAACCAGAATCTGTCGGATGGAGCTCTGGATGCCAACAACAGGGTAGTAGAAACACGCGAATACGAGAACACCCATGATGATCTGATAAGGAATCTCAACGAACACGTTTGCAAGTATAAAGGCTTTCCATGAGTAAGCCTTGCTTGGACGCTCGCGGACTTCGTAGAGTGATCTCTGAGTGACGAAGAGAGGTTGAATCTGCTGAACAATGGTAGAAAATATAGTCGTGACCATGAAGACCGAGAAGATTACATTCTGCATTCCTGCCAATGATGAGTTCGCGTCGAAGAATGAAAAGCCGATAAACAATCCAGCGGCGGTTCCGAGCAAAAACTTGGCAAAGATATAAGTAGGCATGCGCCAATACTGCTGAAAGATTCGGAAAGTCACCTCCCAAAGCTGGACTCCAAAGGTTGTGGCAAACTCGGACTGGCCCGCAGAATCTTCTGTACCAGGGCCCTCGGCTAATTTCTCTTCGTGAATGCGATCAAGCTCAGCTTGGACCTTTTCGAACTCTGAACCACTTTTCCATACTGACGGCCACTCTTCTCCTTTGTCGTTTATCCCTTTGTTTACGATTTCAAGCATGTATTCGGCGGGATTCTCTTCGTCGCCACATTTGCGAGCTCCATTTGCCTCAAAGTAATCTAGCAAGGTACGTGAATTCTGACCAATATCTCCAAAATAAACAGTCTTTCCGCCCTTGGCCAGGAAAAGTAGACGATCAAAGGTTTGGAAGAGAATAGCGCTGGGCTGGTGAACGGTGCAGAGAATTGCCTGACCAGAATCAGCCAGCTTGCGGAGAAACGAACAAATGGCCCATGAACTCTGAGAATCGAGACCGCTGGTTGGCTCATCGAGGAAAAGAAGTAGCTTTGGCTTGGCGGCGAGCTCAACTCCAATGGTGAGCAGTTTTCGCTGTTCGACGTTGAGACCCTCGCCTGGGACACCGACAACGGCGTTTGCGAATTCTTCCATGTTGAGCATCTTGATGACTTCTTCGACGAATGCATATTTCTCTTCCTTGCTGACTGATTTGGGCTGACGTAGCATGGCGCTGAATCGTAAGCTCTCACGGACTGTGGCGGTTTCGAGATGTAAATCTGGCCCTTTAGTTAGTAATGGTTTAATAAGAAGCGAGTTCATCTTGACACTTACCTTGTTGTTGGACATAACCTGTTTTCCGCTGGAAGCTGGGATCTCGTGGCCTGCCATTTACAAGCATATCGCCGGTAATGACACCCATTGTCGTTCGTTGCGCGAGCACATCAAGAAGAGTCGTCTTACCTGCACCGGAGACTCCCATAAGTGCAGTCAACGTGCCTGGTTTGACCCAGCCAGAGACATTATCCAGAAGTCTGCGGTCCTCGCCTTTGATCTTGATGTCGTAAACAACGTTCCTCCAAGTGAAAATGTCTCGCTGCGGTTCTAGTCCGCCAACATTAGAGCCGACAGTATCGGCTCCATGTGCGCCCTTTTCGTCAACCACAACGTCAGTCCTAGCAGGGCCGGTATTTCCCTTCAAGAGATGTGCAGGAACGTGGCCGCGTCGGAAAACGAGAGCCTCAGCGGTGCTTGTCGTTGAAGAGTTCAGCTCCGTAGCGACAAAGTATACGGCCATGAAAAAGAACAGGAAGCCCAGCAGAATACCAAAGTTTCGCCAAACATGGGAGTAATAGTACTCGTAATTCGTCGCAATGAAGGCATCTCCGCTCACAGTTGCGCTACCTGCAACAGCACCTGCTACGGGGCAGATCCAAGAGTCGCCGACCTGGGGGCTATATGGAGGGACGAAGCTGGAGCCGCAAGGAAAGTCCTGGCCGTGGAATTCGTTGGCAACAAGGATTTCAAAGGCGTAGTAGATTGGATTGATCCATCGAATCCAACTGAACCAGGGATGCATTGAAGGTACTGTGATGGTGAAGCCGGTGTAGATGACGAGAGCGAGAACCAGAATTCCTGCAAGTGACATGGCCTGAGAGACAGTTTTGGTGATTGCAGCCATTGTTCTGAAAATTGCACTCATGACAAAGATCGAGATGTAACCGATGAGATAGTAAATGAAAAACTGCGACGGTTCCCTTCTCAGCCCAGCCATAAAATAGAGGATAATGTTAAAGACCGTTGCAGTGATGAACTTGATTGGGATATCGGCAGCGATACCCGCAGCTGCTTCGGTAGCTGGATGGTAGAAGGCATACGATGCATGTTTCTCGACAATAGGCCGCTGCGAATACAAGTTGTTGATTTCGGAAATAGCCGTCAACGCGTTTAGCAGAATCGCAATGAATAAAACTGAACCTTTGGCAAAGAAACCGTCTGTATTGGCGGGGGTGTCGAAGAATATAGAGCCGATGATAAGAGCCATGACGATTTGGACCACGGTAGACGCCATAGTGGCAGACCAGTTATTCCATATGCGCTGATATGCACGTTTGGTGTTGAACCTGATTTGCATCGGAATGCTGATGATATAAGGTGACTTGGGTCGCATTCTCTTGGCCTGTCTGTAGTTTTTCTGCTGTCGGAACTGTGCGAGAGTCTCTCCCTGGCGCTCGCCGCCGAATTCCTCCTCGTACTGATCGAGATCATGCTGTAACATTTTGAACTCGGGGGATTGTAGCCAAAGCCGCTCAAAGTCTTCCGGAGTTCGAGGCACTCTCATTTCCCATCCCTCGCGAGCCTGGCGCTCCACGGGATTCGTAACCGAGGTCAAGAAGTCTCCAGTTGTCTGGCGTGGGGGGCAGTACCAGCCCTGTTTCTCGAAATATGCCTTTGCCTGGCTTGCTGGTCCAAAGTAGATCTGTCGGCCTTCGTAGAGAACCGTGGCTTTATCAAAAAGGTCGTAGATGGCCTGGCTGGCTTGATAGATGGCAACCGCATGAGCATGGTTGCCCAGGTCGGCAGCTGTCCGCAATGATTGAACGAATTTGAATGCCGTTGCCGAGTCGAGTCCGCGGGTACTAGCCATTTACTCATTAGATTTATGCTGTTTAGGATGCGAGTAGATGAACATACCTGTTATCCCAAGAAGAAAATGGTGAGCCGGCCAAAACCATCTCTGCAATACTGACACGCTTTCTTTCGCCTCCAGATACTCCTCGAATGAAATCATCGCCGACTTTGGTATTGTAGGTGTGAGTGAGGCCAAATACAGCCATGACAACTTTGGCAATGTAGCGACAATATTCAGCACGAGGCATGTCATGAACACGATGAGATGGAGTTCTAACAGAAGCTGCGAATTCGAGCGTTTGGCCAACAGTAAGGTGAGGGAAGTGTTTATCAACCTATATATTTGAATTTAGCCATCAAGCCATAACAAAGTGTCTTGTGCAAAGGTGAATAAATCGAACATACCTCTTGGTTATAAATGGCCTCACCCCTGAATTCCTCCTTCATCTGCTTCTGTGGGATGCCGTTGTAACTGATATTTGAGCTTTCTCCAAGGTTTAGGCCGTGCAACTCGCCACAAATAGACTTAAGAAGTGTGCTGCAGCCAGAGCCAGGTCGTCCAAGAACAACTAGGAGCTCTCCGCTCTTGACAAGTCCATTGAAATTGTTTAAGATATGCTTTGGCTCTTTTTTGGCGAAGCTGAAAAACTCTCCAAGCCTCAATGGTGCCATAAAAATATCCCCTACCGTCTGCTGGAGCTGGACTGCATCTCCAGATCCAAAAACGTCGAGATTTCGAAACGAAACACCGATTTGTCGATCAGAAAGGCCCTTCTCGCCGAGTTCTCGAATAAAGTGTTGTAGCCATTTCGATAAATCAAATTCGCGGCGATCAGGGTCGAGAGTGGCGTCGTATTCTTCAACGGCACCAAGGCCAACCGACTGACGACGAGTGGGAGCAGCAACACTAGACTGGCGTCGAGAAAGAGCAGTAGCAATGCGTTTGAGTTCGGTTCTATCATCCTGTTCCATTATAGACTCTCCACCGTATGTGTCAGAGCGACTCAAGGCTGAGGGAAAGGTGCTAGCGTCATTGTCGGAATCTCTCGAGTAAGTTTCGCGGGGGTTCCTCTCTGCTGAAGACTCTCCTTCTTCGTCATCGCTTTCCGTGGTGTTGGGATATCGATTGTTGTGATGAGTGGGAGTCTCATTCCTTTCCAAGGTCCCATCTACAGCTTCCTTGGCGTCTTCGTGGAGTGCCATTTTGATTGATTAACTGAATGGCCTACCAAGTTCACTGAGGCAGCTGAGAGTGACGACTTCAAATGGCATGAGACATGAACTCTGTATAAGTAGCAACCAGTTTACACGCCATTGATAACTTTAAAACCGGTGCAAGTCTGCAGTAACCCGAAGTCGGGCTCCCGGAGTGTTAGCCATGCCACCGCTTGGCAGCAAGCCAAAAACCTTGAACGGGGCCAATGGCTTGCATAGCCAACGACGAGCTTCTGCACCGTGCGCATCTCAAGCTGTAGGTCCTGACTAAGAGCTGCTATACTGCCCTATGAAAAAGTCCCTACGAAAGAAGCCTTTCGTAATATGCAATGCAAGTTGTCGGGTTGGCGGACTTTGAAGATCCCGCCCCCCTGTAGCCAAAATCCGTCAGGCGGCGGAGCATTGCCGGCGATACGCCGTCTAGTTATGAGACGCTGCATTCCATCTGCTTTACTGCTGTCTCCTTGACAGTAATTGATCATTTATTGTATAAATACTTATGCAAGCAATTGCCCATGTGTTCAATTAGCACAGTAGACGGATAAGTCCCAAAGTCAATTACTACTAGCTACTGGCGGTGACAATGCGCTTATACAGGCCTCGGCTTTCATATGGCCAATGGCTCCTGAGCCCAGCAGCCAATTTTCAGCTACATCCTCTGCTCGCACACTGGGACACAACACCCTCAATCAAGCGATTTGCAGCGGCGCGGGCCTGTGGCTTCTGAATAGTGGCAGACGGCGCTGAGTCTGTTGAGCCCCGAAGTTGTAGATTGGCTCGTCAAACTAAAGTTTGAAACCGGCGCGCACGCCGAGAGAGCTGATGTTACTGTTTTGGATGCGCCCGGCAGTCCAGGTGTTCGGACCCTTGCAAGCACCCGTTGCCCTGAATACGTGTATTTTACTCCTAGTATTTTGTGATTACAGTTCTGTATGCATCTCATCGTCATTGGCGCGCGGGCCTCCTAAGTCTAGCGCTGTCAGACTGTACGCAAACGGCGGTTGAAGAGACATCCGTCGATGCTAGTAGCAGTATAGCGTATAGCTGCCTAGTTCCGCAGCTAAGGCAAACAGAAAGAAGAAAGTAGGCACATGTATGGATTGCGAAGGATGGAAATCTTGTGCTGAATCTTCAAGCAGCGATACGACTCGCTGAGCGCGCGCCACGGCACCATTGTGGCAAAAGGCCGGTCTTTTCCAAAGTCCAGTGTCCAGAATCCAAGTTCAAAGCGAGGGCGAGCGGATGCGTGAGAGTCCTGATCAAGATCGCAACAATCCAGTGTAGAAAAGACTAAGAATCGCTATGAGTTTGCACTTACAAACGCAACCCAAACGAGTCATCTCTCACGAGTTTAGCGTCAACATCGAATAAGAAGTGCACCGTCGAGATCGTCTACTTCATTCCATACGGACTGACAAACGGCATCTCCAAATCAATGTGTGGCGTCTCTAGCGGACTTTCTGTGCGAATGCCTTACTAAGTGGGGATGCCATTGCGGCGAAGCATCGGGCTCGGGAAAGCCCCTCTGCTCTTTCTAAGTTGAGCTTCCGACCTACCGATCTTGATAATATCAGTTGCCCAGCAATTTATACGATTTGGGCCCGCTGACAAAGGAGGCAAATGTCACACCTTCAGCTCAAGTCCGAACCCGAAACCCGGCCCTGCTCAGCATGCCATCATCCTCCAAGCAAGCTCCGCGGACCTACGGCAGCCATCACAAGCCTCAGTGCCCTACGCCAAGGGGCAGAGTCCGGATGCCTCTCATGCTCTGTCCTGAGTGCCGGCATTGATGGCGTCATTGGTGATGATTTGCCCCTGGGCGGGCAGCTTCAAGATGCCGTCGAAAGGCTTCGCATGGACATGAATATGACGGCATCAGGACAGAGTCTTAACTTGACCCTTTTTAAACGCCAGATGGAGATTTCCGTTTTTGCTCCCCCACCATCTAGTAAGACTGTTCGATTGAATTCGCACGTACTCCGTATCATTGCTCAAGCCTAGGAGCTAGATGTCTTGTAGACTTTGATGGCTCATATGTTCTGCCTCTTACTAATCATCTTCCATCAGAAACCCCAGACCTTGAGATCTTATTTCCCAATGTGCCAGTCGGAGTTTTAGACCTACCTAAAACCACAAACTCTAAAGCTAGTTTCCAATGGGTAGCAGAGAAACTCAGGCAATGCGACAACAGCCATGGATGCCGTCGGAAACATGCTTACGTGGCAATGACACTGCCGAGTAGAATCCTTGACGTTGGTTCTACAAACGACAGCCTCGTTCGTTTAAAAGCACTCAATGCCAAAGACACTACGGTGCCAAAGTATGCATGCTTGAGCCACTGCTGGGGCACATCACGGCCTTCGAGAACAGTAACAGCCAATCTCGATTCGCATAAAGAAGAGATACCATGGGGTTCGCTGCCGCCTGTTTTCCAAGACTCTATCGCCTATGTGCGTAAATTAGGGATATCTTTGTTATGGATTGACAGTCTCTGTATCGTACAAGATGATAAAGAAGATTGGAGACTGGAAGCCTCCAAGATGGCATCAATCTACCAAAACGCATTTCTCGTAATCTCTGCATCCAAGTCTCCCAATTCGGAAGATGGGCTTTTTGGTGGCATTGACGGGGAGTCGAATCCTACCATAGTCTCTATTCCATCTTCAAGTCAAGGATCCGCATTATGCTTTCGCAAATCTTTCACACATCTACCTGGATACATGGACCAAAAGCTTATCAAGAGATCCCCTCTTCCAACTTTGAATCGCGGGTGGATTTTCCAGGAACGCCTTCTGGCTTCGAGAGTCCTTCATTTTGGGCCGCAAGAGCTCTCTTGGGAATGTTTGGAGGAATCTGCCTGCCAATGCACTGGTACATATTCTTCTTCGACTGGCAATGCGGCTGCTCATACAGCTCTTACGATGTCTGCGCAGCGGATGCTGCAACCGAAAGTTATTTATAATGAAGATTATTGGAAACAGCTAGATGAAACGAGCCTCATCAAGGTCTGGCATATGTTGGTAGAAGATTATACAAGGCTTCATCTTACTTTTGAGAGCGATATTTTCCCAGCAATGTCGGGCATTGCAAAGAGTCTCCAGCAATACACGAAATCGAAATATGTTGCTGGAATGTGGATGGAATATTTACTGTATGACCTAGCATGGCATAAAGAAACCATATCCAGCAGCTCGACGGAGAACGTTGGATGGCATCAACGTCCGAGAGCATGGAGAGCTCCAACATGGTCTTGGGCCTCTACACTGGGCCCAATACAATTCCTTGATATAGGAAACGGCTTGGTTCCTTTGTGTGAGCTTGAAGAAGTGAAATGCTTACCCTACCAGTCTGATCCAGCTGGCGAGCTCAAAAGTGGTCACCTCCTGCTACGTGGTCATCTCATATCGACTTCAATCCGGTACAGGCCATCCGCGCAAGAGGGTTCAAAGGCGCCGTTTGACTTGTACGAGCTTGACATTATGCACAGGCAAGTGGGCAATGTATGGGCAGACTACGACTCATCTCTGCCGGGAACTGATCACGTTGTCTCCGGAACTCCTGTAAAATGCTTAATGCTCACGACAAGACCTGATTCAGGTTCACTGTCACTGCTTTTGTTGAACGAGATTGGCTACGATGAGCAACTATCCTGTACCGTATGGAAGCGGTTGGGGTTGATCCAGTTATCGAAACCTCCCACGGCACTCAGAGATGCCAAGGAGTACTGGTTCGACGTCTTCAAATCTCAGTTAACCGATATGTCACGGGTAAAGATTATATGACGGCTACCCTATAAGTTTCTCTCTACGATGTGAGTCCGTAAAGAAGGAATAAGAGCTCCTATTATATTCCAAGCTATGTCGCGATCCATCGAAGAGATTCAATTCTAATCTAAATTAGAATATTTTATAAGACTTAATAATAAGTTATTCAAATTAAATTATAGGCTTAATATTTTAGTTTTTGAGTCCCTTTTTATCGGTCTACCATTTTAATATCAATTCAATTTAGCCTACCTAGTAGGCCGGTGTTGTTGCGACCAAAAGAGTTGGGTTGTGACACTTAGTAATCATACCGGCGGCTTGATGTTAGGTACATGTAGATTGACTAAAAAGCTAGGAGGCATTTTCTGCAAGTTTTCTGGCTCATGCAGTCAGCATCTTCACTTTAGGTATGCACTATTGATGAAAGTGTTCACAAAAATAATTATTTTTGGCGGGTAATATTTCAAAGGATTGTCAATGGCTTGTTTAAATTGCCGTCGCTTGAAAGTTAGATGCATTTTCACCGGCATTGAGCCTAATCGCTGCGATCGATGCGTTAGATTCAATAGGTCTTGCTATTTTAAACCTCGGCGAAGCCGTTATAGTGAGAACATTGAAGTCCCTTTCAGGTGTGTAATTAGTCAAGTCCAATCTTCAATATACCTATCCATTAGTGAAAGGCCTCTGCTAAAGCCACATATACTCTAGGGGAAGCAATTCAGTTGCCCCAAGCAATTCTTCTAATCTCAAAAGCAATCCGTTACCATCGAAAGAATCCGCTGCCCAGACACCCCAAAATTCAGTAACACAGTCAAGTACATTAAATACGGCAACGAAATTGTCACCTGAGGCACTATCATCTCAGTCAAACGCTAAACAGTCCCAAGACCGTTCACCCAAGTCATTTTCTATCTCTCACTCTGAAGGGCAGCCGCAGGATCCCATCGAAGTTGAGCTTAGCGCGACCCGTATCGGAAATGGCCGTCAATTACAAGCTGACCCAATATATCTCAATATTATTGACTTGACATCGGCACAACAGTTAATATCTGATTATTTTAGACACTTCGAGTACAATGTAGGGTTCCTTGATCCTGATTTGTACACCTTCAGCTATATCAGGACGTCCTCAAGCTTTCTTTTTACCACATTACTATCCATTGCTGCTCGTATTTTTCGGCACGACCTATACCCAGGTTTACAAGATCATGGAGAGCTGTTACTTGGTAGAGTTCTGGCATCGTGTCATGATGCCGTAGAGAATATCTGGGCTATTATATGCATGTACTACTGGAAAGAAGCTGGCGATGAACGTGGTTATACCCTTTTAGACTTCGCAATGCGGTTAGCGGCCTTGAAGACAGAGGATCTATCTCGTCTTCAGCAACAACATTATCCAGAAACAGAATCAGAAAAGTTGCAGCATCGCCAACTGAGAGACCAGGAAAGACTCTCAATGTACTTAAGCAGCCTTGACAGGCTGTAAGTACATCATTCAGGAACAGTAACTCAATCATATATCTAATATCTTCGAACTAGGCTTTGTTTCTTTACAGATCGGCTATCTGCTGGATTCTCAGGTTCATCTCGGCGCTTCCAAAGGGAAGAGCTCCAGATAACTAACCATTGCACATACGGATACGGCGATGCGCGTGTAACGTCCCTTCTGGAGCTTAACGATATTGCTGGGCCCGTATATGATTTCTTGTCCAAGAGAAATTGCAATGCCAATACTGACGATGAGCAACAAGAGCTGAAGAGCTTCGAAGTACAAATAGAAGCCTTTAACTCTGACATTTCCAAGTGGTGTAAATACTGGAGTCCGATATTTGGAAGCTGTAAGTAATACAATTCGTTTTATTAGTCTCGTCGAATCTTGGAGAAGTATCACTAACTCGCATAGTTCAAAATTCCACTATTAGTTTGGAACCACAGGTCTCTATATACGGCAATCATATGAAAGCATATTTCAATTCGATTTACTGGAGCCATCTCCTGGCATCACCAATTGGACACGCCAATACTTCTCCTGCGACTGATGCTCTGCTAACCTGCTGCACTAGCAGTCTTTGTGTGCTACAAGCCATCACAGAGATTGGGAAGACAGATAACCTGTATTATTTCTGGGATTCTGCTCATCTTATGGCAGCTAATTCAACTGTGTTGATGTTAAAAGTCCTGCGAGCCAATGAAGCATTGTGCAGCACATTCTCTAGCCAGGCATACTATGTTCTTCAAAGTCTTGCATCTCTCTACACCGCAGCATCCATCACGCTACAGTCTCGGAATCTGGGATCTAATGCGCGCAGATCTCCATCAGGGCATGTAGTCGAGGCAGAAGCAAAATTTATGGAAATAATTCTTTCTCGATTTATATCTGAAATACGTGTATCAACAACACCGAATTTGGCAACGCCAGAAGTAACCGGTACACTGGCAGATCATCAGCAAGGTCTTTCCCAACCGCTACTATATTATACCACGTCTGAAAAGCAACCCGATACAGGCTTCATTTCTACGGTAGATGAAGATGTGTTGAAAAGTATAGATGAGATGCTTTCAACTGACATGTGGCCTTCGGAACCCCTAACGGATATCACGGCTGTGACGCAAGAGGAGACTATGGAATGGATTTTCAATCTGCTTATGGATGACCAGAACGAATTTAACTAAAGAAGCGCAGGCTAATTAGTATATTATTTCGAATACAGAGGTAGAATATACTAGGAACCGAGAGTAATATTTCATGATTTTAAATTTAGCGTCATTAATTTCTGCAACCACTCATCGAGTTAATCTCTCTTTCAGCGTGTACCATGACAATCCTCCGTCAGAGCGATCACGGCTTACTAACTAGTCGAGTTAAATGGGTTTCAGTTGGCAGCATCAAAGCATGGGCAGGCTCCTTTTCAGTGAACTTAGTTCCTATCTTCTATATTATGACGGATTAGCCAACTTATCTCCGATATAGCCGGATATAGCCATGGATATCGTATATGGAACGACTGACATTACGCTGTCAAGCCAGGAGTTCTGGTGGAACAAATAAAGCTAACGACGGAAGCTTCCTCTTTTTTTCCTCTGGCCGAGCGGAAATTGTGGGGGCACGGGCTGCTTATGTCAGGAACGCCGTGAGACTACCAAGGTCAATTGGGCCGACTATGTACCAATATGAAGTAGAGGTAGGTATGGTAGAGAATTTCGTTAACTGCTCTTTGTCTATATATAGGTAGCAATATCCTAGTTTAATATCAAGACTGATACTTATATAAGAGTTATTTTCATATTTCCATTTTTGAAGAGATTGATATTTGATCCGATTAAAAAAATATTCCTGGCAGCGTCATTTGAAACATATCCCGGGATTAAAAGAGTCATAAATAAATCAACAACCCCTTCGCATACATTCTTTGGCCGTGTTTCGAATTTCACTACAATGTTTATCGGACGAATTCTATCCCGCGCTGAAAATAAACCATTTCACACGGAGCACCTTCAAAAAAGCAGTGAGGAGCCGTACCTTGATGAGAGTGGTTTGCTGGATTTCAACTCAAAAGATATCGAAAATCCTCGAAACTGGTCCACGATACGGCGTTTCTTTATTACTATTTGCTCCATTATTTTAGTAATGAATGCAACATTTGCGTCAAGCGCTCCAAGTGGCTGTCTTGAGTCTATAGCAGAAGAATTTGGTGTCTCCCTCATAGTGGCGGGGCTTACAGTTACACTCTTCTTGCTGGGCTGTTGCGCAGGGCCTCTCATCTTCGCGCCATTAAGCGAGCTATATGGTCGTCGGTGGAACTTCTATCTTAGTTTTACAGCCTATATTGCCTCGACATTTCTTTGTGCTTTTTCCCCCAACTTTGGATCATTGCTTGCAGGAAGATTTTTGACTGGCACTTTTGTGTCCGGAACACTGAGCAATGCACCAGGAGTCATCACTGACCTTTGGGACCCTATTCAACGAGGCAATGCTATGACTCTTTACTCAGCCGTAGTTTGGATAGGTCCGGCGCTTGGGCCAGTTATTGCTGGATTTCTACAACTGAAAAAAACTTGGCGATAGACATTTTATGTCCTTTTATGGTTGGGTGGCATTTCATGGGCACTCATGATAACTATCCCGGAGACACACGCTCCCACAATTCTATTCAACAAAGCTAGGCGACTACGGAAATTACCAGAATACAAGGATATTAGATCCCATGCAGAGCATGAGAATCGATCGGTAAAAACTACGTTCAAAATCGCACTAACTCGGCCATGGATTATACTATTTGACCCGATCTCGTTTCTTTGCGCTCTGTACATGGCTGTGGTATATGCTCTTCTCTTCATGCTATTCAGCATATATCCCATCGTTTTTCAAGAGAGACGCGGCTGGAACTCAGGTGTAGGGGAGCTGCCACTTTTGGGAACAATCATTGGAGCGACGATCGGAGCCGGCATTGCCTTGCTAGATGCGTCCCGACGCAACAAAAGGATTCAGAGTGGCGCACTTCAATTTGAGCATATAGAACCAGAAGATCGACTTCCTCTGGCTATGGCGGGAGGAATCGGATTCTCAATCACCATGTTTTGGTTCGCATGGACATCTGAATACAAGTAAGTTAACGATTCTTTAATTTTTTTCGTTCAATCTCTCTAATCTTGAGCCTAGCTCTATTCATTGGATTGTACCAACTCTTGCTGGGGTCTTTTTATCAACATCGATGCTTCTTATTTTTGTCGGCTTCATCAATTACCTTGTGGACACACATCTTATATACGCTGCTTCTGCTATTGCAGCCAACACCATAGCCCGATGCGCAAGTGGTGCTTCGGCTCCATTGTTCACCAACCAAATGTTCAAAGTACTTGGCGTAGGCGGTGGCGGCAGCTTAATTGGAGGGGTCGCTGCTGTTCTTGCTATTATTCCTTTTATGTTCTACCGATATGGAAAGCGTATTCGAGCGCGAAGTATGTTTGCGTCCACTAGTGTAAAAGATAAATAGGGATTCACTTGAGATAGTGTAATAATTTACTACTGATAAGTTATTTTAGAATTATAATTATAATAAACCGCTCTATTGAGATAATCGACATGTAGGCACTTAGCGTAAAATAGTATAAATATTCCTCTGCTCTCTACACCCATACTATATTTACGTTCGTGCAGCAAGCACATCAATCTTCAGTCGTGAGAATAGCGAGTATATTAAAGTTCAAAGCAAAAGTCTTCCACCAATTTAATGATTGTGAGTGCATATGTTATACTGTTTAGTTCACAGTATCAGGAATAATGTATTCAAGAACCTATTTTTAATTATTTTTCTTCAAGTAGATTTTGTAAACACATCCGTTTACTGTTATGGGACCAATTACTCCTTTTACCAACATACAATGCTAAGATTTTAATGGCATATTAAACAAATCAACTACAGGTCTAGCTGAAGGCTGATTTGCCTACACCAACTTCAGTTAGCTGCAATCCATTTAAAACATCATTTGCAGCACCCATCACTAGAATAGCAATTAAGCGACTGTCCTGTTCTTCATCATTCACAGCAAGGGCATAGGCCAGTCGTGAAACATAGGAGGCCAAGTTGGATACTTCCCCTATAATAGCTGCGTCCCGTGTACTGTCTTTAGACTTTTGACCAAGTTCGTAAAAATGCCATAGGGTCACAGCCGCACCGGGAAGAACCAGGAAGGCGTTGAACATTGCCCCAACTCCACGAGCGTCTTCGCAGATGATCGAGCCGATGTTAACTTTTTGATTCAGTTTCTTAAGCCCTTTCTGAGCTATGCTTGAGAAGAACAGCTTTCCACCAATCACCAAAATCGAAGTGATACCTGACAAAATTCTGAATGGCAAGCTTATGACAGGGTACATGGGGACGAGGAGGTCTCCAGCAGCAGTGGAAGCGGCACACATTATTCCAATAACCACTGCCTGAATGCCAATTAAGCTGTTGCCTTCTTGATCCTCTGCCTCCATGGCAGTTGAGAAATTTCCAACCAACCCTATAATACCGGCATTCATGTGACAACCTTCAAAGACAGCTTTCATTATAGATGTTGGCAAAGAAATTATCCCCTTGTGCTGAGCAGCACGAGTAGTTGAAGAGGAAGATGAGATAGAAGATGAAAATATTTCGGTTGTGCCTGGTTGCCCAAAAAGGCCTGTCATGTCATTCCAGCTACTAGCAGAAATGATAGCTTTAACAGAAGTATCTTTATCAGGGAAAGGAGCGTGACCTTCGGCGGTCTTATATATGATAGTAAAAGCGGAGGCACCGATCCAAGTGAACAAATCTAAGAAAGAGATATCGGGTATCCCGATAGCATTGAGAAGGTCTGAGATAATGGGAATGTGAATCTTGGTGTCCAGAATACTGATAGCAGACTGGGCTATGTCGTATAGCACACTCAAAACCGCGTCAGCTACCACCTGCACGCTTGATAATACCCCATCGATCAGGATTGCGGTTAGTCTTTTTAAAACATCTTCAATAGATAATGAAGAAAATTGCTTGGTGAGATCCTGTAGTTGGGTGAAAACAGCACCTAGTACATGCCCCTCGTTGGAGATCGCTGTTAATAAGTCGCTGAGCAGACTCTCAACAACATTTGATGTCGGAGTCTGTCCCACTATTGTTAATTGGCTACCATGATCTCTGTACTTGTCGCCGAGAAATTTTGAACTGGGTGTCTGGTTTTGGGAGATCTTTGAAACGATGCCTGATGCCGGCTTCTTCCCAACATCCGCGAGAGCCGGGGACCAGTTTGTGATATTGGCGAAATTATTGACCTGTTTCTCAACCGCTGCAACTGTTCCATCAAATACATGTCGCGCCAGAGGAATGTTATCCACCTGATCCTGCAGCCACAACTTGATCGTATTGTGCATAACATCCTTACTACGGCGGATATCATCCCAGTGAAACAAGGCCTCCAGAAAGTGAGTTAGCGTCTCGAATCCCGCTTTGAGCTTATCAAACAACCACTGTGCAGCGCCAACAACCGCGTGAATGGTATCTAGGGCCGCGTGGTAGATCTTTTCGCCCACTTTTGCAAAGAAATGCATAGTACCGGTAACCGTATCGTGAACAACCCTTGCAGCAGCTTCTGCCTCATGCTTCACCCACTGGATCGCTTCCCCAAACGCTGAGGAGATGACCTTTCCAAGAGAAGTTATAACCTTCTTAACATCTCCAACCCAAGTCTTGACCTTATTCCAGAAATCACCAAAAATATTAAACTGCGCGACCGGGATTATACCTGCAGGCATCGACCCATGAACCTGATGACTGTAAAGTTGTACATTGGATGTTTTCTTCGTTGGACTTTGAAGCTGAGCATAGGCGTTGTCCAATAAACCTAGACCCTGTGCCCCAGCTTTCACATCATTATCATTTACTGAAGATGTTATAAGAGGCGTAAACTCTGTGCTGCCAATAATCCCGCCGGCAACTGTTTGAGTTGGGAATTGTGCATTGCGCAACTTCATTTCTGAATTAAGAGACGTGAGTTTGGCGAATATATGGTCCATGGGATTGATCGTGATTGTAGTGTTGTCAAGAGAAACTGTCAATATAGCAGCATGCATGCTATCAATAGCCTCTATAACTGTGAGTGAACCTGCCACATCTGTAACAACCTGGATTGGGAGCGGGGATAAAACATAATAAAGGCCATTTATGTATACCGGCGTGCGACTACTAGCAGAAAGATTCACAACTGCTTTTGATGCTGGCAATTCCTTGTCGAATTGAGTTACATGTATAGAGGTGGTGTATGACTTGAAGCTATGGGCTTTCTGGGCTGGCGGTGCTGCGAGTGTGATATCGTGAGCGCGCCATGCCTTACTGGTCGCGGCAGAGCTCTGCATAAGCCTCTGAAGCCTTCCATTGCCTGATGCAAAAACCGTGTTGCCACCATCAGCGCGGTTTACGTAGGACGACATTCTCTCTACTGCAAAGAGAATTAACATGGGACTGCTCCAGCAATTCGGATTGATCAACTGATCTGCTGGGCACGAAAGATAATACACCGCGTAGCTTGAATTTCTCCCCCAGAGCGTCGTTATCCCGTCGTGAGTCATGATCCTTAGTGTGTCCGTTCCAGAGAGCAGCTCATTCGTAATCAGCTCTGTTGGCTCGGCATTGTCTTCCTGCATATTCGCAGGAAAATAGTATAAAGTCGAGCCACCAATCACGAAAAGATCAGAGAATCCATGTGTATTGCGGGCCGTGGCGATTGCTGAAGGGACGATATCTTCTGGGAGTCGCAACCGAAGCGGCAATACAGGGCCATCGCCATACTCATTGATAATAGGCTCATATACCAATTGTGGCTTTCCGCCTGTAGAACCGGCCGTATAGATGCCATCAACAGGCTTTCCTGGTATGCGCCCTACGACGCTCTGGTATTGACCGCTCGTGATATCGATCGTAACGTCATGTTTAGTCCAGTAGTGGCCATTCACCCGGTTAGGATCGATATAGTAGCGGGTAATATGTGGGTCAGACATGTTTCCTGACGGTCGGTCAATGTCAACAACCATGTATTGTTTCCTATTGCCCTCAGTCTCGGCAAACAGTGTACTGGCTATGGTGATATTCTGGGGCGCCTCGTTTTCTGGGTCAAAAGGGGCCATGGTCCATATGAGATGAGATTTCCAGGATGTGTCATTGTTTGAGTGGCCAAGTGATATAAAGAGATAGTCATTGCTGTCAATGGTGACGACCATCATGAGGTTGATACTGCCATCTGTGGCATTTTGGGCGACATCAAACGTGCGTACCACAACTTCTGACTCTCGATTAGGGAACTGGGATTTGAGAGCAGTACTTGATAGGTCATAGATTTGCCAACCAGTATGCGAAGTACCGCTTTGTTCCTCGATAACGTGGAAGATGCCTGATGAATCGATGGCAAAGAGAAGAGAGTGACCATCACTGCTCTGCAACGCCTCGAATCTATCCGTCGGGGAGATTATCTCGCCCTGGATATAGTTCTGAATTAATTCTGTAGACGCTGTCAGCTTGCCTACTGTACCAGTTTTAGGAGGAATGACAGGAGGATCCGTTCTTCCTACGGCTGGTTGATCGGAAGAGCCAGCGTAAGGGTCATCTCTGGGCTGTTCAGACGGGCTAACCTTGAAATTATCGACATAAGTGATGTTACAGACTAAATCTTGATGCTCTGAAAAGACTGGATCCTTAAATGTGAAGACTTTTGCGCCAGGGAAGACGAATCGATTCGGTTGGCAGAACTGTACTTCGTGCAACTTGCAGGAATAACTGCTAAATTGATGATTTTGAAGTATTTCCATTACTCTCTTTTCCCATTCCTTCGTGTCGTATTCATTACCCGGAAGGAAACCACTCTGGTCCAAAGGATCAGCCTGGTCGACAGTTTTTTTGTCTGTTTGTACCAACTGTAGCCCTCCGGTTTGATCAACAGATACGGCATATGTCTCGGTCAATGTTTGATCAAGTGTCTTGGCCTTCCATGCTTCGACACCCTCAAAACGTTCAGGCCCAGCAATAATCCAAAGCCGCTGAACAGCACGGACTGTCGTACCCTCAAAGTAGATGTCGCATGTATAGCCAGAGACAATTGTCATTGGAAGGGGGACTGAATCTTTAATCGGTAATTCTAGCACCACATTTTCTGGAGATGTATAGTCGATATGAATTACCTGACTGCCATTTGAAACAATTTCAGCATGGAGGGGATCGCATTCATTGTATTCAAGCCTATACCAGTCACCACCGTCAACAATATAAAACTGCAAACAGCTTTTACGAGCCACTGGCTTCAAATAATCAAGGAACGATTGTGCCAGTATATCGCGGCGAATGGCAAGCACGCCACTCTCTTGATTAATATCTTCGGGTCGTACCCAGTTCCAGTTAAAGCCCGAAATTTGCGGCACTGCATGGTTTTTAACAGCGCAAAGATAGTTCAACGTAGTGGCAGACTTTTGTGATGAGCTTGGGTTTGTTATGCGATTGCCGTTTCCGTCCTTGGGCGGGTTCACCACTCGTTCCATGGCCGTCATGTGCATAGAGGAATCTTCCCTATTCTGCGCGACGGCTGTAACGGCGATAAGCGGCAGGCCATGCTCTTTTGCAGACTGGCTATACTTTGAGACAAAGAACCTGCCTAGCACGTAGCCAGCATCCTTGTCCATGTCCATGCCTGGAAAAGTAGGGACTGTCTGTAACGCGGCATTATCCAAGTCAAACATGAGCTGTTGGAGACTGAAAGCAGTGTCCGACATATTTTTCAAGGCAGCCAGGAGATTTTCCTTTTCTCTGGGATGATTGTTAAGATATGGGGTGTTGAGTTCCTCATCAAGGTCTCGAACAACCAAATCTACTTTCACTTGGGCGGTCCACGGCTGTGCCTGGTCGGACTGCTTCCAAACATTCCAATGACCAGGAGTACCCCATCCACCAGGTGGGCTGTTTTGGATGACGGTGACGTCTGAACAGTACATGTTGAAGGAAACGCTGCTGGCGCTATCCCCCAAAGTGACAATGGGCAAGCTTGCAAGATCAACGTTTGATGGTACCCCCATCTGCATTTTGATACCAACAGCAAAAAGAGCCTTTGTAGTGAGGGCTGTGATCCTCGCGTCATTATAGGCCGTCTCTTTGCCAATGTCGAAGGGGTTGATTCCGCCACTCTTCTCTATCACCTCCTCAAGAGTAGCTTGAATCTCCAGATTACCCGTGTCCGGATTAATCAGGAAGCATATATATTCGAACGGCTGCGTCCCCTCTTGCAAATACTCTCGCAAGCCGGAGTTTATGCTGGCCTCAGTGGTAGCCACAACAAAATCACAGCCAGAGCTGGAGAGATTTGACGAGTTTCTGTCCATTGCTGAGTAGACTGAGAATATCAAGAGGATCAAGGTAAAGTATATCGTAAATTTAACGTATATTTAACGGGAGAGATAATAGTTCGTGAGGAAATGGCCTTGCACGAGAATTTGGATAGCTAAATAGAATGCTTTATCATGGAAATCACACAATAGGAAGCTTGGCATGAGTTGATATAAGTGGTTATTTATATATTTTATGCTAAAACGTAATTTATATGTATAAGAGATTAAATAACACTTCCGCTCTGTACTTGCACATTCGTGTTTCCTCTTTTGTCTTTTTTGGTCTGTCGCACATGAGCCGTGGCTTTCGCCAAGGAAGCTGAACCCCAGGATCAGAAACCCATGCCACCCAATTGCACCAGTATTAGATAACCCTAACTTATTGTAAGCAGTGTTAGTAAATCCGAAACCCACTCTTTATTATTTGACTCGCAATACGATTGGGATTCCAGCAAATAAAGAATTGCATATACCCCAGAAGCTGCAGTGCCAACCCTAGTTTTCAGCTAACATCTCCAACGCAGACTATTCCTGATACAAATGCGGGGTATCTAAGAAGGATCATTGGGATTGGAGCTCTCGCATTGATAAAACGACTATACCGTCATCTCACACTTTTATAGCAACCTCCAAAGCCTTCTAATGGCTTAATAAATCGCTCAGCTAAGCTTCATAGAGTAGATGCAGCACGTAGTATATCATTTGCAAGGCCGTAGTTATGCACATGCTATACGCATCTATAGATACCGTAGAAACCTACCGAGCGCTCTCTTTTAGCACAGAGAAGGAGAATCAGCGCTTGCCTCGCCATAATATATTCTCACACAACTACCGAAAGGTTAGCCCTCTAAGCGCTCTACCATAGTCCTCTAGTTGCGCTCGCTCGACCTCAGTGGAGATGTAGTCGTCTTTCGCAAAATTTCTCGAAAAAAAATAGCAGACTTTGACTAAGATTTCCAGGCAAATGCTACCTCATGTTGGGATATGTTATTTAACTTGGATTGGCAGTCATTATTACCATCCTAAAACTTTTCAATTATAGCTATATATTGCAGGAGATATGTGTTGGTTAGTTTCTTTTGCATCTCCAGCCTGATTTTCTATTCGGTTTTTCTCTGTCGGACACTTTTCGCGCTTGGAGGATGTTAATGCTTACAACCTCCTTGCGAAAGGAGATGATATATGTCAGCAGATCACGAGCAATATCCGTCCATGCCTGGATATACGTGATATCGTTGGTATCATTTTTGATCACTTTCTTGACCGCCACTACCATCTTAACGTACCCAAGCTTTAACGTTTGCACTTTCTCGATAGTGATGAAGGTATCGCTAACGGACGGTATTCGCCTTATCAGACTGTCTTACTTCTTTTTCTCTGTTTCCTAACGGTTATAGAAACATGCGGTTCCAGACACAGACACCTAGAAATAATATGATGAGAGGCTTGAATAACTTGCTCAGGACATGATATGAGTTCGGCTTGCAACTAAGGTTGGTAAGGAACGCACTCATCTTCATATCGGCATTTCCAATTAGTACTTTTGTTAATAGGCCCCAACCACTGATTTCAACCTATCCATTCTTTGGTTGTGTAGGCCAACCTCTCGAATATCTTCAAACTTGTGACTTTGAATCACATGGGCCGTTTCGCGGTGCCATGCACCGCTTTGAGATATATTCACTCTTTATTAAACTTCAATTAGCCTTAAGGGATGCATATATTGCGTATGAGATAGATTGTTGGGCTTACAGACCTGAGATTTAAAAGACTTTGTACTCATAACATCTCTAATATGCTTCGATGGGCACGAGCCCCTAGGCCATTAACAATTTTATTATAGGTTTAATAGAATCATGATCTTATATTACTAACTATCTAGTGCATAGTTTATCACACTTTTAAGGCTGCTTTTTACCTTTTGGCTTATAACAGTAAGCAGTATTTCGAAATCTACTGAATTGCTTACTTTAAGCTTTGTTGAGAAGGATATATTATGGATTTCATGTATGTTGGTTGCTATGAGCAGTATACAGCATGAAACTTAACTCAACTGTACTGTTTGGTATAAAAGACAACGGTTACTTGTTATTCTTCTTTACTAAGGTGTACTGGGAAGTCCAGCAAGGCATATATCCATAGCAGACGTCCATTCTGACTGAGTTAAACCAAGCTCGTCATTGTTTAGCCCCGTAGTAAAAACACCAACATCCATAGGTCCATCTTGGTCAATAATATCTGCACAAATGATATCACTATCTTTATCAAAGATGAAATCTGCAATAATCTGAGCAATAGGCTCCACTTGAGCGTTATTCCAATCGTTCCACCTGCAAAACTCTGAAGTTAGTGATACTACTTGATTATAATTTTTAAATGAAGGATTGCTTACGCTTGTTTGTTGTTGTCTTCCCAGAAGTAGGTAGTCACAATCCCTCCATCATCGTCGACATCATCTCTCTTACTTCTCAGATCTTGAGTGCGAGGAATGGCTTTTATACCGAGTTTCGACCCTTGTCGTTGAAATTGCATGTCATGGTGAATACCATAAACAGTTGTGTTTCCGAACTGGGTCCACTGACCCTCGATAGTATGAGCTTTGAGTTTGTCCAGCATATTCTCTGACTCCGAAGGTAAATACAACGAGTGAATGTCTGACTCAACCCCCTCTATTCTGCGCTGAGGACCAGGATCTGCAGGCGCGGACGCTTTATACGCAAGATAGAAATTAGTGAGACAAGCAAAAACAGCTGCTACGATGCAAGCTGGAAGAGCCGCCAGTGTGCAAGCAGCTGTTGCAATAGCAGTATTGCTAGAAATAACTGCCAGTATAACTGAAGAGCTATCAGCTGCCACATTCAATGGGGTATTGATAGCAATATCTTTGGTTGTCCAGGCATGGTCTGAGACATAAACTCTTGCTGTGTCTCTAGGTATAACAACAGCATCAGAATTAGGGATAATAGAACCGTAGATATATACTGCCATAAAGGCAATACCGAAAAAAAGAGGTGTTTGACGCATTGCTATAAACTAGCGTTTGATAAGCGTGTTCTACTATACAATCAACAGCGATACTCTCCTAGATGCTACTGACCTTTATATGTACTGTATTTGAGTTGATTCTATATGAACATATCACTCTTGTATTCAACTAGGCTCTTATGGGAAAACGCCGAAACGAATGGTTTAATTGGAGGAAAATTCTGTTGTATCTCAAATAGCTATGAAGGATCTTCAAGCTTTATTGCTTGTGAAACAACCAACTGCATAAACATCATACCACCATATCTACCCGATGGCACGATATTTTGGTCAAAACTGTGTAAATATCACTTGAAGCCTCACAGGAAGGAACCAACAGCATGATTTTGTCTATTTAATATTCTATATTGTTGGTTCAGTTATTCAGAGGTGGTATTAGAACACGGCTTTGCTCCCAAAATCAGTTAGCGTAAGTATAAATGGTGGCAATCCGGCAAACCGGCACTACTGAACCGGCTTGGCAATGAATCTCCCAGATTCATTTTGTTGGTTGTACTCCATGTTCAAAGCTATTTTACTCATTTAACCTAGCATTCTCTACAAATCCACCAATCTCTTCTTCATCCGACATGCTCAGGTCAAATCATCTGCGTCTACCTGCGGGTGATGCAAATCCGCCAACTGTCCGCAAATACCTCGCCAATATCCTTCACTTTTCCTACAATGTGCCTGCAGAACATGCTGAGGCATTGGTGTCAGGTTGGCAATATGGAAGCGGCCGTGCGCTTGTCTATTACGATATAGCCACATTTCGTCAAATATTTGGCGCTGAAGTAGGAGCGTTACTCTACCATCACATAGCCAACGAGTCACATATATCAACAGCCTCGTCCTCTCAAATGGATAACTCAATAACAAAGAAAGATTTGTTTGGTCTGCCACGAGGAGGTAAGACACTTATTTTGTGTGTGTACTATTACTATAAACCTTGGTTTAGGAAGAAAATAGATTGGAAGAAATATTTTTCTGGCGTAACTAACCTAGAATGTATAGTATCAATCATGTATCTGTTTTTGGCCATATGTATTATATCCGGCTTATTGGCTTGTATTCAGATTTTGAAAGGAAGTAATGATTATGTGGGGAAAACGTCAAAGCTAAGTGGCTTTTTCTTTATAGGATTCCTGTACTTGTATATCATGTTTTACTACGTATGGGTAACATAGTAAGTTCACTTAATTATTTTAGTGTAAGAGGAATACTTCTATGCTTATCACCGAGCAATATCCTATTCTTAAATAGAACTTTAAGTCTTCAATGCAGCCTTGATACTTCATCGTGTGTCTTTTGGTCAAAACGAGCTTTGGCATTCTGGGTCCTGCCCGCTTTTTGAGGTGAATTATATGACTTCCGTAAACATATTCGGCCTCTATGACAGCAAAAGCACGAGGTGACGTCCCGATAGCAATGGTAGCCTACTTCTCCTCAATAAAAATGTATTTCGATTGCTTCGAAATGATGGCAAGATCGCTCGGGCAGATGTTAATATTCCTCTAGATATTGCGATCAATGCTAGCGGCGGGCAGGGCATTGAATAAATCCTGGACCGAATTCTCTTCGGCAGTGCAAGGAATAGCCCTTACTCTTATTCCAGAAGATAAATCGTTGCTAGCTAATGCGCATGCTAAGAAAGTCATTTGCTATAGATCAGAGAATCTATAAGCTGAATAACGTTCTCTTCCGCTTGATAACTCCTGCCTGGGCCTTGGCTTAGATGTGCTCCTAGATCTTACCTTTAATATAGAGTCAAGCTATTCGCACAGATAAAAATTGCTATTTGCACAGATATCCCTTATGTAATCAACTTATTTTTACACCTAAATGCCAATTGCCATACCCCTACATTAAATTATAATATATAGCACTAGCAACTTATATTTAAAGCTAAAAATAATATAATACTATAATAAAAATCATTATATAAAATGCAAAGCTAGCTAATTTATTTAAAAACGCCTTCTTTTAGTGTTTTCTATAAACTTTATATATCTTATAGGCTGGCTAATTAATTTAGCTTATTAAGGGTCGCTGGTGCTAGCTAGGTTGCTAGGATAACCTTTTTAACTTTTAGGGCAGTAATAGCTAGGGCAGTAAGCCTTATAGACTAATAGCTTTTAAATCTTTAAAAGCGTTTTTTTATAATTCTATTTTCCTGTGAATTTGGCTGTGATTATGAACTTTTAGTTAACTAAGAAGAGAAGGTATAGGCCTAGCTTTAACTTAAAGCCTGGCTTAATTTTATATCTTCTTTAACTTTAAATTGCAATTAAATGTGCTGTATACTTAGATTTAAATGGTGCTATAAGGCCTATTAGCTTAGCTATGGCCGCTATAAGGCCTACTACTGCTACTACTGCTAATCTTTACTATTATTAGCTTTAAGGGCTAATAAAATAGGCATTTTTTTATTATTTAAAAGGTAAGGCTAGTTATAAAGGGTTTAAATAATATTAGGATTGCAAATTTAAAGCAGAGGCTTTTTTATATTTTAGTATATCTTAGTTAATAGAATTCTTATATAAATTATAAGAAAATCTTATTAAAGGCTTAGTTAATTACTATTAAAGATGGATATTTTTCTTATAAAGAGCCTTATTAGCTTTTAATTTTTTTAAAATAGTATAGTAGTAAGAAAGGGTATATTATTAAGTAAAAGAGCTGCTATAGGGCTTTAAAGTAATCTTTAGGATTAGGTTTTTAAGTATAGGCATAGCTACTTTTACCTACTTATATTATTTAATAAGAAGATTAATTATAATATAAAAGACTAAGATTAAAATATCTTTTAGCTACTATTATTAAATAAACTAATAGTATTAATAAATTTATATTTTTATAGCTTATTAAGTGTAATTTTATTCTTTTTTTATAAGCATTTAAATAATTATATTATATAAATAAAAAAGATTGCTTATATTAGAGATAAAGAAGGATTTTATATTTTTATAAGCTATTTTAATAGGGCTATTAATATATTAATTAAAATTTGGAACTATGGAGTTTGTTGCCCTTTCCGTTTTA
>JALIRY010000063.1:0-199937 GCA_026401215.1 Trichoderma erinaceum
CAAAAAGTTGGAAAATTATTATCTTATCCCTATCTTATCGCCCGCCCACTAGACAGGGGCCCCCCCCCCCCCCCCCAAAACCCCAAAACCCCCCATTCTAGGAAAAAGATAATTTCACGTCGCCCTACCGGTAGGCGGTAGATTGTATACTGGCCATGGTTTCAATTGTTAGCCAACCAAGGCCCTCCATTTGGGAGATGGGCACGATACAAAAAAAGTAACAACGCGCGCCATCGCATACCCACAGGGCAAAGCAGGCCATGGGAATAATTAGGAAACAATTTGATCTGAAGCAGGGGAAAGCAGACTAATAGTTAATTAGAAAATAAGAGTCGGTGCAAATACAAGCCCGAGTCGGCGTCTATTCTTTTAACTCTTTTTTCCAACTAACACGCCCAGCTCGCCACAACGTGCATCATTGCCCATTAATGTGAGCACAGAGAGAAGGCAGAGAGAAAGACTATTCTTCTGTATACGCCTGCGGGATACTACGTGCATCTACACGATGTGACGCAACTCGTCTTCATCGGCGACCAGACTTTGTGTATTAGGTAGATACAGGTTTACGGATACCTTGAGAGCAATTTATGTACTCACACGCCCACACCCATCCCTAAAGCTGAAACCAGAAAAAAAAAAACTGCTGATACCTACCTGAACTTCACATATGCATGCGTCACTTTTTTTTTCCAAAATGTCCTGCGCTGCAACACAAGAAATGAACTGAATATGCGGCCCAAAAGTTCAGCTCAGCTCAGCCGCATGGCTCAGCTCAAGCGGTCTTTTTTAGCGAGGAACGAGTGGGTGGGAGAAGAGAGAGAGATTATCGCAGAGGCTGCAGCCCGTTCAAAAAAAAAAAGATTCCACAGCCGAACTTCTAGATGATTGCCTTCATAGGAATGGAGTGGAACAATGGAACAAGCCTGCAGAAGCGCATCGAATGACTTCCTCTCTGTTATGTCTAAGACATGTAACAATGGAAGCTGAAGAAACCAGGCTAGTGCGGCTACTCTAAGTGCTAGAGCCAACAACATTTCAAACGCAGCGAAGCGCCCAAACTCGCCAATCTTGCCCATTGGTCGCCCCTTTCCCAAAAAGCATGGTCTTTGATTTTCTTGGTTCCAAAGTGGGTTTCATGACGGTTTGCAAATACCGTTCATTTCTTGTTAGGAGTAGTTCGTTTGCTTTTGGCATTTGTACAGTCCCAGGGCTGGGGTTCTGGAAATAGCACTCGTGGAAGTGTCTTCGTCATCCTCCACACTGCAAAGAACCAAGAATCTATGTCCTATCAGAGGAACAAGCTGGGGCAGGGCGCATGGACGCGGGCGAGGGTCAGCAACCACCGTTTGAATCCATCCATCTCGCAGCTCGTTACCAAGTAAAATCTCGCCATCCATCGCAAGTAATAACCTGGGTAACCAGCCCGCCTCCCCGCAAATCTCAGGCGTAAACGTCAAAATAGCCACAACGCCTACTGCACATCTCTCTCGAAACAGCAACCCAAGCGACCCGACAAACAAAGAGTTCCCCCCCAAAAAAAGAGGTTTGACACTCAGCCACAACCAAAAATCCATGCCCGATGCAACTCTGCAACGAGTTGCAACTGCTACGATGAATCCTTGCATCATCTCTCTCTTCCACCCCTCATTGCAACCCTGTGGTGAGAAAACTAATATTGGAGGGAGTGTGTGAGGAAGAAAAACTTGACAATTGAGACGCGAAAGAAAAGACACGCTCACACACTCACACACTCAAGAGGCACTGCCGTTGACAAGAGCCGGGCCCTGCCTGCCACATTCCCCAAACCGACAAAAACCAGGCACAAGGAACCGGTCCGCTAATGCTGCTCTGAAACGTGCGAGAAGCGTGGCATTTTGGGGCTTTCTTTTTTAGGTAGAGGTGTGTGTGTGGTGGCGTGAGATGAAGTTGGAAGCCATAGACGATGTTTGGACGGCCCATGTGGTCGCTCGTCCATGCAATCTCAAGTCATTTTCACTAGTAATCTTTTTTTCTATGCTTAAAGTAGCTACTTGGTAAGCCTCTAGAATTACTACGGTAATTTTTTTTTTTCTAAACAAATTGTAGCATAGCGGCATAACAACAGCAAATTATCACAATACCAGCACTAGCAGCAAATTATACCTTGTTCAACTCTCGCCGGCGCATCTCATTGCCACGCGCCCTTGGCTGGCTCGCGCAATCCTTCCATCTGTCACCCTGTCGGAAGGATTCAACTCGCCACGCCGTTCCATCTCTTGTTTTTTTTGGCTGCCTGTTGTTCGATGGATAACGATGCAATCTGTATGAATCCCTCCATGGGGCCGGGTTGTGGTCGCCGACCCAGATGAAGGTGGAAGATACAGTAATACCAAAAAGGAGGCTTAATAGAAAATCTCAACTGAATAGTTAAATAAACAAATCAAAAATAAGAATATTAGCTGTAGTCTCAGTCTACTATCAACTTTCCTCTCTTCGAATATCCCTTCTCAAGCTTCACCATCAACTCTTGTCTTGCTTCACTCATTCATCCCACTTACATCGCCGATGAAAGCGACCAATACGGCCACCAATAAATCCAAATGCTCCGTGACAAAACAGATAACCCAAGCACAATATGCAAAAGAGTCCAGATGAGGTACCGTCAACTCTAACCGGCGCCCTGACAGGGCCCCTCCCCTCCCCCCCAAAATCCCATCATCACCCCATATGCCGGCCGGCAGCCAGGGGGGGTCCCATTTTCAAACACTCATTCATTCATTCATTCTTGGAACCTGGCTACTGTACCCAAATAAACCTGCCCACGACCCAAACAAAACGACAAGCAGAACTGTTTTCAAACTCCACTTGCCTGTCAGTTCCGGCAAATCCTCAACCCCATGCTCCCCCTCCCTTCCGCTGCTACAGTACATTTGCAAGTAGATGTACACACTTTGCCTGTATACGACACCGGCCTTTTTTCATGGCCTTCTCCAAAAGGGAAAGCTATGGCGAGATTATCACCAATTTCTGACCGATCTCGAAGCCGACCTATATTTATTTCTCCATGGGGGGTGAACAAAAAAAAAAAGATCAAGTACAAGAAAAAAGACGGCGCTACTAAGCGATTCTTCGTCCAGTTGACAAATGCTTAGGTACTGTGAAATGACAATGACAAAAAGATGGGGCGACGATCCGCGCAGGGCAATGGCAATTAATTATAGTAGCTGCCGCGTCGTCAATCGTCAGATAAATAAGGAGGGGTGTTTTAAGAAAAAAAAAACTTGAAAACAAGGCTCAACAGCAAATTAAAACACTCTAAAAAATATCACAGCAAATTCGCGCTTTTACACAGCTTGGGTAATTCTTTTCTTTTTTACCCCACAAACTTTTTCATACATTCGTTTCGCAAATCAAACGGCATCCCCCCAGTCCAGACGAGGGTGTCTCTCTTTCTCTCTTCTCAAACAGTGATGAAAATTACATTCTGGTCCCGTCCCCAAAGCATAGACCACATCATTTCTTGATCCACACATGCATCACACGATGGCCTCGTGCAATGAATGTCCTTGCTCTTTGATTCAATCTTTTTTACTTTCATATTTGTACACCTCTACGGTTTTTTTATACTTCCCTGCATAAAGTAGCAATGGCTAGCAAACAGCAATCGCAGCATCTCACTCACACAAGTCGAAGACAATCAAGGTGGCAACCCGTGGCAAAATGAACCCCAGCTCAAGCCCAAAGAGAATCGATCCACAGCAAGGGTCGGTTACTCGCTTTCACATACGCGGCGCAGAAGAAGTGTAGCAGCAATATAGTATACCCAAGTCTAGGACTTGCCGTGCAAGGCAATTACCGCAAAATTGATCAACGGGTAAACATTGGCTCCGAGAGTAGCCCCCCAAGTTAACTATTACGAGCACTGCTAGTACTACTAGTAAGTAGGCAGAAGGGGGGTTCCGTTCAAAACGAGGTTTGAATCGGCAGAGACGAACGCGGCATACACACTTACATGGGACGATCAGACAATCTCTGGGGATCCATAAACGCCCTCCCGGGCAAGCCTTTCAAAAGTTCGCGATGCAATTGCCTCGCATGCAATTGCTTGGCTTGGCCTGGCCAGGATTCTTGGGGAGGGGCCCCCCCCTTTCTTTTCCTCCTCCTCCTCCAATGGCTCCTCCTCATAAAACAACAACGCCGCAAGAAGAGGATTGTTGTGGGACACAAAATGTTGAATGACATAACTCCTTGTCCATCTTCAGCTCAACGATCCGCCGTGACGAAGCATCTAGCAGGGTAGCATCGCCAGTTTTTGCATTCCATCGCTCCCCTTGGATCCTTTCTCTTCATCCATGGCCCTTGAGACGCGAGTATCATGTCTGCATCACCTAGCTTCTTCGACGTGCCTTCGACATGCCTTCTTGAGCGCTGACACTCCCCCCCAGCCGTGTGCCTTACCTGTATGCAAAAGCCCAAGGGCCTTTCCTGGCCCACGAGGTTGCACTGCACCCCTTGTCAACAACGGTGCTACTAGTAATGCCTACCTAGTCTCCAGAAAAAACCAAGATGCATTCGTGCATGTATTTCGCTCGTATGTCAACAGAGTCACATCGCACATCTACAAGCGCTCGGGGATCTAGTCCTTCAAATCCCCATCCACGCCATTGCCACGTTCTCTAGAGTGGTGCCACCCTCCCTTCTCTTCAGACTGCAGACATGCTTCGCAACATGACTTTACTAAACACTACTGGTGCCTGGATTAGCCATCTCGACCCCTGGTCCGGCATAGCCTCTTAGACGATTTGACCATGCCGGCGCTTTCCAACTCTGTGCAGGTACAGCAAAGAGAACAAAAGTACGCATGGAGCTATGAAAAGCACGATGGATTGATCTGATTCCTTACAGACAATTCTGTAATGGAGAAGAGAAAAAAACGGGGGAGGGTGGCTGCGCGTCCAGTCACGAGCCGCTCTTCAGTATGGAGAACCATGGATACGACAATGAGCCATACTGCGTGCACTGCTACTCTGTTCAGCTTGCAATCTTGCAGACGTGACTGGCCGCGAGTGGATAGCCGTTGCAGATTACCACGTGCTTTGCCAACCCTCCAAATCTCCCTCGGGAGGGAAGTAGTGTGTACCCAATTGCTCCGTATTAGAGTGGGCGAATCCCACAGACGGCTGCAAGGAGTGCACATTTGCTCATTACTGGCTCAAGACTTTCGTGCAGTAACGCGTAAACTAGACAGGCAGGCCCCCCCTGGTGCGGCTCCCCGATACCCATGCTCGCGACCATCCCAGCATCGCCGACCTATCCGGCAATCACTGTCTGTCTCATAGTCTCTCATGCTTGACGTCTTTGATACGGCGTCCTTCTCGGGAGCCTCGTTTATGGACTTGCATCAACATCGGCGACTGACTCCCAGCACAGCCTTTCAGGTTGAATATCAGACCCCTGCATGACAGTGGTGGTGGTATACCAGTGTGCGGAGCCTGCATGTTGCTGCGGCGAGCTCCGTATGGACACAAGTTTTTAGTCCCAGTTCTACCGCTAATAATGCCTGTCCAAGACTTATACCAGGGGCCTATTTCCTACCTACCTGACCGGATATCGCGGCGGCAGCCGGGTTGTTTGCTTTCCGCCACGAGTCGCCTGTCGTGCCTCTTTTAGATATAGTTCTGACAGTCTGACTCGACAACTTGGCCCCGCAAAGCAGAGCTGGCACTGAATACTTGCATAAACTGGACCCTGGACAGCATGAGTCGTAAGAGGGCAGCTTGGAGCTCTACTAGCTAGCAATACTATTCCGTAGGTATGCTTTCGTAATGATTGTAAGGGCAGTGCCAGTCTTTGTATAATTGATGAAGGGGCGGGCATTTTGAAATCAGAAGACACTGATAACTGTGTCAATAGTCTCATATTTCCCTCTTCTTTTCACGTACCGTGTTCATGGCTTTCTCTCTCTCTCTCTCTCTAGAAGAGGCAGACGTCAAAGTGGCACTCGTCACTGACAAATAATTTGAATCCATGACCCCGGAGCAAACTCACCCCCGGACACATGATATGGTAACAAGCTTCCCCACCCATCGTCACGTACCTATGGGCTTGAACACCAAAAAGAAGAGAAAAATTAGTAGAGTGACGCTGGCGGTACTGAAGCATCCGCTTTGCTCTAGGATGCTGGTGGTATGGGTTGCAAAGGCTCAACTTTCAGAATGGAGAAAAAAGAAAAAGGCAAGCCAAAACGCAGGACGTAGCACTTACCACCCCTACAATAGAATTGGCTGAGGCTAGAGATGGATTGAAGGAGGAATAGGTAACTGGGCTTTTCAGTAGACAGGAATACTGGCGTAGTGTCGGCAGATAATCATGGTTAGCGCTCGGGGCCATCTTCGGAGATGGGCCGTCAGGATTGCGCTTTGTATGATTCGTCACCAGGGCTAAGCGACTCGTCCAGATTCCCTTTTCAGCAAATCGTATGCGATCGCCGTCGATCATCAATCACAAAGTGGTGAACAACCATCCGACGCTTGGTGCCTGCCGACCACAGCCAGGAACAGGACGGGCTGAAAAGAACGGCATCTAATTCGGCATTAGTCTCACTTGGATTGGACCGACAGGGTGAAATAGTGATGAAGTCTATGTTTCATCACATCAACACCTACTCTCTTTCTCCTCTCAAAAAATTACCTATAGAGTCATGTAGGGCAACTGCAGAGCTGTATTCAGCTTGACATTTGCGCCTAATATCCTCAAGGCTCTCTGCAGTAGTAAGCAGCAGATGGCACTATTTTTGTCCCAAAACCCAGTTTAACTGATTTAGCTGCCACAGGCTGTTTCAACTGCCACTTGTGCCTATGATGGACCATTTTCCCAAAAAATAATTGGGGAGACTGAGTGGTATAGGGCAGGCCTAGATGCAAGTTGTCGGCCCCCTCAAGGGAAAAAAAAAAATAGCCGTATGTAAACATTTTTGATGGCTGGCTTGTGGCTGCCTGAAGAAAGACCAGCTCATAGAACGCCACATCATGTGGTCTTTCCAAGGGAGGGTGAGTAGGAGAAGCTGAAGCTGTAGAAGCCGCAGCAGCGAGGGAGAGGTGGATGGCCTCTATTGGCTACTTTCATGCATTTTGGCGTGTATGAAATAGAGACAACGAGAGAGACAAGAGTGCAAAAGATGAGGTGAAGGGTCGATGCAGACAAAGTGCGAAGTAGAGTGCAGGTACTGGGTTGGGGAAGTTGTACAGAGCAGAAGCCGCGGCGAATAAGACGGTGTACAAACACGCTGCCTAAAGGTACAATCTTGATACATCGTCAATGCTACCCAAACGGGCCGCAATGTGACGCTGTAATGCAAGATGCTCCTGGCAGGTGCATACGGCGACGCCGTGGTTAGAGGAGAGGCCAGCACGTGTTAGATAATGATAGGAACGGACCTCAGTCCGAGCCGTCCTGCAAACGCGCGAGACGACCAAAGGAGCGAGACCCCGAGAGGAGCGAGCGAGACGCCCATTGCCCGGCTGGCTCGTACTCGTGTTTCATTGAGGACAGACTTTGTGCGTTAGCAGTATTGGGAGCGTGCCAGGAGCAGTACGCCAAAGGCAGCGCTCGAAAAATAGTTGTTGATTGGCCTCTCAACAAACTCCGCAACAGACCTCGTAAACAATTCGCAGTTAAAAGGCAAGATAGAGCAAATAGAGTGTTTTTAGCTTATACACTGCGACCCGCCTTCCTCGGCACTCGCCAGGCGGTCCGCCCAGCTTTGAAGACGTCCGCAAAAAACGACGTCGGACAAGCGCTCCGTACTCCGCCCGGTCCGTGTTTATGCCCAGTTGTTCGGTAATGGAGAGATGAGATGGTATAGATGATGGGATATATGATCCTACATGGTAGATACATTACTAGATTTGAAATAATAAGGTAGTAGTGATAGAACATCATACGAGATACGAGTTGTACATACATACATACCTGCTCAAAAGTGGATGGGTGGATGAACGAGCGGCAGTGACGACAACACAAGGTACCACGCAGCACTGTACATCTGTAACAGGTACTCTATCGGAGACCTGCAAGAATGCGGACAACGAGCGTGCGTCTGCACAGAACAGTGCAGCATCTTCGATGAAACAACCAGGTTGCTTGCCACTATTGAAGGCGGTGTTGCTGTCATTTGTGATATCCCGATGCCATCTCAACAACTGTGACCGCAAGAATAACTAGCGACAAGAGGCAACACCAGCAAAATTAGACGGTATGGTCATAGCCTCGGCGAGACACACTAGTTGCAGATTGCTGCAACTGAAGCTGCATCCGGGGAGGCAAGAAGCTTCAAGGAAACGTGGACACTGCAGGAGGCTCCATGCAGCGGGCCAGCTTTCTTTCTTCCCCTTGTCGCTTCGCCGCCGTATCTGTCTGCCAGCACCAAGGGACCCAGAGACAAAGAGGCCCACAGCAGCTCCAAAGTTTGTGTGCATACGCTGTCACAGACCCAGACCAAGGGCTCCATTCTTGTGCGTCCATATGCAGTGCTGTGCTGTGTGTTGCAGTGCAGCGCACGAGGCGTGCCCGTCGCGGCGGTGCCCATCTGGCCCATCCCGCCTTTTCTCCCGCAAAACTGAAGCTCCCGCACTGGAAAAGGGCGGTCGACCAGGGCATCTTGACGGGACCCGCAGTACACAAGTCCACCAATGGTCGCATGCCAACCAGGGCGGCCATTGACGCAACGTGAACGGGTTACACGGCAGGCGGACTCTGGGCACGAGCGTCGTCGCCGTTGAGGAACAAGCTTCGACGCCGCCGCCTTTCTGCGCGCTGGGTGTGGCCATTAAGGCGTGACGACGAGTTGCAGACAGCCAGCCAGCAGGCAGACAGGCAAGGCAGGCATCGGAGAAGTAGGAATGCCAGCAGGAGGGGCGGAAGCATAGCAAAAGGACGCCGGGCTTGCGTATATTCGACTTGGCGGTGACCTCTGTTACAAGAGACGAGATATACTAGCACTGCTAGCAGCTCCATTGACCATTAACAGCCGGGGATGAGCTCCTAGAGCTCCCCTTGCCCATGTTACTAGGCGTTAACAAAGATGGGAATTGCGAGACTTAGCAGGAGCTGGCTGTCGGCGACTCTGCGAGGTCTCTCTCAGCAAATCGCCGTCTCAACTCGCCGTCTCAAATCTCGAGCGACAGCCAGGACGCGATTCCTGTTTCGGGGATGCGAGAACCTGTGGGAAACCCAGAGGGCTGAAAGACGTTCCCCTGGTTGCTCGCCGAATCTCTGGCACTGCAGCACCGCCGATTTACAAGACGGCGACCCGCGCAACGCGGCCAATGGCAGGGGAAACGCCACGTCTTTACTGGGCCCGCAGATGGAAACCAAACGGTCTCGTTGCACCCTGGTCCGCTTCCCGGGAGAGGGGACCTGGGAGGGGGCCGGAGGCGGATCATTGGATCGCTCAAATCCCAGGGGGGGTGGCACCTAAAGACGTTAGCACAGATGTGACGACCAGGATCATGGCACGACAAGGAGGGAGGGGTGCACAGAACGTAGGGCTGAACCAGGCCCGACCATCCCACCGCGTCCCAGCAGGACAGCACAAGTTGATCAAAGGATGCCCCAGGGCAGCCAATGGGCGACCTCGGATGGCCCTCTGAGATGCTGCTGGCCAACAACATCCCTGCTCATACCTCCCGCAACGCGTACGCCCGCTTCAGAGCGTCCCGCTCGGCATCCCCGAAGACTTTGGGATTAATTGCTAGACTCACCGCTGGAACAGCAGAGAACTGGCTGCATCTCTGTCGTGGCACAGCACACAGCGCCGTATCGGGTAGCAAGCCAACCTGAGCTTTGGCCATGGACCAGATTGTTGCATCTGAAATCGCCCTCATCTCTCGTCTGCTAGCCAGCCCTACAGCCCGACTCCAAGTACCGACCGGCGCTCTGGGTCAGGCAGACAGACCAACCACCCACGATGAACCGGTGTGAGCCTGACGACAGCGATGATGCCGCTGATGATGCCGCCGCTTTGTTACAGATCACCGTCCGTGCTCGACGGCCCGGAGAGAGCGCCGCGTCTGAGCCATCCAGATCGACTAATCCAATAATTCGCAGATTGCACCCTTGATGCATCGCAGCTCAATTTGATTGATTGAGTATTCTGGAATTATGCCTCTTTCAATTTCGTCGTCGGTCTGCTGTAGGGCTCCGTGCTGCGATGCGATGCGTTGTCGCCTGGATCCCCCAGCATCCAGGCCCATGGCGGAAGCAGATGGGCTGCAGCTACAGCTGTCGCCAATGAGCTGTTTGACAAATCGTACGAGGAGGAGCCTCCTGCGTCGATCAAATCTACATTAGCGACGAGGGTCTGCGACTCCGTCAGGTGGCATGATTGCGTCTGCGGCGCTGCGGGAGACAGAGAAGAGCGAGGCATTGAGACAGGCCCTGCCACCCCCGCGGCGTGTGACAAAGGCAGCATCACGTGATGGCTCTCGTCCTGTTTGGGAAATTAGCCCACAACTTGCACTACTCCTCCCTCCACCAATCAGGAGCCACTCTGGATACGGTTTGCCGGTTTGGAACAAGAGAGGAAAACGAGTAGCCAATACCTCGTCGTACCAAGCATTAGATAAGCCGTTGCTGAGTGATCGGTACTTTGTTCGACGGAGGAGCTGCTCCTTGCCATCCCGTCTTTGTCTCCAGCGCCAAGGCATCCGGCCCCGCCCCGGCAAAACTAGCCCCCAAAACGAGGGTCTTTGACAAGCCCGTTCTTGACATGTAACTCGTGCTGCAAAGAATTGAACTACTGTTGACACGACGCACAAGGAATGATGATAGGACCCTCCAGAAATTAGCTGCGATGGATGGGATGAATGTTGGCACCGCATTGAGCAAACAGTCAACGGCCATCCCAGACCGGCAGCTTCAGCCGCAAAATCCTGCCAGGCGGTCTGGAACTCTTGGAACCCCCTGGGACAAAAGAACCTTAAAAACACCATGACAAAACGAGCACCTTGCTGCCGAGGCGTACTCCCTACGAGTGCTAACGAGATTACGAACTCGTGATACCGACTCTGCACAGCGGATTGCCTGCCTGCCTGCCTGCTTGCACAGTGCTTGGGACAAATGCTCCATGCACCTTCAAGGCAAAGCAGCCCCCTTGTGACAGGGGCTCGCCGCCACATCGGGGAGCAGAAGCATCAAGTCGGGCTTGGCAGGATGGATGATTGATGATCGAGGTTTTTCTTTCCCACTGGCATCGCCGAAATCTCATCAGCGTGCCACGAAACGAGAGGGGGGTTTCGGGCAATGGAGAGAGACGCACAGAGAGGGAAATAAAGCAATTCAGCAAAGAGATGGGGGCAAGTGAAGATCAATGGAAGTCAAAGTTGCCCGGACCGGTACTACGGTCTACCATCGGATTGCATATCAAGAACAGAACCGGAAAGCTTGTTGCGATATCGCCCCTGGCCTTCTACATACGTGACCGGGCTGCCAACCGGCTCCCTGGAACCGCGACTTACACCCAAGCTTTTGGAATTTCGTTCGTCCATTGGAGAAAGAGAGAGAGAGAAAACGGGCGTTTTTTTGTCCACTTCCCCATCCCATCTTCGTTGCCAACGGGCCATTTGGAAGCTTCGTGGTTGCACGAGCTGCCTTGCCCCATCTTGTGCTCCAATCATGCCGCCGCAGAAAGCAATTTGATCCTCCCCGGGGGGGCGTGGGGGCCAGCCGATGCGACACAGTAGCGACCGCATTGGGCAAGGTGAGGGCATCAACTGTTAAATTATTCGCTGCAAAACCCACCTCTCTCCCCTCTGCCGCCCTCCTTTAGCACAGAGAGAGAGAGACGGCGAGAAAGATGAGAGAGAAAGAAGAATGTCACCAGTCTAGTTTAGATGCGCCGTTACAGACACCTACTTGGTCAAGCTTCGCCTCCCCTTTCCGCGTACAGGTACTGCGCTGTTTTTGCTACTTTGTACTTATTTAAGCTCTTCGCTTGGGAGACGCGGCACGAAGAGGGGAAAAAGAAATCAGGCGCCCGCTTCGTATGCTAGAGCTCAGTGACATTCTCTTGTCTAAAAAATGGGAATCTGGGTTTCGTAATTGGGTCATGTTCGATATCATTTGCTGGCAAAACTACTCGTTGGATTTGTTCACGTCTTCTTGTTTCGCCTCCCCTCTCATACCGTAGCTCTGGTCAAAAGTGCGGGTCAAGAGGGAGATCAGAGGGGAACAAGCAAACGGAAGGGGAGGGGGGGGAGGGAATAGCCAATCATCCGCGTGAGAACCTTAAGAAAGCTGCCATTCGGGGAAGCAAAGGAAATGCAAGTCAGAAAATAAAATAAGAAAAAAAGGAGGTGTTTGATGACGATGCTGTCATTCCTTGGTGCTGTTTTAGGGAACGGCACTGCCGGGACGAAGTCAACGTTGTAAGGCTGAGACGCGCGCCGGCAGCTGCAGTAGTTTGGAACACACAGACACACACATGCTCCCAGAGAAGCAACTTTTTCAGAATAGCAGTAGTTGGGTTTATTACCAGACATCCTTACACCTCATGCTGCTGGATTCTCACATCCTCCCCTCCTCCCCAAAGGGTCCTTCTAGATGCACGGTTGGTGCGGAAAAAAAGGTGTGCAGTGGCAAGAACAGACCGCCTCGCAGGCGGCGAACTGAGGTGAGTTGAGTGAGCGAAAGAGCGGAGTGGCACCTAGGTTGAAGATAATCTACAAAGATGTAACACGGATTACGGGGAGTTGGTGTGCAACGCGGGGTGGAAAAGCCGCTGCATGTATACACAGTTACTGTAGGGTGTGTAAAAAAAAAAAAAAAGAATGAGAATGCTTTTATCGCTCACGATATGGCGGCTATACGGATACAGACGGGATAATACTGTTAGTCACTTTTTGTTATCAACTAAAGGAAAAGTGCTTATAGGCTTTTTCACATGAAGAGTAAGTTACTCAAAGATAAATCCATAACAAAAACACAATATCAAATGAGGCTGGCTTTTTGGAATCCTCGCTGCCTTGCAAGCCTCTTTTTTTCGCTGTATTTCAAATAAAGTCAAAAATTTCCTTTTTTGGTATACTGGCGGCGAGCGGTCCCGGGCTTAAGTTGTAAAAAGCGGAAGCATTAGTAATTCCGGCCAGGTCGTTTTGGAGAAAATACCCCAATACCCCAATTCACACGCCCCCTTGTTCTTGCGGGCATCTATCTAATCTACTGCGTCCTTTGAGGTAAACTAAGAAAAAGAAGTAGTATAACAGAAAAAAGCAAGCATTTTGGGGGTCTTTTAGAATCCTCTTTCTCTCTCTCTCTCTCTCTCTCTCTCTTTCTCTCTCTCGCCTCCCGCTTAGTAAACGCAAAATTAATTCTGTTATACTTGGCAATTACAAAAACCTTGTAAAAGGCCGCGTGCGTGCGCGCGCGCAGGTTTACTTGGCATGCGGCTTAAAAGCGGCATGTCCTTTTGATAAGGCTTAGAGGGAAAAAATCGGGGTATATACAACCCGGGGGACTGGGTGTGCTTTGATAGCCGTCTCGCCGGGTATGCCATGATTTGCTTCCGGACACGGGAGAGTGAGTGAGCAGAGTGGGAGAGTGGGAGAGAGGAGCTTTGCATGTAAGGCAGCGAAAGTCGCTTGCGTGGGCAAAACGGGAGTGACACGGGCGAAATCTCATTGGCGGCGTTTCTCTCTTGCCGGCAACCCTCATTTTTTTTCTTTATCAATCACATCTATTCGTATCTTGGTCTTATTAATTCCGCCGAATGGGCTGTGCTGCTGCTGCACGCTTTATTACCTAGCTTTATACGGAGGTGCCCTTTTTGCCTTCCTGTCAAAAACCAGTATACTAGGCGTTGCCCAAAACGAAACGAGGCAGATTGAAAGGCAAATAGATTAAAACATTCGAAAAGTTGCTCTACAAGTATGCTAGTTATACAAACTGCAGTAGCGTAGCCACGCCAATTGGAAGCGAAGGAGGGGCGTGTGCACGTACTGTAGGCATGTTGATTTGATTGATGCCTTGTTCGTTTTTTCTCAACCGACTCTCGTCACGTTATGTGTTCCTTGTTTCCCGAGGATCTGGAGCTTGGGAATTGAGTTGTCTCAGATGGTCCAAGCCTTCTCTCCTTGTGCGAGCTCGCGTGTGTGTGTGTGTGTGAGTGTGTCTACTGCAGCTTTTAGGCTTGGTCTTAGCTTTGCTTCCTCCCTGGCGTATAATTTCCCGATTTGATCAAACCCCGAACCCCATGGCCATGGCAAAGTCCGAACAAGAATAGGCACAAATTGTAATCAGCGTACTAATCAAGATACCGACGTTAATCATATCCATCTTACCAATACCAATAGGTATAATCATGATTTGTCTTGGGATCTTTTTGTTTTACTCTAAGCGAGGCACAAAAGAAAACAAAAATACCTCCACTGTGGAATCATTTTCACCATGGAGTTTATTATATCTCCTCGGGCAAAGGAAGATTAACAAATCAAACAAGCACATATCACTTTATTACAAGCTCCCGGGTATGTTCCGCCTCGCTTCCGGTTCATGTATTTTATTTTCCCGGGTAAGGCGAGGCAAATCAATTTGGCAGTCTAGGCAGGTACCACCACAGGCTAGCCAAGCGGGAACGGCACATTATAATGCATTGAGCTTTGAGCTTTGAGTCGGGTACATGGCACTATCTGCCGTCTTCCCGATTATACAGTATATCGTACCTACTATTAGATTCCGATATCGTCAATGATAGTTAGGATGCGACGGTTCGTGGGATATGGAGCACCGTTAGCGATTCCTTAAATTCTACCAAATGGGGCTCTTAGGAGAGATAGTATACCCAAAGAACCGCCAAACAAAGCACGACGGACGAAAGTGGAGACGCCTTTTCTTTACGGTGCCCCGTTTTATTTAGGACGGGAAGCCTTGAAGATTTGATATTGGATTTGTTTTGAAGAAGATACAAGTACTGTACAAGACCAAAAACACGAGCCGCCCCCCAAAATTTAGAATGGAGCCCTCCCTAAAAAGGTACCTTAGTATTTTGGCGGCAAATCGAAAGCGGGAGGCGGGGAGGGGGGGGGGTCTTTATGGGCGGAAAGCTGTTTTGATGTACAAATGCCCAGATGGGCTTAGCAGTGGGCTTAGAGGTACCGCTTAACCCTTAGGCAGGGCCCCCAAAATACCCAGAAGTAGGAAACGCGGGGGCCTTGTCATTTCAATTGGACCAAGATGAAGGGAAGAGGGCGTGTGGGAACCAATCAAATGACGCTGAGTGCCTTAGGTAAAGCACGAACAGAAAAATTGGGGAGGGGGGTAAAAACAAGGGACTCGGACATCTCCCGAGCGCAAATTGGAGCTTATGGCTGTCGGGACGTCCTCTGCTAAAAAAGCCCCAAAGAGCTTCATACTGGTAGTCTGGGCATGTTAGCAGCAGAGCTGTTTTGACCTTATTCCCGAAGTGCCGTGTCACCAATTTAGGACGGAATGAATGTTAAATCAATAGCATATATCCGGCTTCGTGCGGTCTTATCGCACTTTAGCAAAACACCGCTCAACGGCTGTCGTCCGTGGCGATAGACAGTAAGAAGCCAAAGATCGTAATCGATGGCGATTTGGCGTCAGACGGGAAAGTCAGGAATGCGGAGTTTAAGTTTCTGGTATCATATGTTTATCTCTCCTATCTGAATAAGCCCTGCTGTATGTAGTGTGGCGATGCCATAAGAGGCTCTTACCTCTCTTTCTCGTGAGGACTTCATACTTACTCCATACAGGAATTATGCCCTTTACTCCCCGAGAGCTGCCTTGGGCCTTGTGGGACTTTGATCAAATGGGAATGGGTCGATCGCAGAGCCAGTTGGATACGGAGCACTAATATGGCGAGGCACTAAACAATAAGCCTAGCATTTAGCATTTCGGATTTGCTGCCATCCGTTATCCTCCTACTCCGTTTTTTATGCTCTGTGCCGCCATGTAGGTAGATACGTCTTAGACTGTATCTAAGCTGCTCCGTCTTAAGGCTGGATGGGGCACGGCCAACTTTGACTTGACAGCATATTCCTGAACTAGATACTGCTGCAAGTAGAAACTTCTGCACGATAGCACACGTTTGCAAAAATCCCTCCGAATGGTGCTGCTCTAAAATGAACGGAGCAGCCCGTTGAAAAATAAATGAAGCAGCCTAGGTAGGCCACAGCACAGCTAGTACTTAGTGCCGTCGCCAAAATCGTACGACAATTCTAAAAACTCTGCTTTGCTTTTTTAGCTAAGCAACCCATAGCAGCTATCCGGAAATAGATGCGAAGCTATGATACCAGGTATATTTAGCTTCGTGATGTGCATAGCGTTAAGGAGCATGATACAAGTCAGTCAGTGATGGGATGGGATGGGATGGGACGAGAAAAAGAAGAAAAAATTCAAATTTGGCTTCGTTTCGCACTAGCGGGCGCATCCATTGCCAGGATCGGAAATCCGCAGTCTGTTCCAACGCACCTAGGCGAACCCAAAAAAGAATTGCAGAGTCGTGATAGTCCACATGCTGTGTCCTGACTCGGGCTGGGAGATCTGGGTAGGGCTAAGCCAAAATGGCTCAGCTGGCGAGACGCCGCCGGGCTGGCATAGGTTAGGTATTGAAACAGATTGAGCAGAAATGCAAATACCTTTCCCGACCCCCATGCTCATCTCCAGTTAGACCCGGAAGGCAGAATAAAATACCGGAGACCCGTAGAAAAGAGTACAAACTGCTTGTACCAGTTTAATACTGGCGGCATGTTTCCAAGGCCGGCTGTCGCTGGCCAGCATCATTGGCCTACCAGCCCGCTGTGGAGCGAAGATCCGGTTGTCCTAACTGCTGGGGACCCCTTGGAGAGCCAGAGAGCTTTGCCACAGCTTTGGTGCCCATGAATTAGCAGCGATTGGGGAGAGCTCTGGTGGGCTCCCCACCGAAATCGGCACAAGATTCGTCCGGCGCTCAAATTTCACGCCGCCGGATGGGCCGCGCGCGCCGCAGAGCGGCCTTTTCTATGCGAGTTCGTCCTGTATGTGAAAGTATCGCACCTATCTATGCCTGGGGATGCCTCATTGACGAGGGACTTGCACGGGACTTGCTTGCGGCGAGGCAAATTTGATAAAAGGGAGTTTAGTATTCAAGATTTTGACGATTGCTGCAAGCACACAATTGCCTGTGGCGATAGTTTCGGTTGGTGTTGTTGACCGCCACTAGCAAATCCCCCCCAAGGTACGGAACACAGAGCCGCTCGTACCAGCCTATGATGTACACCATGCAAAACCGATGATAGCATCGTTTGCTTGGCAGCTCCATTGCCCTGGACCAGCCCCCCGGGTAGCGCCTGTTCGTCGTCGATTTGCATCACACTAGTGTCCCTGGAAATTACAAAGTCGCAACCGTACCTGTAACCATGGCTGCATAGAAAAACACAAAGAACGAGAGAATCATTTTGCCCATCTCCCCAATGGGGTGACCGGGTCTCTATTTCGAGCTTTGGCCAGCTTCGCATTCAGGCCCCTTGTCCCTCGCTCCCCTCGCCTCGCCTCAACTCAAAGAGCTTGGGAGGGGTCCCCCAGGCGGACGGATCCAGTCCACCGGGAGTGGACCGTGGCCGTTCCAACATGCCGGTTATCCGCCAAAAGAGCAGGCAAGCAAAATAAAGAGCGTGTCGTCTCGGGGAGGTCACAAGCCTCTCCTGGCTTGCCCAAAGCGGTAATGCTGGGGATACCAGCCGGGTGGTTAGGGTTTTTTCTACGTGCGCCGCATTCGTCCGACCTTGCTGGTCCTGATATCAAATACCTGGGAATAGGGATAATTAACCTGGAAACCGTTGCAGAGAAGGGGAGGGGGGCGTTAGCTTGGGATCGTCAACCAACAACAGGTACGTCCAAGTAGTATTCCCTTTGAAAAGAAAAGAAACTGGTTGTTGGTCAAAAAAGGGAGTTGGGAAAACGGCCCCCATCACATCATAGTACCGCGGCCACGGCTCGTGAAACTGAGCCCTTTGCTAATTTCGCTCCAATACGAAGGCCTCTTTTGGGCCAAGAGCACCTTGCATCGATCTCATCGTTCCCTTCTGTCGGGACACGCCTCCTGCTCTCCACTCGAGACCCTCGTTTCTCGCTTCGTTTTGGGTGGTAGTACTAGCTATGTAGCAGCAGTGGTAGCATTGACCTCTTGTGATGCGCAGCTTAGCCGCCTTTTGCGGGCGCACAGCGAAACCTGTTTATAGGGGGGCAGATCCACGGAGCGACGGAAAGCGTGTGTAGATACATTAGTTGGCATCGAATGTGATATAAAAAATTATGGGCTTCTTAGCGACCCTTAAGCGATGGTTCATGCCACAAGCAAGATGCGACCTGGGGGCGTGAGGTGAGGTAGCATTGATGCTGGGACGCCGGTACTGCTGCCACTTCGAGGGGGACAAAAAAGTGTCAAGCGACGCCCTCTCTTTCCAAATCAAAATATCCAGTCACCAAAAAACTTACTTTTTTGGAATTCCTTGCAGCCAGCCAAGTGCCTGCGCCCGCGGACCACGTTGTTGGCTCGGATATTAGCCGTTCCGCGCAGCTGTGCAAGTGGCAGTGGCAGTGACAGTGACAAGCCGGCACATTTCCGTGGGATTCTCGTCTTGACAAGCACCAAACGGCGGGAATAACTAAACGTTGAGGAAACACGTCGAGCTAAGAGGCGGCGTTTCATCATCACAATCATCATCATCACCCGGTTTCCCGCTCTGCTGGTTGGCGGCTGCTCACAAAAGGCTGGGGCTAAGCCTGATCGCGGCAGTGGGTAGGCAAATGTGGCGTTGCGCCGCAGGGTGTTCGGTATGTGATGGGCGCCCTTTTTGGTGCTGGTGGCTGTTGAGTTAAGTGTGGGCGCCACTAGAGAAAGAGAATAGATGGGCAAAAAACTTTGGAAACGGCACTTGCTGCTCCAAACTATGCCCCCAAACAATCCCCAAGCTCTCCCTTCTTACCCCGTACTTGTGCCGCCTCTAAGAAAATGAGATGCTGGCTGATAGTCGCTTGTTACAAGTTGACAACAGCAATGCAATCTTACAGTAGTTCTTTGCCGTCGGTCTAGGCCAACCAAGCAAGAGAGCCCGCTAACTTCGTTCCTCGTTCCCGGCTCATTCATTTCCCTCGCTTGCTTCTCGTTCTCTCTCTTTCTTTCGCTACCTAATCTACAACCTTGCGCTGTGTTTGGCGGAAGCCTTATTTTGACTCAGGGGGACGGGAGACGTGACCCAGCACCTTGGCAATCCTGTGAATGTTACTGCCGCTTTAGTAAGAAAAGTAAAAGTAAGGGGAGCTGAGCTGAGCTGTGCCAAAAGAGAGAGGGAGAGAGAAAGAGAGGAGTAAAAAATAAGCCTAATGTCTGCCTTGCTCGTAGGGCGAACCCGATCCAAGGGATAAGATCCTCCCGGATGGCCTGAAAGAGCACGTCCAGCGAGCGCCCTATCCACAGCGTTGGGATGTAGGGCTGAGATTGAAGGGGAAACTCGGCAGACAGACTTGACATGTGGCAGATGGCGTCGTCCCGACGGGTAGGGACGGCGGCCCATTGGCTGGATAAGGGGCTGCTGGGCCCACGCCCCCTGACCTGCTCATGATGACAAAACAGGGCTCCGCTGGTCATCTGAAGTCCTGGCTCTGGCAAGGGAGTGGCCGCCGCTATGCCGTACTCAGTCACCTGGGACTTGGGTAGTGTGCTGCCTGTGGCTCGCTGCCTTGGGTACTCTGTACTTGTACCAGTACTGTGTATGCGACGGCCAATTCGAACCGGGGGGTCGGGATCTTTTGGAGAGCCTCCGGGGAGCACCGCGGTGGCCGTGGGATAGCCAGTACCAACTCAACACACACGGCACGAAAACCTGGGACCCATACCTCCAAAGTTAATGAAAGGGGTGTTCATGATGATTGATGATGATGGCCCCCATTCTCCATAAATTTCTGGCTCTGTATTGCCTTCCCCTCTTGTTAATGAATCGTACTACGCATCATGCTAATTCAATTTCTTGCGGTAATTGGGGCTAAAAGGCATCAACACTTGATGATGACCCTTGATTGCCTATTTTGAAGGAGATAGTGACGCGAATCATTTCACTTGCCATTTTGTCTCCTCGGGCGGGGGTGCCCTGATAGCGGGTTTCTCTTTTTAGGCCTCTCGCTGTTTTTCACTTCCGGCTTGTAGCCGTATTCGGGCTCTGTCGTGCTATTGTATATGCGCTTCTCGCCGGCCAGATTTTTTTGGGGCCGGAGAAATTGTCCCTCATATGCCGGTTTGGGGAAATATGATTACCCTGGGGAGATTAGTCACTGCAGCCGACCAGCCCTTGGATTAAAACAATGTAGGTGCTGCTAGTCATGTCATTGACGACCATACAGATATGTCGTACGGTGGGTGATGCAAAGTAGCCACCTGACCCAAGCAGCAGGGTCGTCTAATTGGGGCCTGAGAGGGCCAACACTGCGGCGTACAAGCAGTATACTATATGTACTGTAGGTGCTCCAGCCAAATAAATCCCTAGTGGTGATAACATGTCGAACAACTCAGCGTGTCCCCATATGACTGCGGCATGGGACAGCGCGGTTGGAATCGAGCAGGAGACAATACGACGGCTATGCATAGAAGGAGCAGATCGGGCTAGGTCCCCCATCTTGCATGCCATGTAGCAACAACACCACGTTGGCCAACATGAAAGGGCGAGAGGTGGGTTGGGACGGCACGGTTGGGCGCTGACAATGGTGCCATCGAATGCCATGTGCTGTAAATGAAAGATGCTGTGGGGGGGCCCAGGGCAGAGGGAAACAGGTGCGTGGTAGATATCTCCGGGAGGCTCTTTTGGCTTAGGCGATGCTATACATAGCATCCTGTAGATAGGATCGCAGAGCGTGGGCGTCAGCAGCAGCCAAACGTAGTGAAGCCCTTTGCACCTCGCTTGCTAGACTCGGCGGATTAGAATGAAGCTAGCCAGCGATATCCCCCAGTGATTTGCTCGCGTGTAGAGGTCGAGCAAAGAGTCCTGGCGTCATGGGGATGGGGGGCAGAGGCTCGGCGCTTGTCCGCGGCTCTTTTGGAGGTCCATGGCTGTTTTGTTTTGGCTTCGAAACATTGCGCTGTTCCCAATCGCGCATGTACACTAAGGGAAAGCTAGTCCGCAGGCGCAATGACTTAGCAGCGTCCCAGAAGCAGGGGGAACGCAAAGGAGGCGGGGCCATGGAGGACTTGTCGCTGGACGCAGGCCAATCACGCACCCGGCTGCATGGCTTTGGTAATGGGCGTCATAGGCGGCCCAAAAATAGCCTCCCATACCCCAAGCACGTGTGATGCCACGAGTTAGGCTGAATCCAGGCTCCTAGTGGTCAAGGTCTGGGACACCGCCAGCCGGCAGCGAGAGCCTCCGGTGAAGGCTGAGCCCAACCCAACCTTTACGTCCTGCGCTCAACTCAAATCCAAGGTCAACGGGTAGCCGCGCTCACACGCCCCCCCTTCCGATATCCAGAGCTCTAGAGTTTTAGCGGCGTTCCGTAAATAGAGGAGCACTCATGAAGAAAAGAGTCTAAATACATAGTTGAACAAGGGCCCAATGGATTTGAGATTGGAAGCTCGAAGTGGGCAGTGCTGCGCTTGGCGACAGCCGGGTGTTTGGTATTGGTAGCCATGCTAGCCGCCGCCCTACGAGGCTATCCAGCCTGCGTCGCCATTAATAACGTTTGGCTAAGATTCGCCTATCATGGTGCGCCATGGCTTTTGTCAAACGCTCATCTCATTTGACGTCGGCCGTTGTCTCGGGAGAAAGAGACGCCACGCCGCCAGGGGCGTTACCGTTTGCTTGATTACTCAGTTCCTCATGCCGCACTTGGGTTCGATGGCACGGTACCGACAGCCGTTTTGCCGCTTGGTTGTCGAAGTCGAAAACCACACGCCCGTTATCTCCACGTCCTCTTGTGTCTGTCTGATGCCGCAACCTAAAACTTACTTACGTCCGGCCAGTAGCCCGGTACTCTTCAGGATGGATGCGATCATGATGTGCCGCTGGGCCATTGGCCCTACGAGCGGAGTAGGATGAGCCCTACAGAAACGCCACCGCAAAGTAAGGTACGAATACATGCCGCCTGACAGATGTTATTGGCTTGTGGGATTTTGGGGAAACAAGCTCGCCCACCGCTACCAACACGGGAAAAAGGCTGACCGCAATACCGGAGCACGCTCGAGACTTTGGTACTCGTCTTTGTAGTTTGAGTTGACGGCACTGTGAATATCTTGTACCGGGCAAACATTCTTTTAATTTTCCAGCCGCGATGCCCCTGCTGCCTTGGCATGAGCAAGGCATATGAAGAAAAAAAAAAAAGCAAAAGTACAGTCATGGCGGTTTTTTGCGGATTTGCTATAAGGTGAGACTATTCGTGCTGTCGCTGTTTTGAGGTCTGTGTTGAGTCATGCCATGGGAAAAGAGCGGGATGAGTACCTTTGTCCATAGCAGCACTAGGCACCAAAAGTATGTATCGGATTGCAGGGGAGGGAGGGGCATCGGAGCCAAGCGGCCCCCCATTTGGGTGCCGATTTGAAGGTGTTGAGCTCCAAGAGCTCTGGATCGGAGTATACAGAGTTGCGATTCGAGCTCCGAAAAAAGACCAATCGCACTTGCCACAGCTGGAGAATCGGCGTTGCGAATCATCCAGTGTGTGCGATTCGGAGTACTGTACTCCGGAATAGCGCTTGTTTTGACAGCTTGGTTGCCGGGTTTACCGACCCGGCAAAAGGCCCCAAGTACACCAGGGCCGGCTCTGCTGCAATTATACGGAGTTGACAACATGGCAGTTCGTGACGGTCAAGGTGACAACAAATTGCCAGCTGTCCGTGCCTTAATGCTACTGTCCAGCTCTCCGGCCGGGGGAGAGTCCGCTGGCAAAAGGCCGCCCCTTTCACAGAAAAAAAAAAAAACATGTGGCGGCAGGCCATCCTCGTAGGGCGGAATGGCCAATGCCAGCCCAGATGCGATTTCGTCCGAGAGATCCTTCTACGAAGCACAGCAGAAGGAATGGCGGATGCCCTACCCGTTTTTCCCTCTGTTCCTTTCTGGGCGCAATGTTTCGAATGCAACGTCTCGACGTCTAGAAGCGCCTCGATACTAGAGGCTTGGGCTAGCATAAGGAGACTCCTGTAACTTGCAGCTTGACGCTTGACGCTTGTGCCCTAGCCGACACCTTCAGGATCGAATGGTATTAGAGCGATGTCAGCGCAGCCCTATGACGACGTCGGCACTGCGTGTGAGTGCTGGGCTTAGCCATCCTAGCCCGGCCACTTGTACCTTACTTTGCCAGCAGACTGAATCCTAGCCTAGCAGCGTGCGTGCGTGCAGCACCTGTATCAGTAGGGATTGGCAGCAGATAGGCGGTCTCCCAGGAGCGAAAGCGAGGCATTCCTGGTGCGACCTGCCCAGTGCCAGCAATCCATCCAGACCAGAGTATAGAGTATAGGGATTTGCAAAGGTAGGCCCACTGCCTGGCATTGATGAGGAGCATGGCCGTTTTCGTGGTCGACGGATATTCGCCGGGAGTAGAGGCGGAGAGGGCCCAACAATTCCCCCGGGCGCACGGTCTCGAGGGCCGGCTGTCGCGTCCTGCTAATCATAGCACTTGTAAGGGGGGGAGGGTTCGACGACGAGAGCGCTATTGTGCTGTGCTCTGGATATCGCGGGAAGAGAGGGTGGCAGCGCAAGGGACCGCCAGAGCCAGAAGCTAGAGGCAGATGAATGCCTGCCGGATGGGGTACTCGCCTGTGGAAAAGACAAAACCGGGCAAATTTGGTCCTTGCATGACAAAACCAAAAACCGCTGCCACCAAGCCATGTGGGCTGCGAGAGCGACAGCTACCTACGTACCGAGTAGCGGCATGGGGATGCTACATTTAGCAGACTTATGATTTGGATGATTTGTATTGGGAGGGGGCGCCTGGCTTGCTTGGCTTTCCTGCTCGCCGTGGCTCTGGCTCTGGCTCTGGCTCTGGCTCTGGCTCTTGCTCTTGCTCTGGCTCTGGCTCTGGCGCTGGCTGGGCTGGCTCCTGCCTGGCAGTGGCTCTTGCCCAGCTGGCACTAGAGAAAAAGTACCTCTCCCGGGAGTCCCTGCCCCGTGTCTCTAGACTCTACCGTCACGCCTCCCGAATGCTGCTGGCAGGCGCCACGCCCCCCTGGTCCCTTCTGGCTCCAGGCCCCGCTTCATCCGCTTCATCCCACTCGCAGCACCCACACCATCGCCTAGAGCTATCGCCACCCCTAGCTGCTACAGCCACTCCGGCCGCACCCCCTGTCGCTGCACTGTAGACACAGCCAGATCCGCTTCATGCAGCGACCAGGCCTGGGTACCTCGCTACGTCCACGCCCGCCCGCGCAGGAGCAGCCAAGAGGCGGGCCATGGGCACAGATCGTCCTCGCTGGGCGGTACGTACCTGAGGGCGGCATGCACTGGCCCTGTCACAGCTTCATGGCCACACCCCTCCACCACCTTCACGTTGACGCTAAGTACATCGCACGAAGCCTTGCTGGGCTTCACCAGCCATGAAGCCCGGCCCCATGCAGCCCTGCAGAGGCCAGGGTCTGTCTGCATACTGAGCTTCGACAAGACACAGGCAGATAAGTCGAAGCATCCAGTATTTAACTCTCGTCGTCCTCCCATCTGGTCCAGCCTGTCATGACCATTCCGATCCAACAATTGCTGAGACGCACATCATCTATATAATACCAATCGACATCTCATCCAACCCATTCGTCAGTTTATATCTTTCCATCTTGATCTGATCAAGCAAGAGCCTCTTCTCTACTGAGCCAAGACCACACTGCCTTGCTTGCTGCTCTTCACCCCTCCATCACCACATCATCAACTCTTCTTACAAACAACAACACACATACAACATCACAATGGCCATGTTTGCCATCTCACAACAACACCCTTATGCCTACGCCGCAGTCCCGGCACCGGCTCCTCCTCCTCCTCGACACTGCTCAAACCACGGCACCAGCAGCGCCTTTAGCAGCTCTGCCCACCCTGATGAGGACTGGACCAAGATCTCAGATCTTGCCGAGCGCAGAAGAATACAGAACCGCATTGCTCAGCGCAACTACCGTATGTTTTAGCCTCAAAGTCTTGATCTCTTTTTCTGCAGAATCATCTAACACTCCACTGCAGGCAAGAAGCTTAAGCGCCGCCTGGAGGATCTTGAGCGCCGCGCTGGATCCGAAGAGGGCGATGCTGAGAAGCAGCCCTCGCCAGTCAGCCAGCCTGCCGCCAGCCCCAACAAGATCGCAAAGCGTCAATCCATCTCCAAGGCTCACAAAGTGCATCAGGCACCAGCTCCTGTCCGCCTCCCGACGCCTCCCAAGACCATTGTTTCTCAGGGCCAGTTCACTCCTCCCATGGAGTCTCACGACGAGCTGTCTTTTGTGCACCCCAGCTATCACCACCACGACGAGCGCGAGCGCTCCAACACGCCGCCCGTTCTCTCATACACCACATACCCAGCTCCCGACGAGCTGCTCATGAACCCTTATGGATCCGCTCACGCTTATCCTGCCATGACCACTGCTGAGGTCTACCCCAACTACCTCAGTGCTGCCATGCCCGCCTCGCTGCCTCCTCTGGGCCACTACAGCGAGCCCATCAAGCGAGACCTGTATCCCGACAACGTCATTAGCCCATACATTGGCTATGGCTTCATGCCGACTCACGATATGGGCATGTCCACTCCCTACGACCCTTCCAACCCTCTGGTGAGTTCGGCTAGGCATCAATTCTCTTACTCTCGGGATCTGCGTTGCTGATTCTGAATGCCAGACTCCTCCTCTGACGCATTCATACGACCACTCGGCTGCCTGCTCTGAGACGGGCTTCGAGTACCCTACCACCCCGCTGTCTATGCCTGGTTCTCCAGCCTTGATGCAGCACCAGCACTAAATCAAGCAAGTAAAAAAAACAAATATTTGAAAAAAAAAAAAAAAGGCCGGATATCATGCAATTCATCACCCTATCATTCTATAAACCCGAAGTACATATACATACTCTACGACCTTGTCACAAAACAACAAGGCACTCACTTCTCTTCACACCTCAAGAGGGTGGTGATTCGACATTACGGGGCAAAAAATGATTTCTGGTTTACGGCAAAGGGGGTGCGCAACGGGATCTTTTCTACGAGGACATATAGCATGGCGATTGTGTTGGGTCTCCTTCATTCTTCTTGGAGAGCTTTGGATGAGCTCTTATTTTCTTGTGTTAACACCTCTTTTTTGTGACATCTTTTTTCATGAAGTGGACATTTGGGATGACTTGAAAGATGGGTTTGGTTGGCAGGCGTTCCAAGGAGCAACGGACTGATATGATGAGCAATCTCGTCTGGTTTGATGCTTAAGCAAAGCACAGTTTATCGGTGTTTTCTCTGTTACTTCATTTTTTTTTTTTAATTATACTAGATATCCCCGCCGGAATACATAACGGAACGGGCACTAGAAGCGTGCTCCAAATTCAAAAAAATCATTTACTCTACTTGCCAATTGTCTTTTTGCCCAGTATTAGCACGTGTGATTTGCAATTCATCCAGAGCTACGGACGAGTCGGTTGAGCTACTGGCCGTGGCTTGTGTTCACCATGTGGACGAAGCCACACACGCCCGTCCTCTGCGGCCGCCATGGTGGAATACGCCAGCGCCACAAAGGCGCCGGGCGCCTTGTAGGGCAAATGCCAAGCTTCGCAGCTTTTTCGACAATGGTCGACCTACGGGAAGATTTGCGGGGAGAATATTTACCGGCGAGGCGGCGGCGGGCTTTTTTTCCGTGTAAGTGCGCCCTCATGTGTGTGTGAGAATAAGAAACAGAAGAGCAGAGCCTCGATTTCAAACGCCGCTAAAGCTTCACCATCTCGGTACTTGTGGTGGCTTATTTTGCATTTCGAGCACACCCATCCTCTCGCCGTCAAACACGTGGGCGACGAGGCGTTGGTGAGCTCATGGCGGCGCGCGCTCGCGCTCTCTGTTCTTCACAGCCATCTCCATGTGTCCTTCTATCAAGGTTTCGGTGGCTTGCATTTCGGACTTAATAACTGGCGTATTGTGCCAACGCCGTACGCTTGCGTCTCTTATTATGGCAATTAGTCAGGAAGCGACTTGGTAATCAATCCATCGGAGCGAGAATACTCCGAACGGACGCAGCCAGCGCCTGGCGGCTCTCTTTCCGATCGGAGTATCCGCCATGCAAGCGATACAGCCGAACGCAACTTACTCGTACATTGACCCAACAAGGCTACTGCTGGCGAGCACTTTTGCCAGCTTCACTCGAGCATCTAGACAATTCTCATGAGTAATTCCACATTGGCTTGATATCGCCGCCCGCGCCTTGTTCTTGGTTTGAGCCCACGATGCACGCTACGACGAGCCGGCGAAAGCTGCTCTATCTCTACGGCGGAGACCAGTAAGAGACCCTCTCGCGTGTTTGATGCTTTGCTTTTTGGTCTATCACGCCCTGCGAACGCTGCGATGGCTTCTTTGTTTTCTTTTTTTGCCTCTTCGATTCAGGTCATCCCTCTACCCCCAGTGGATACCCACAATGAACGTGGACATTGCCTCCATCGGAGTAGACTCGGATTTTGGGTATGAAGATCCGAATTCTAGACTCTGGGGGTGGCTTCGCCTGGCTTGATACAGTTCGATATGTTTGTTTTACCTTTCTTTTCGTTCTTTCATTCTGGGAGGCAAAAGCACACACCCTCAGAGTCTTCATGACTTGGAGGGGAGGAAAAAAAAAAGAAGCTATTCCAGGCACCAACATAAATGAGCGGTCAGAATTAGAGTATCCAAGGCTAACTGAAACCCGCCTCTTTGGGTCCTAAATCAAAAGGCCCTGGGACTCCTCCTTATGGGTCACTTCTGATGATCGAGTTCGTGGAGGCGCCAGTCAGTCCCACCTGTTCGTGATAAACCCAGAAAAGGCCCGCTTCTATGGCCACCTTGATACCAAGACGCTGGGCGGTGCCGGCTTTGCATCTCAGCACAGCTTGGGGGTCCTGGACTGGAACTTGTCCGACTACGAGGGAGGCATAGTCGTTGCGGTGGCTAAGGCGGATGGCAAACGCTACGCCCTGACGCTCAAGGACGAGGTACCTCCGCGGAGAGGTGATGGACGCGAAGAAGCTGGAATTAGCTGGGAGGCCGAGTTCGAGGTGGTCCAAGACGGATCGAGCTTGGATTTCAAGAACGTCTATCTGCCATGGAGTGCGTTTAAGCCAACGTATCGAGGGAGGCCGAAGCCGGATGCAAAACCATTGGACTTGGCCCATGTGAAACGAGTCGGGCTGATGATGCGAAGGTGAGTGAAAAAGCTATCTGCTTTGTACTTTGTGGAGCCTCTTGCTTTATATACGCGTGTAGAGGCTTGGCAGCTAACGAGAGGTGGTTGCAGTTTCTTTGGAAAGCAGGACGGTGATTTCTCTATCGATATTCATGCTATTGCAGCCGTGAGCGAGGCTGCGGACAGTGGAGACGATGATGAGATTGAAGACGATCCTAAGGCTGCTGTAGCTGAGGCTGCTGCGGCGAGGAAGTCGCAGAGTCGTCGAAGTAGTTGGATGCGGCGATTACTTTGCGGCTTGATTTAGCTGAGAGAACCGACACAAAGGGAGTGAAGACTGCTCAGTGAAGGTGATATGATACACGGTTGTTCTATATCTATCTAATGACGTTGTCGAGATATAGCTACGGCAATTTACTATATACATATCTATACATACATATATATAAAGGCGCCGATTGGCTCAATGACGGAACCAATCAGCACAATTAAATCTTTTCAATCACCAGTTCAATCTACAAGCTTAATGGAATGCGAAATCAATCGTCTTTTACAGTCGAGATTGTGCATGCCGAATGAGATGCGCGCGAATGGTCTCTTGGAGCTGAATCGGAGTTTCAAACTTTGGCGTCGACGTCACCACGCTTCAGCTCATTCCAGCCATCCAATCCTTTTGTTCATATGAATGCAATGCTACCATATCTTCTGTTGGATAAATTGGCTGCATCCCATTTTCTCGAAACATTAGTTTTTCTTTTTTTCTACCCCTCTTTTTTCATTTTCGACCTTTTGTCAATTCCTTTCATCTTATTTCTCCGTCGGTCTTTTGGACTGAGTTCTTACATGAGTATAGCTTTCAATTAGCAGCTTGGCTCCAACTCAAGAGGCCATGACACTCCTCGACCATGTCCTCCACATCACCAACTTCCACTCCCCCCTCCTACGATCCATCGCCCCTTGCTTCGCCACCGCCTTTGCTATCCAAAGCGCCGTCGCGATCCCCTCCATCCTCGCCGGTTCGGAGCGCTTCTACGATTTGTCTGGCTCAGTGACCTTCCTGGCTGTCGGAACGCTAAGCTTATATCTCCCCGCGCTGCGAGCTCGCGCGGCTGCTTATGCCGCCAATGCTACGAATGTTCCTCGGCTGCCGAGCCTGATTGAGATCTTGAAGGGGGGTGCGGGTGCGGGTGCGGGCTCAAACGCGGGTGTTGCGGTACTCTTGAATTGGAGACAACTCGTCTTGACGGGAATGACTGCGGTGTGGGCAATTCGACGTGAGTTTTCCTCTTGCAATGCTTTAAACCCGGGTTCCTTACGCCGAGGAGAGCTTTTGATCTTACATTCGGACGAAAAACCCACGCACTGTCTTGTCCTTGTTTAAACTTATTATTCTTACTAGTTGAGAATGAGATTGGGACAAACTGAACTAATTGCTCATACACCACCAAATCACAGTTGGCTCGTTTCTATTTCATCGCATCCTTACCGCCGGCCATGATTCTCGATTCGATTCCATCCGCCACAATCCTGCCAAATTCTCTGGGGCCTTTTTCTTCCAGGCCCTCTGGGTATCGTTCCAGCTTATGCCTGTGATTATGCTCAACGCCATCCCGGCAACTGTGCTGGCATCTGCTGCGGTGCCCAAGACCGTTGCCACGGACGTCATTGGCATATCGATTTGGCTTGCTGGCTTTGCGTATGAAGTCTTGGCGGACATGCAGAAGAGCAGGTGGCAAAGGGAGAAGAAGCTCAAGCTGCATGATGAAGAGTTTATGACGAGTGGGCTTTTCTCTAAGAGGTAAGTGTAAACAAACCTTTCTTTTCTCTTTGTCAATTCTCGCGTAGTGCAATTTTCATAACTTGTTTTTTTTTTTTCTGTGTCTCAAAACTTGAAAGTTTACTATACACCTATTAGTCTAGACATTGTATTTTGGATCTGACGAGATTATCTGATAGTCGGTTCCCTAACTACTTTGGGGAAATCTCTCTTTGGGCCGGAATTGCGACTGCCTCAGCTGGTGTCCTTGCCCGATTGCCCGTCCAGCAAGCTTTGGGATTGTCTGGAGGCCCCTTGGGTGTCATTACGACTTCTGTCTTGTCATTCGTTAGTCCCGCGTTTGCGGCCTTTTTGCTTCTCAAGGTATCTGGCATACCCCTCTCTGAGAGAAAGTATGACAAGCGATACGGAGATAGAAAGGACTATCAAGAGTGGAAGAAGAATACACCGAGGTTAATTCCAAAGTTTTGGTGATTAAAACTAGGAGGTATGTTTTCTTTTTTTCATTCTTTTCTGTGTGTTATGTCTTATGATCAATAAAACTGAAGTAAATGGAAAGTGAAATTTGCGTGTAATTATAGGTTTATGTATATATATAAATGTGGATTGATGGCTTCATCCACTAATAAATGGAATATGTCATCTTTTGCTATATATGATGCGGGTTTCTTTATGGTTCCGTGTCATGGATTCATTCTCATACCCACTCCCTTCCCCCTTCTTCATATTTATATTTTGTTTTTATTTGTAGAATGACTTGACCTTTTCAATCTCATCATAGCTGCCCATGAAGATGCCTGACCTGTCGTGGATGTGCTCTGGGACAACCTCCAACATTCTGTTCATGTTGCTATCGACGGCTTGGCCACCAGCTATCAGACAAATATTAGCACTCATCTTGGACTTGGTTGATATAAAGGCACAACACAATGGATGGAAACTAACCATTTTCAAACACCAAGGCCATGGGCGCACACTCATAAAGAATACGAAGCTTGCCCTTGGGGCTCTTCTTATCCGCGGGATAGGCAAAGATGCCTCCGTACAAGAGCGTGCGGTAAGCATCGGCAACCATGCTTCCGATGTAACGCGCGCTGTAGGGCTTTCCGTCGGCCTGCGCCTGCTTGAGCGAGTTGAAGTAGTTGATGGTCTTGTCTTCCCAGTACAGCGAGTTACCCTCGTTGACGGAGTAGATGGAGCGCGCCTTGGGGATGCGCATGTCCGGGTGGGACAGGATGAACTCGCCAATGCCATTGTCGAGCGTGAAGCCGTTGACGGTGCTGCCGCGCATGGTCATGACGAGCTGGGCCGAGGCGCCGTACATGGTGAAGCCGGCGGCGACGAGCTCCGTGCCGGGCTTGAGGATATCGGCCTTGCTGGCGACCTCGACGCCGTCGGGAATCTTGTGGATGGCGAAGATTGTGCCGACGGAGACACCAGCGTCGAGGTTGGACGAGCCGTCGATGGGGTCGCAGGAGACAATGTAGCGGGCGCCGGCGGCGTGAGGGAAGAGGATCTCAGTCTCTTCCTCCTCGGAGACGAGCATGGCGACTTTGCCGCAGGAGCGCATGGCCTCGATGAAGAGGTCGTTGGAGATGACGTCGAGCTTCTTCTGCTCGTCGCCGGTGGTGTTGGAGGAGCCGGCGAGGCCGGTGAGGTTGACTAGGGTGGCGCGGCGGATGTAGTAGGCGATGGACTTGAAGGAGTATTGCAGGGCATGGCAGAGAAGTCTGTTGTATAAGTTTTGCGTGTTAGTTGAATTCTTGTTGCTGCGTATGTAACTGGAAAATGCATGATGCAGCGCAAATGATGAGAAGGGGAGAAAAGAAGGACACATACGTGAAATCACCAGTTGCTTCTCTGTGCTTGATTTGCTCTTCCGTGAGGAATCGCGTGAGGGTGATGATGTGGGTGTTGACTTTTTCGCCGGTGTCTGTCATTTTGGCGGTTGGTGGTGATGATGTAATGAGGTGTGTTTTAAGAGCGGAGGGATTGGTGGTTCAAGGCGCAGTAGAGAGCTTTTCCTTGAACAATTGGATTCTGCACTGCTCTGTATTACGTCAAAAGTAATTCAATTATTGTTAGGAGGGATAAGAAGAAGCAGAAATTGAGTTGAATTGAGCTGAGACGAGCTCTCGGGATTGAAGCTCTTTGGCGGCGATGACGCGGGGTGGGTTATTCGTGGGGTTCGGCTAGTGGAGGAAGAGAGAGAAAGATGGAGAATTGGGGCAATGGAATGAAGTCGATGATTTTGGAGGTAAAAAAAAGGAAATCACGACAGATATTGACTATATATATAGACCACCAGAACAAAAAGAAGAAGCAGAAGAAGAAGAAGGAAGAAAAGTCCTCCTGACTAAGGGGATGCTTGCTCCCTTTTGATCACAAGACGCTGCCGAGATTTGACGATAACTCGCCCGCTGCCATCCGGCCGGGAAGACTTGCTACTAAAGCAGGAAAAAACGCAGGGTCCCGACGCCCAGCTCTTGCTTTTTTTACTAAGTACTAACCTTGTATTACGTATAAGTAGTACAAAGGCAAGTTCCGGCTACTCTAGGCTCTCTTTTCCAAAAGGGGGGGGGGATGGCATTCTTCAGCCAATCCGAAGATGAAAGGAAGAGCCCTTTCTAAATTATGACAAAGGACTTGCATAAGCTATTGGGTGGTGTTCACGGCAAAGGGCGAGTAATTGGCGTAACCGACTATACCGAAGCGTGGCCGTTGACTGGCTGTCTGAGTTCCCTTCCGGGGTGGGTTTTGACGGCATTTGCCGGATGAGAGGAGCTTTTTTTTTTTCTCTCTCTTTGTCTCTTTGTCTTTTTGGCTCTGTGCGTAGGCATGTACCTCTCTGGGAATTGTGTGCTCCCCTGAGCAACAGCAGTTTAGCAAGTACAAGCAGTTTCAGCTCAGTGTTGGAGAGATCCCGGCTATGCCCCGTTGCCCCAGCTCCGGAAAGCTATTGTCTAAGAGGATTTCCCGGAAAGGAGGAGACGAGAGGCGCTGGTTGGAGCTAGCAAGTTCCCTCTTTCGGCGGGGCGCGGGGACGCACGTGAGTTGCGTCGCTGGGGAGAGTACCGAGAGAGTACCGAGATGGCCTTCTATGCTTTCTGTGAGAGAGAGAGAGTAATGCATTACATAATCTGCGCCGAGAGAACTTCTGCTTTGCTTCACGTGAAAGACTTGAGCCCAGCTGCGGGTCTACTCCGGAACATTGCATCTCTTGTCTCTGCCTCGTCTGGTCTTCTCCACACAACTCCAAACATGCTGAGCTAAGCTCTCCCTCTCTCTTTTTGATCTGTTGCTTCCCCAGTTGTGGGGGAATCTGGACCTCGGCATGTTTTAACACACGCCATCAGTGCCGTCGGCTTTCTGCAACCATACGGTATGGCTTGAAGCCTTTCCACGGCTAAACACGAGACGCTTCTGACTCTCATTTCACTTCTTTTTTTTTTTTGGTTCTTCTTTCGGTCCAATCCACGACTTACACTTTCTTCTTTTTCCTCCCTTCCTCTCTGTTACGACCTATACCCATTCGAATTGACATACCGTCTTTTATTCTTGTCTTCTTCTCTTAAGAGAAAAAAAAAGAAGAAAAAGACGTCATCTGCGATAACTATCGATTGCCGAAGCCGATAAGCGTGCGCGCGTACTGTTCCTCGATCCGAAACACCTTCAACAAACAACCCGCAACAAAAACACCAAAAATGGTCGCCGACACTCTCGTCTACCACCCCTCGGTGGCTCACTACCTCCGCTTCGTCGCCACCACCGTCGGCCGCGACAAGATCCTCCGCACCATCCAGTACTTTGCCCGCTTCTACGCCTGGTACCTCCTGCGCACCAACGGCACTCCCTCGCAAATGGCCCCCTGGAACGCCATTAAGAAGCAGTTCGGCCTTGCCCGCAAACTCATGCGCGTCGGCAAGAACCTCGAGCACGTGAAAGCCGCCGCCCAGGCCGCCGACGCAAAAACCCTCGAGCCCTTTTTGCGCTACGCCGCCGTCGGCCGCCAGATTGGCTACGCGGGCTACCTGTCGTTCGACATGCTGACCGTGGGCGACGCCGCTGGCATCCGCAAGTGGTCCGCCGCCAAGACGCTGACGCAGCATGCCTATCGCTTCTGGGCCATGGGATTGGTCTTCAGCGTTGCGGCGCAGCTGTATACGCTGTATAGGCTGAAGGAGCGCGAGGCCAAGATTGACCGGAAGGATGGGGAGGGCGTTGTCGAGAGCAAGCAAATCCTAAAGTGAGTTTTTATTCATCTTTTTTTTTCCCCCTAATATATACTTCAAAATCTTCCCCCAAGGAAGAGGCAAGACTAACATGTGACATTTACCAGGGAACGACTTGCCAGCCGCCTCCAGCTCGTCTCCGACGTCTGCGACTTGACCATCCCGTTCTCCGCCCTCAACTGGGTCGGCTTCGACGACGGCTTCGTCGGCCTGGCCGGAACAGTCAGCAGTGTAATCGGTGTTTACTCCCAGTGGAAGAAGACCGCTGCCTAGAAGGCTGCAAATAAAACGGTTACAAAAAAGCAACGCCTCCAAAAGGAAACAGATTAGGGGGAGAAGACTTCCCTTTTTGATATGCAAATACTCGTCGGCTTCAGCAAACACCCCTTTCACCAAATTCCATTGTATTTCTTCCTGGAAATGAGCGATATATTTTTTTCAAGCTGATGGAGATATACAAATATGTATAAATATGTATGAGCCAGAAGGATGGTTTGTGTATAATACCAACAGCGACTTCCTCTCGCGTTGTGACGGTTGCCAACGTTGAGCTGCTTGCAGCAAGCAATTCTTCTAATGCCGCGTTTCATGTTGATGATGTTTTCTTGAATCATTTCATATTTCTCTTTTCAATATCTTACCTTTGCTGTTCGAATAGCACGTCGTATATGGATTAAGAAGTTTTAGTGCAATGATGTTATATATAACTAAGAAATGAAAACCAATTAAAAAAAAAAAAAGCAAATCAATGAACCATACATAAATCCCGTTAATCATACAGCCTGACTCTTCTTGCCTCCTATGTGATATCATGTGTCCCGGAGATCCCTTCCATTTTGTCAATGGCTGTCCCATATTCATTCTGATCGTCAAGAGCCTCAGGTCTTGGTTTTTCTTCATCGTCCGGTGTCCACTCATATCGAAATAGCAAATAGCAAAGCTGCTCGTTGATAAGTCCAAACTCCCCAACCTTCCACACTAGATACAAGTCCCGTGATACCCAGCCTCTGCGAACCATACGCCCCAACTTTTCGAATTGATAAGTCCGTTTGTGGTAGGTCATCTATCACGTTTGGTCAAGGCCAATTCCGCCAAGAGAGCGAGCGTATAAAATAGAAGACGTATAAAAACAGGTAGCGTGGGAAAGCAGAGCTATACAGCGCAGGCCCCAAGAGGGGTAGAGATAAGAATAGAGAAGAGTAAAATTTACCAGTAGCGTCCACCACGATCGTAGTCCCGCGCATATCCTTCTCGAGGGTATGCTGGTTCCCTGGGAGGAAAGTCTCTTGGTGGCCGGTCATAGGCAGGTCGACCGCCATTTGCATAAGGATCGGCAGGAGGCGGAGGATAATCGCGACGGTAAGGCTCATCATAGCGACCTCGAGGGGGCGGGTAATCTTCCACTGGTCGGCGAGGAGGTGAACGATAGCGCGGTGCCCGGTCATCATAGTAGTCACGACGAGGGCTTCTGTCACGGTAACCATATGATGGTCCAGCGCCTTCGCGGCTGTAGCCTCGGTGAGGACCGCCTCGGCGGTCATAGTTATCAAATTGCGGCGGTGGGTATGGCCTACGTCCAGGCGAACGAGATCGGCCACGGGGATCCCGCGGAGGCATGTCGGGTTGAGTCTAAGCATCCAGAGTTAGCAAGCAGTCCACCTGAAAGGATATGCATGGTGATAGGACTGGTATCGGAACTTACGTCGACAAGGCATTGAACACGGGCGCCCTTGAACTCACGACCGTCAAGCTTTTCAACAGCTGTTCTCAGATCTGCAGCAGTCTCGAATTCGACAAAGCTACGGCCCTCTCGTTAGCCACAAACACACATGTAAGATTGAGTAGCCTAAAGTTTAAACAGCGCTTACCCTCGGCCATTGGAGTCGCGGCCTGTCTCAGAGTACACCACATCAAGGCTTGATTGACGGGCGAAGTCTTTAAGGTCCTATTGGTAGAATCCACGTAAGTCGTTGCCAAGGAGGAGAGCAAAAAGCCTGGAGAAAAAAAGTCCACGTATCGGCAAGCCAAAAAATATGAAGCATAATCCATCAAGTCAGGAACCAGGGATGCCAAGCCAGAGTCGCCAGTCCAGAACGAAAGGGCTGAGAGGGATAGTGCGGGGCGCACATGCCGACCCATTGCAAAGCATAGCAAACCAAAGTGCTCCAAGTATATGATGAAAAGGGCATGCAAGTCCCGTGGAATCCAGGTGCAACAAACTGGGAGAGGGAACAGACCTGCCAGCTGGTATCATTGGGAAGTCCCGTGATCTGCATTCGGTGAGGAGTTCTACGCGGTCGCGGCGGCGCACGCTCGTGCCCCATGCCGCCCTCTCGGTGTCGGGCTCCACGGGCAAACTGGACGGTGAGGCGTTCTCCCATAAAGTCGGATCCATCTGTATTGTTCAATCGCGGGTCAGTCTCGAGCAGAGCGAAAGGCGACAGAGTATTGACGGGGAAGAGAGATCGATGTCAGGCAGAGATGGTAGGGCGATGGACATACGGAAAGCTGTATATGGCGAAGAAGAACGCGCGATTGGTTAGTATAATAGATCCTGTGGCAAATCTATCATGGGAACAAGGCGAAGGCGAACCTGGAACGACGTCGCGAGCATCCATAGCATCCTTATACTCGATGAATCCGAAACCGTTCATAAGCTTCACTTCGGTAATCTCTCCGGTGCCGTGGGTCGCAAAGTGAGCTTCGACATCGGCTTTGGTAGCTGAGGGAAGCCAGTTAGTGGTAGCCACGGGAGCAGGAAAACAATGGAGATGGACCATTTCGAGGGAGGTTCCCCAGGTAAAGCCGGGTGGACGAAACCTCAGTCATGGTGGCGACGACCTTGAGAGTCCAGGGATATCTTTTCTGCTTCTTCTTTTGAGTCTCAGCAGTAGGGCCACCGGGCAGGGTACTGGTAGTGTTCTTTTCTTCTTTCGTTCAACAGCGGTCCGGCGAATCGTCCACGGACCAGGAAGCGCGATGAAACAAACGAGCCCAGACGTCGAGCCAGACGAGAATGAAGGACGAGAGAAGAGAGAGAGAGAACAAAAAATGGCGGCGGCTAGTGGGAGGAGAAAGCTGAAGCTGTTGTCCGCGAGCGAAAGAGGCTGGCGGCTGCAAGGTTGCACCAAGGGCGGTCAGAGGTGGCAGAATCGCCGAAGCAGGCTTAGTCGGCCCCGCGTTTCGAGCCTGCAAAGCCCTGCTAGCAAAGCTGGGATCCTCTTTTCTTGCTCGTCGCTCTTTTTTCTGGCTGTCCGCGTGTACATTTGCATACAAGCAGATAGCGCAGGTGACCTCCGCTGGTCGCTTGTGAAGTCGAGACCCGCCTTTTTTGCTCTCCGCCCGCCTACTTTTTTTTGCCTCTCCGCTTGCTATATGCGGATGACCTAAAGCCCCAAATTACGTAGTTATCGGCAGATGGTACTTGTACGCGTCGCAATGGTGTGCATGGTGTGCAGAGCAAGGTATGGGGTACCTACATATGTACCTACTACGATACGCGCATTAGAAGAGGCTACTAGTACGAAAGGGCCCTAGAGAAGGTTCTGTTTCGAGATCGCTTCAGATACTAACGTGACATGTGAATAAGACTATGTATCGCAGTTTGTATTCAATATACAAATTATACGGACTATACAGATCCGAGGCTGCATAGAGCAACTGGTCGCGGTGATTTGCCTCTCATAGGGCTTCACAGCCCTCTTTTCCTGCCTCTACTTACCCTTGCCGTTGCCGTTCCTATCCCGTGTGATTGACATGGTTGACCTGCATGATGCCTTGACCGACTTGGAAAAGCTCGCTACTGTTCCCGTGCCGCATGTGCTTAATACTACTCGATGTACGCATATGCAAGTCATGACGCAAACTCTTTCAGGGTGCTCCGTAAACACAACTCAATAAGAGTTTGTCTCGAAAAGTGAAACAAGGGCTTCACCAGGAGATTCAAATTCACATGCAAGGATGTCCAGTCATGGTTGATAACTCATCAGAATCGGTCAAAAGAAGAGAAGAAAAAAACGAGAAGAGGAAAAAGAAACAGTCCCATATTGCGAATCATGTTGCTATTTATTAATACGTATTCTAAGCGTGGATAAGTAACCAAGATATATGCCTCATGCGCTCTCCATAGTGGTAAACCGCCACTCCCCCAAACAAGTTTTCATTACTTACTTGGCCGGTGTTCTAATATCCACCTGCCAGTCCCAAGTACTCACACTATCAAGGGTAGGAAAAAAAATAAATGTTGATAAACGCAAAGAGAAAAGAAGAGAGAAAGGGAAAGAAAGAAAACTCCGGCTACGTACGTGAAATGCCGCAACATGCCATATACAAACGCGCCCTCTGCTTCTATTTTCAAATGATCGTCGTAACTTGCCAGTATAGGCGAAAAAGCCTTCTCCTTTCGTAACAATAGCACAATTTTTTCCGCTGCGACTTGTCTCGTAAAGCGGCGATTTCACACATCCACCGATGCCTCGCTGATCCAAAATATGCACCCTTTTTTCTTTTGTATCATTGTCCGGAGATATTTTATGCTTTAGAGTTTCAGCTCCTTGAGGATTTGCTCCGCCATATTCTTGTACTGCCATGTGTTCCCAGTCATTCTCTTGAATTGAATGCCGTGTAGGGAAAGCAGTGGAACCTTGACGATGAAAATCTCAAACTCCATTACCATGCTACCACCAAGATCGCTTTGCACTTGCGTCGTCGTCTCTCCAGGCACGCGCCTCGATACTCCTCCACTCCTTCGGGGGATGCTATCCACCGACTCTTCAGAGTTGGAGTAGCTGCGGTCGCGGTCTCGATTGCGGTCGCGGTCCTGCCGTCCAGGGGTCCTTGGGGTCACGGGAGATCGATCCATATCGCGAATGTCGTCGCGATCACGGTCCTCGCCTCGCATAAGGCCGCCAAAGCTAAAACGGCGGCGATGGCCGCCTCCTTGATTTTGGGCAGGCGGGCTGCTCGGTGTATCATGCACTCTATTGAGGTCGATACTTGGCGTATACTTGCAGCTAAAGCCTCCTCGAATCTCGACATAGTCGACGTTTAGCTGTTTCAGCACTCTCCGGATGTCGGCACGAATAGTCGGCACTGTCTTCCCGGAAGTGGTGGAAACGCTGAAAAGACCCTTGAGGTATACGGGTTTCGCCAACTCAGCGCTGTCCAGCCTATCAGTGGAGACGCCGCTTGCTTCCTGCTCCAGGTCTGTCTCTTCCGGTACATTAGACTCTTGAGCAGCCTCTCTTCGCAGGCGACGCTGTTGAACGCTCTCGCGACGCGCGTGTCCTAGAGACTTGGCCCTCATTGCCACCGATTGCGAATGCGTGTGGCTCCTTTGTACAGTCGAAGACTGGTCGTTTGTGACGGACTGATCCGAGCCGCTCGTCAATGGTGGCTCTCTCGACGACATGGCATTATCTCGTCGGCGAAGATCCGCTGAATTGACGCTGGTTGATCGTCCAAGTCCCGACTTTCGCGATCCGCGAATGCCACCGGCAGACATTGGGGGGCTCAGCAGCTCACTATGTTGACTGCCGCCAGACGGCAGCGCAATATTGGCATGATCGTCACGGTCTCGCCGTCCACGTCGGATGCTGAAGCTCTTTCTAGGGGCTGTGGGGGCTCCTTCGGGTGGCGAATGAACTTGTACCACGGGAGGGTAGGAACGGTCTCTCTCCTTATCTGATCGATCTGGCTCCCTGCGTTTCCGAGTGCTGAAGCGCCGGAGCAGGCTGGCGGTAGTGCCCTCCTTCTTCTGAAGTTGATCGGCCTTGGACTCAGGCGGCACAGGTATGTGTTGCTGTTTCACCAAGTCTGGCGCATCGTCTTCTCCGTGAGTACGAGCTCTGGGTCGAGTGCGTCCTCCTGTAGGCCTCTCGCCTGGCATTTCAAACGTCGCAGCATTAGTATGAGCCGCTTGAGGAGGTGCCAAATCAGGTACGGTCTCTGGAAGCCTTTCACGCTCACGCTCACGTTCACGCTCGCGTTCGCGTTCACGCTCTGCGCGTTCCTTTTCTTTCTCCTTTTCGCGCTCTCGTTCCTTTTCTTTCTCTCTCTCACGCTCACGCTCACGCTCTGCGCGTTCTCGCTCCTTATCCCTTTCTCTTTCCTTTTCTTTTTCCTTTTCGCGAGATGTACTTGCTGGCGGGCTCATTTCCGCATGTTCGCGGTCTTGCTTCTCTTTAACGAGATAGTAGATAGAAGTGAGGGGGTTGAAGGCGTTCAGGGGGTCAGCACCTATTTGCAACGCTTCGGAGCTTGGTCCACTAAGGGTGTCACGGCTGTTGGAATTTCTCCTCTTGTAGAAATCGAAGCCAAACCCACGTTTCTTCTCACTATCCTTGCTGGGCTGTGGCTGCTCCTTCTCGCGTTGGTAGGCCTTGACAGCCTGCTGATAATCCTCTGATTCGATGACCTTTGTAAGTTGAGCACGGATGGACTCGGGAGAGCCAAAGTTGAAGCCTTGCATAGCGTGGATGACTTCTGGCTCCAAGTTGGCGCTAAGCGGCTCTCGGACAGGAAGGTAATTATCTGGAGGTCCGCTGAACCCCTTGAGCATCCATGGGTGGTTCATAACCTCTTGCATGGTTGCCCGTTGCTTGGGATCCGTGACAAGCATTCGGGACATTAGGTGTTTGCATTCTATGTGGAAAAAAAGGTAACATGTCAGTACTCGATTGATGACATCATTGGTCGCATAGTAAGAGCAAGGCGGTAGGTGCTTACCATTTGAAAGCCAACTCGGGTAGTCGACAAGACCCTTCTTGATCTTTGCATGAAGAGCAGGCATGCTCTGATCGTCGAAAGGCACCTTACCACAAACGAGAACGTAGAGGACGATGCCAAAGCTCCACACATCAACTTCCGGACCAGTGTATGCTCTCGCTTGTAGCAGCTCGGGGGCAGCAAAGTAGAGACTTCCGCAAAAGGTCTTGAGATGGCCGCGAGGAGAAAACAGGTTGCTGAGGCCGAAATCAATGATCTTGATATCGCCAGTTTTACTGATGAGAATGTTTTCGATTTTCAAATCACGATGGACAATGCTGTTTCGGTGACAGTAGTCCAGAGCACTGGCAATCTGACGACTAAACTTGCGGGCTTGCTTCTCCTTGAGCTTGCCATGTGAAATGATGTAGTCGAGCATCTGGCCGCCGTTGACATACTCAAAGAGCATATACCAATGGTAGTTTGTGCGAACCACGTCTCGCATGCCGCAGATGTGGGGGTGATGGAGAAGGGTGACAATGGCAGCTTCGCGAGCGGTTCGGATCTCCTTTGACTGATCGGCGCGCTCCTTCTCTGCCCGACTCTGATGGCCATCATCAGTAGAACCGCGAGGGATGATTTTGCAAGCAACCTTTTTCGAAGGCGAACCGCCCGAAACGTTAGTAACGGCAATGGAATATCACAAGTGCAAGCAAAGGGGGTACGTACCTGTTCAGATCCGTCTTCTTTGCGAGCCAACTTCACCTTGCCCATGCTGCCGGCGCCGATGGTCTTGCCCAAGATCCATTTGCCCGACTGCGTTGGGATGGTGGTGCGCGATCTGGATTGTTTGTGCGTCGCGTCGGCGCCGCCATGGGAAGTGTGGTGCGAGGCAGCGGCCGAGCTGCCATTGTTGGCGACGGCGGAGGGAGGCATTTCGGCGTGGCCCTGACGAGTATGCGTGGAGCGGGTGCTGGTGCTCCGTCGATGGGTTCGAGAGGCGTCGGCCGCTCTGTTGTTAGAAGAGAGCGGCGGGCGGTCTCGGCTGGAGCTGCGCTTGGACTGGGATGCGGCTAGATGTGAGGTTTCGTAGTCATTTTGTGACGACGCAGGCTGGCTGTGAGCGTGGGTCGGGCGAGACGACGACGAGCTGCGGCGACGGTGACGGGCCTGCGACTGCTGCTGAGATGAGGCCGTGGTCGAAATCGTTGCGTACTGCTGCTGCGGCACTCCAGGCTGTTGCTGCTGCTGTTGCTGCTGCTGCTGCTGGGCTGCTTGGTGGCTGCTGTGGTGATAGTATGAGTGCGAGTTGGCGTTGGTGTTGGCGCTGGCGTTGGCGCTGGAAATGGAGGACGCAGGTGGCCCAGCCGCGCCGCCAGCAGAGCCTGAGGGTACGGGAGGGGGGCGGGAGGAGCGTGTGGAATAGGACCGGGATGGGGCAGCTCGCGAGGGGGAGGTGTGGGAGAAGTCGGAGCCTTGGGACGCTGCGGCGGTTGTCATGGCGGTCAATTTCAATGCTCAACGAGTTCTGCGCTGCCAGGGCCCTGAGAAGCCGTCAGGCGTAGATTGGAGCAAGGCCCGCGGGTGCGTCGCAGAGGCATCAAAGGCCCTCCTCTCTGCTGCGAGATAAAAAAGGAGAAGATCCACGCGTGGTCGGGGGGGCAAAAGAGCTGGGTCTGGGCTGGGGGAAGAACAAGAGAGAGAGAGAGCGTGTGAGAGGAGAGAGAGCAGGGTGACAATGGCTGGGACGGCTTCCAGGTAACGCAGCGCTGGGGCCCAGGTGCATGTGCTGGGCTGGGCTGGGCTAGTACAGGTACTACGACGTCGATAGTACGGAGCACAGGTGCGAGATGCTATCAAGCCACGGGCTGCCCTCTGGGCTCCAGTTTCTGATGGAGAAATGGATATTACTACGGAGTACTGGTATCCGTTAACGTCGAGCTAGCAACCGACGAGAGTCCACCTCGCAGCGCAACACTGGTGCTATTTGTTATATAAAGCGCAAGTCTGCAGAGGAGAGGCCACGAGAGGGCAGAGGAGGCTAGAATCGAGCGAGATGCCAGCAATTGAACATCTCCAGCTCTGGCTCAGCTGTCGCCCAGCCGGTGCGGATAGCATGGTAGGGGTACTGCCTCGTACCTGGGGCCTCACTTCAGCGGAGTGCCAGAACCTGGCTCGCTGGGCTAGTGCCTTCCAGGGGCCGCGCGCTGCTCAGTGGTTGGACGGGGCCCGGTACAGCTCATCTAGCATTGCGGCATCCCCCCTCAGGCGTCATTACAGCTGCAGGCTCCACAGCACATGTTCCCAGTTGCTGGATGCACCAATGGATGGGACTTTATTGCCTGGATACGTCTGGTGCTATTTGCTGTTTGCGCGAAGAGGCCTGAGCTTGCAGTCTAGTTGCTGCTGGCATGGAGGTGCAGCGCAATTTCATGCTTACAGTACATGTATCCAGCGCATGGCGGTAGTAGCTTTGGGCATCATTGACGTGCTGTGCTCCAATTGAGCTCTGCGCCCTCGCTCTTGGAGAGGGGAACCGGCCGACGACTCCCTGTCGCTTGTGTAAAGATTTAGAAAATTCCAAATGTGGTATTTTTGAACCATCTATGCACCAGCACAATGATTTCTCTCTGTCCGTCTTTTTTCTAGACTTCTCCAATTCCCCCTTTGCGTCTTTGTCTTTCCATGCTTTCTTTGTTCTATTTCGTCATTGTGCCTGCTGTGGCTGGATAGGTCGCTACCTAATTCTTGACGTTTTCAGACATCTAGGTACATGAAGGTATTGAGCTGAAATATGCCGGGTGCTGTCAGCATCGCACGCTTCTTTTAATAGCACGGCAGTCAATACTTGCCATTGGCTGCTGGCAACGATTCCATGGGACTCAGCTTTTAATAGCACTTGACCTTGTGAGTGAAGGAGCAGAAGCGTCAATAGCTTCCTCCCGGCGATAAACAGCGCCTCTCCAGATTACCAAAGAATTGCTAAGCTACTGATCAAATTCGCAAGTAGATTACTATTTAGATGGTACCTACCTAGGAACCAGGTATCTATATGACATGTACCTGTAGTATTAAATAGGAGGCCTAACCCCGTACTACCGCACCACTTGCGCTATGGAGCTATATACTACAGAGAAATGATAGCCCTGCCTTCTAGCATTGGTCATAATAATATTGGAAAGTCTACTTCAGATCTTAAAATCTCGAATGCTAAGAGACAACAATTTTAAAAAGCTCTTGGGACGCTGGAGATCAGGCCATCTTGAGGTCACTTTCTCCCTCCTAAGCCAAGTAAAAGTGTAAGCTGACGATTGAAGCACGTCACGAGGGTTAATGTGCGATTGAGTGCTTGGCAGCGCCATCTTGGATGCATTTTAGCCTTGAAGATTGTATCAGGAAGCTCAAAACTAGTTTATAATTAGGTAGTCCATTCAAAAACCAAGCTCTGAGATTAGTTTAACGGCAGAAGCCACGGAAACACCATTTGTATTCACAGCATAGATCTCATATAAATGGCAAAACTGCCGACACTGGGGCTGCATTTTAGCTGCTATGAGTGGGTCGAAGACCGGCAGGGCGGGCGGGCTAGTACTGAGGAGGCTACAGAGTGCATCCAGCATTGCAAGGCACTTTATGCTTTATCGATAGCGCATCTACAACCACACTGTTCCTGACTTGAGCCGACCTGCTTCATTCCTTAATAGACCACGACAGTCGCTTCGGGACTTTTATCACACGCCTGTCAACTAGCCCAACGCCATGCTCTGATACCTCGGATTGCCCCTAAATGCGACGAATCTTTGCCTGCTAATTTTCCCGAATACGAAAGCACATGTCCTACAAGCGATCTCGGGCGACATTCGAGGCCGACCTCCATGCGCCGTATGCCATCTTCGGCACCCCTTTGCCAGAAGACGGCGAGCGCGACGATGGATCATATCTTCCCTTGTGGAAACAGGAGGTGAGGGATGAAAAGGGCAGGCGGAGATTACATGGAGCCTTTACAGGCGGCTGGAGCGCAGGGTAGGTTCACAGCTTTATCGACCCCATTCTGAATCACTACGTCTGACCGCCAACATAGCTATTTCAACACCGTAGGTTCCAAAGAAGGATGGACACCGGCCACATTTGTATCGAGTCGCACGAACCGCCGCAAAAATGAACCTACCAGTCTTCAACAGCGCGCCGAGGATTATATGGATGAGGAGGACCTGGCGGATGCTGCGGAAGCACAGACGCTCAAGACCACCCAGGCATTTGCCGGCCTGGGATCGTCCACTCAAGATGAGCTCCGCGCCGGGGGGGTGATGGGCCTATTTAGAGCCGACGGAGATACAATGGGCCTGAAGCTGTTGCGGAGAATGGGCTGGAAAGATGGCCAGGGCATTGGGCCCAAGGTTCGACGGGGAGCACGCTTAGACATGGGCGTAAAGTCTAACTTGACCGATGGCGAAACTCACCTCTTTGCGCCCGACAATGTCGAGGTAATGCGATTTGTCCACAAGACCGATCGCAAAGGCCTGGGGCATAGTGGGCAAGAAAAGCTTTCATCGCTGCGCCGTGAAAGCAAAGCTGATAGTGACGAAGAGGGCGAAGATCGGGACGGCGTGCTATCGATATTATCTCAAAGAGGCACCAAGAAGAAACCGCAGCGAGGCGGCATTGGCATTGGCATCCTCAACGACACTGGGTCTGATGATGAAGACCCTTACGAAATTGGACCCAAGATCAGGTATAACCGCGTGGTTGGAGGCGACAAGAAGAAGAAGGGAAAGAAGTTATCAGCGGCAGCAAATCCGTCGTTGAAAAATGCTCCAGTTTTTATACCAAAAACTTCTAGGGTCGGTGGTAGCTTGCGGAGATGTCAGGATGGACGACTTCCTCTTGATGGGTTCGCCCTTGCCACAGTCATGGAAGATTTAACGATTGCTTTGTCCAAATATGCACCTCCGCCTGTCCCAACTGACTGGAAATCGTCCAAGACTACCGCTAGTACTGACAGCAAAGCCGCTGCGTACATTTCAGCCGCTGAAGCTGCCAAGTCATCAACTCTCGATGCGAAATCTCAAGCCGCTATCCTTGGAGAAAAGGCCCTCCCTGGGAAATCTGTTTTTGATTACATATCGGCCGCTACGAGAGAGAGGCTTGCTGCGGCGTCAGGCAGAGCAGACTTACCCCCTGGCCTAGGCGAAGTGCCAGAAGGATATGCAGTGTCGGAAGAAGAAAAGCAAGCAATGCTCTGGGAGCAAGTTCCCAAACTTGACCGGGAGACGGCAATCGCAGCGATTGCACGGGGCTTACGAGGGCCATACACAGACAACGAAGCTAAAAGAGCTCGCTACAAACGGTACTTGGAGCATCATACGAATCCCAAATTGTCGCTCCCGGAGAAGAACAGCGGCATGACAGATGACGAATTCCTTCAAGAAATGACCGAATTCTACAACTGCGCGAGGATATTCAAGCCCATGACTGGTTTCATGGCATCAAGATTCACGACGGCCAAGGCGCCACACATTATTGGGGCTGACTCAACACAAGAGAAGGAACTGATTTCTTTGCCTGAGCCAAAGACCTTGGACCCGGCAGAAGAGGCTGCTAAAATGGGAATGTTTGGAAATCTGACGAGGTCAGTCGAAGACTTTTACCCTACGCGGCTGCTCTGTAAGCGATTCAACGTCAAGCCACCTGCGCACTCTCGTCGAGATGATGAGCCTGATGCCAGCAACGCACCCCCGGGCCCTGGCGCGCGACCATCTTACGGCAGTCCAATGGAAGATGTACAGATGCCCTTACTCTCTGCGTCTCGAACCCGGGATGAATCTCCTGCAGCTGGTGACACAACTACTCCAATGGCAGCAACGGCAGCAGCTATGCGGGAACCTCCAGTGATCGAAGGCCAGGTGAACCCTGAGCGGAACGAGGCTGTGGAAGGGAAGAGCGCCAACGCCGAAGTGTTGCGAGCAATTTTCGGTGACAGTGACAGTGAATGAATGTGGAAAGCATTGCCATGGGTTTAGAATTAGGGCGTCTGGAGTATGGAGCACGTCGTATCATGTGTACGAGAAGTACCTCAGATATACCAGTACCAAACTAAGGTACTTCCTTGATGAGAGCTACTAATTCTTCTCATACTTTTTTATCTGGCGGATCAGTAATTTATAAGACGTAAAATTGGCGTCAATCATGACTGTATAAGCACCATTCTTTCACCTTCATCTTGAGCCATCATCCGTCTTCTCGCTTTATTGGCAGCTCGGCAAGCGCTCGTGGTCCTTCTCCAAGGTCACTCAAGTCAAGATTGGCTCTGGCGGCTAATGTGAAGCTTGGTGTGGCTGGAGCTCTGTCATTGGCCAGCGAGTGTGCCCAATTTAGCTACCCGTTCCATCTGCGGTGGGGCTTATTAGTGGTCAGCCCGCCTGAGCAAAGCAACTGCCTGTGGAATCCCCCCTAAAAGCGCTGGAAAATGGAGGCACTTGACAGGTCCAGCGGGCAACCGGTGGCAGCAGCTAGCATTATTGTTCTCCACCCACCTCATCAACGCAACTTATCAGCGGCACTTCATCGCCAACCAGATCAATTGACCAGACCAATCTGCATCATCATCACTCAGCTGGCCAAGGCGCTTTTCGTCGACCCCAGCAACAAGAGACGGAAAATCCATCTTTGGACGCTGAACCAGACCGTCGCAAACGGCCCTTTTTGCGCTCGCAGTCCCAAGACTCTCGCCTCCTTTCCGCACGCCGTAGCATTTTCACAGCCAGATGCCCGCGCCTGCACTGACCCGCCCAAATCAATCTCAATCCAATCTCCCTTATTAGCCCCCATCACCGCTCCCTCGCCGACCCGAGCTCCTGACCCGCGAACCGCAATCCGCCACATTGTCTGAGACGCACGAGCCTGGAACCGGACCGTCAGAGTCCCTGGAGTTGACTGAGGCCAAGGTGCATCACCGCCGCGAGCACGCAGCCACCTCCGCCGCCGATCCCCAGCAGCTGGGCTGTGAGCTCAATCGCGACGACAGCGACGACAACGACATCGACGCCGCCCAAGACATCCCAGGCGCCGTCCACGAGGCCGAACAGTCCCCGCCGCCGCAGTATCCCGTCTCGGAAGCGTCTTCCTCGCGCCCTCCGCCATTCTCGTCGCTCTTCTCGTCAGTTGAAGACCGTCCCGGTGGTGGCAAGTTCCCTGCTGTTCTCGTCGCCGAAGGAAGCGCTTCTGCCAGATCAATCGCCGCGCCCGCCTACGGCTCCGACTCTCGTGTCCCGGAGACTTTTGGTACCGATCAACCTGCTACTACTGCCGCGCGCGCCTTTCAAGACCCTGTCGCCGAGACCAAGCGTGCGCTCCCCAGAGACACCAAGGGAGAATCGAGCCGCAAAGACGACGACACCGAACCACCGCCTGCGTATTCGGAGGGGGATAGTCCTCTCTTTGCATTCTCATTCGTAATGGCGGCTGCCGGAGGAGCGTCGAGTATCATTACTCAGGTGCAGCAGGGTGGTCCACCCGTTAATGCTATTGGAGGTGAGTTGCCTACAGAGCCTTTAACCCAGATGTTATGTAATTCTGGAAGGGACGAAGGATAAGATGGAAACAAGATGAAATTTATAAAGATACAAAAACGAGAGCATATGGCTAATTAGATTCTAGATGTTGGCGCCGATGAGACAATCACGATGGACCTTAGGTACGTTAGCGAAATATCCCACTGGAGAATATACCTGTAACAGATGGCTAACCGAAAAATGGGAAACAGGGGTACCAGATTTGTCCTTTCGCGTGACGAACTACTCACTTTACCTGAATTTGTCTTGTTATCTCTCTTTCCCAATGGGCTCTTCCCGGAAGGCCATATGAGCGGGTTTCCTGATAGCGATGCTGTGCAAGTTGATGTTCGTAAACCACCAGTCTCAGAATCACTCATCTCATTATACCGAGTAATATGCTAACGGCTGGATACAGTATGATCCTGCCTCGTTGCAATACATGCTAGACTTTTTCCGCAATGTTGCTCAGTCAATTCCCACCGAATCATCGCCTGGCGCTTCGCAGGATGGTGAGATTGTTCCCCTGGATCCGATGGGTGCGCGAGATGATGGCTCAAAACGAGCTGGCATCATTGTGTTGAGGGAGGATCTTGACTTTTATGCAATCCCGCCCAAGTCGGACATCAGCCAGCCCGATATGATCGAGGTCAAGCGGGCTGCGGCACGTGCGCTGCTGAAGCAAGATGGTATCTTTTCTGGACTGAAGCGCAGCGATGAGCCTGGAACGACGGAGGCTCATTTGATTGAGATGCTGACGGCAGGGTAAGTAGACTTTTCCCACTCTCGCCATGCTTACTATACGATAAGGTCCGAAACAAAGGATAAAAGTTGGCTAACAATTACTGTATAGTGGCTTCAACCACGACGACCAATGGGGCCACCGAGCTGGCGAGCCTAACAAGGCCGTCATCTGCAGTCTTGCCCTCGCTCGACTGCGTAGCGACATTCGAGGCAATGAAATGGGCAGCAACGCCGTCGGCATGGCGCAAAAGCTGCTCCTCTTCTGGCGGAAACCCGCTCGGCGATGCTGGTGGGAGGGCATCGAGCTGGACAATGTCGATGGCGTCGAGGGCAAGCTCAAGGTCTGGATCCGCCGAGTGTGGACGCTGGAGATGAGCGTGATTGGACTCCGTTGAGGGCGAGATTATTTGAAGAAGAAAAGCCCAAGTGACAAAAAACCCCAAAAAGAAGCGACTGCCAACTGCTAGCATTTTCTTTTTCTTTTTTTCTTTAATCTTTCCTACTTCTTTTTCTTACTTCTTTTTCTTGTTGAAGGGCGTCAGGGTATATATCAGATTCGGATTGGTGTTGATGCTCTTGATTCTCCAGAGTGGAAGGAAACAGCTGGATTACATACATGTTACTCTTTTTTTTTATAGTTACCCTTAAAGTATTTTTTTTTTGTTGGTGGCTTGTTTGCAAGAGACTTTAAATTATTAGCATTGTCCTTCTTCTGTCTCATTTATTTGGCATGCTGTTTGCTTCGTCTCTCATCTACCTGGCTTCTCTAATGAGCTTTTACGTCTCTTGATGTATATATAGTGCATAAAAATACAATACATTGACAGCTTTGGACAGATAGCAATTGAATGATTATAAATCGGGGATATTTATCTGCCAGTCGAGAAAACTGCTAGGTCATACTTGGAACTGAGGTGCAATATTGCATATCAATAATGAACAGGCACATCTTCTTTCCATCTTGCACAGACTCTGCACTCGGCAGAATGCGGCACAAATATCAATAGTAGCTAGTTAGGTAGATAGATATAGACAATGTCTCCATGTACTCTCGCAGTATTAATTCAGGCTGTGTGCCTAGAGATTTGCCCAATTCGGCATTTGTCCAGAAATTCGATTATTGTAGGGTATTGACAGTATCAGGCACAGCACGGTCTGGGGCTGCCCCTCTTCTAGATGGCGCTGCGCCGGCTGGATCCCACCCCTGGCGGTGGCCAAGACCCTGGACTGTGGCTGTCCTGTTACGGCAGCAATTGGCTTCCGGTGGCTATTCTTGATTTGTCGCCATCCAAAACTATAATCTCTTCGTTTGTTAATTTTCATTTTTTGTCTGTGTTTATTTGCGATTTTTTTTTGGCTACGTTACACGGACGAGATGAAGAGTCGGATTGGTGTATCATGGGGATAAACAACGGTATCAGCCTGCCGCGGAGGGTCGCCCGTCTGGTCATCTTCAGCGGCATTCTGCTTGCCGCCTTCACCATCTACTACCTGTCCTCAGGCACCTCCCTGAACCTGTCTCCAACCAAGCCCGCAGAGCCCGTCTTCGTTCCGAGCAAATTCGATTGGACAACCGTCAAGCAGCATTACCGTGTCAACGATATCAAGCCGCTGCCCACGGGCAAGCCCAATGCGCTCCCTCGAATCCAGGCCGACGCCAGCGTCTTCAAGCATAGGGCGATCAATGCGAAGCGGCGCACTACTGTGCGCGACGTCTTCCAGCGCAGCTACAATGCCTACAAAAAGCACGCATGGATGAGAGACGAGCTCACGCCGGTGTCTGGATCGGCCAAGGACCCCTTTGGCGGCTGGGCCGCGACGCTGGTGGACGCCTTGGATACGATGTGGATTATGGGCTTCAAGGACGAGTTCGCCGAGGCTGCTGCCGCGGTGGGCACCCTTGACTGGTCGGTGACGGACTCGACGGCGGCAAACATGTTTGAGACAACAATCCGCCATCTGGGAGGGCTACTGAGCGCTTACGACCTGAGCGGCGAGCGGGTGCTGCTGCACAAGGCGGTTGAGCTGGGCGAGATGCTGTACATGGGATTCGACACGCCCAACAGAATGCCCGGCTTCTGGCTCGACTATGAAAAGGCCAAGAAGGGCAAGCTGATCGCCGGCACAAACGACCCTTCGGCGTCGCCGTGCTCGCTGAGCATGGAATTTACGAGGCTGTCGCAGCTAACGGGCGACAGCAAGTTCTACGATGCGACGGATCGCGTGACCCGTTTTTTGGAAAGGACGCAGAACGACACGAAGCTGCCGGGCATGTGGCCGGTGACGATCAACTTCCAGTCGGAGAAGGTTGGCGATAGCAGCTTCACTCTCGGCGCGCTGGCGGATTCGCTGTATGAGTATCTGCCCAAGATGCATGCGCTGCTGGGAGGCGTGGACGAGTCCTACGAGAAGATGTACCGCGGGGCTATGGACGCGGCGGTGCAGAACCTCTTATTCAGGCCCATGGTGCCGGACCTCGACGACATCCTCTTTAGCGGCGAGTTTCGAGCCGGCAGGGCCAACGGCGGCCTCGACACCGACAGCCAGCACCTCACGTGCTTCGTTGGGGGCATGTTCGCCGTCGGGGGCAGGCTTTTCAAAATTGACGAGCACGTCAGCATTGGCGAGCGTCTGGCGCGCGGATGCGGCTGGGCGTACGGCCAGTTCCCGACGGGGATCATGCCCGAGATCTTTGGCATGGTGCCGTGCAAGTCGCTGGATTCGTGCGAGTGGGACGAGGAGCGCTGGGAGAAGCTGGGAAGCAACAATTTGCCCAAGGGGTTCACGCACGCGCGAGACAAGCGGTACATTTTACGGCCGGAGGCGATTGAGAGTTTGTTTGTACTATACCGCGTGACGGGCAAGACAGACTTGCAGGACATTGCGTGGAGCATGTTTGAGGCGATTATGAAGGCAACGTATACGGATCTTGCAAATTCAGCGATTGAGGATGTTACTGTTTTAGGACCGACGAAGAAGCTTGATTCGATGGAGGTGAGTAACTAACACATCCTTTATTGAATGAAGAGCTAATGACCATTTCTTTTACTAGAGCTTCTGGTTGGCCGAGACGCTCAAGTACTTTTACCTCATTTTCTCGGAGCCGGATGTGATAAGTTTGGATGAGTATGTTTTGAATACGGAGGCGCATCCTTTGAAAAGGCCGGGGGTAGAATTGCGATGAGGGGAGAGGAAAAGGATGGTGGGAGATGGAACGTTTGAATCGAAAGAGGGCAGCATCAATGCTACTCTCTGAAGGGGGGGGGTTAATGACTGAGGAGGCGTCTTGGATATTTCTCGGCATTTGGGCTATCTGTTTTATACCATGTTGATACGGGATGAGGAAATGGATATCATATGTTTCTTGTGATGAGGCTGGCCTTTGCTTAACGATGTCTATTTGAGGCAGGCAATGTCAGCTAGCATAAGCCACATGGGCCGGAGACGATACAGGAACATGGACTATTACCACATTCACATATCAAAAGGTTATAGCCATACTGCAACTCTATTTAGCCCAAATCTGGGGTAAACCCCCCACTCTTTCGATCAACGGCTATACTCAAAGCTTGGCGTCGACCAGCTCAAATCATCTCCCTGCATTCGGTCACCCCAACGATGACCTCACTGGCATACCTGACTGCTCATTTGCTATACGATGATGCAACATGATTAAGACGCAAAGGGAAGCTTTTTAGAAATAACTCCATAGCTGCCTCTTTTGATCTGAGGGGCTCACTATCCGGACATGCCTGCATTTAAAGTTTATGGCCGTCAAGAGGAATCATCTCCATAAGCTTAAAACTCTAATTTCCCACTGTAGCTTCGATTAAAACGCCCCGTCTTTTGCTCTAGCCAAATCACATCTCACGCGTTAGATAGAAAATGCCTAGAATGGCGGGACTCGTTCTACTCATAGTGACATTATCGTCACTGCTATTCGGGATTGCTTCCGCGCAGCAGTCTTGCTCCAACAACCTCAGCGTCACGTACCCCGCGCCAGTGGCGGCGAGCGGCTGGCAGTTCCGCCTCGTTGCGAATGGCTTCAAGAGGCCGCGCGGCATTGCGTTTGACAACAACGGGGGGCTTTTGGTGGTGGAATCGGGGACTGGGTTGACGCATTTGACGCTGGATGATGAGGGCGGGACGTGTTTAACGGTGAGGAGCAAGAAGAGGTTGATTGCGGATGAGAATGTAAGTTTTTGTGTTATTTGTTGTGTACTGTAAGCTGTGGAGCTGTAATGTAAGAACAATGAAGTGAATAGACTATTGAAACTGACAGATGAATGAATAATAGCTCAACCATGGACTCGCTCTCTCGGGCGACGGCAAGACCATCTACGTCTCGTCGCCTGAAAGCGTCTTCTCCTTTGCCTACGACAGCCAGGCCGTCTCTGTCGACCTCTCCTCCAACCTCACCCTCGTCACTAACATGAGCAACTCGGACCACACCACTCGCACGCTTCTCATTTCCAAGAAACAGCCAGACATGCTTCTCGTCTCCCGCGGCAGCAACTCCAACCAGGACTCAGACGCCGCCAACATTAACAGTGGGCACTCGCAGATTCGCAGCTACAATATCTCACGGATTAGCAAAGGGGATTCGCCGTTTGACTTTCTCGATGGCCATATCCTTGGCTGGGGCTTGAGGAACTCCGTCGGTGTCGTTGAGCATCCTTCTACGGGGGGTATTTGGTCTGTAGAAAATTCGGTCGACCAACTGCAGCGCCGTGGGAAGGATATACACCAGAATAATCCTGGAGAAGAACTCAACTATCACGGCATCTTGGGCTTCGGCGATCATCAGGGGGGCAACTACGGCTATCCGTACTGCTATACCGTCTGGTCGACATCGGGATTTCCCGATTTGGGCGATCTCGAAGTTGGGGACCAGTTTGCTCTTGATGACGCGCCGTCTAATGTTACGGACTCGAGCTGTAATACTGCACATGTAGCTCCTCGTGTTGCTTTTCAGGCTCATTCGGCTCCTTTGGACATCAAGTTCAATTCTAATGCCTCGGAGGCTTTTATTACTTTCCATGGAAGTTGTAAGTCTCACTTTGAATTGATTTTTAAATCACATGAGAAACGTTAACATAATGACAGGGAATCGAGATGATCCCACAGGATATCGCATCGTCTCCATCGCGTTCGACTCCGATGGCCAGCCAACCGCCCTACAGAATAGCACTGACGCCGTCACCGATGTAATCACCAATGCCAATCTCAGCAATTGCCCCGACCAGTGTTTCCGCCCCGTGGGCCTGGCATGGGACTCGGCTGGCCGACTGTGGTTCTCGTCTGACGCCACCGGAGAGGTGTTTGTCTTGGAGCGAACGAACAGTAGCAGCAATGGGACTACCAGCGGCGGCTCGGGTGGTTCTTCTGGCGGTGGTGGTAACGACAGTGCAGGGAACAGTTTGATCTTGGAGAAGCCTGGCGTAGTGGCAGTTGCTCAAGCGGCGGCTGTGGCCGGGCTGCTTCTTGTCTGAAGAAGAGCCCGCTTATTGAGACTTTATGTATTTATGACTTATTGTACTTAATAATTGAGCTATTTTTACTATCAAATCTGGGAAAACTGGATCATGGTCTGATGTTTTTGCGAGTACTGGAGTCAGATATAGCTTGGCATTATATTGCAGTTCAATCTTTCTTTCTGTTCAATTGCCCGACTATCATCAGTCCATACTTCTCAACGCTACTCAAAGCCCTCAAATTTACCTGGATTGCCACCCAACCCCAACAAAACACAACCCACTTCTACCGCAACGTGCAGTTCTGAGCGCGATTCATCTCCAATATGGGAGGCTGCGGCAAGCCGCCACAACCTCCTGCTTGATGCCACTAAGACTTGGCGAAAGCCTTGATGGTCTCGTCGAAAGCGGCCATAAGTTGCGCCTGGATAGAAGTTGCTCCCGCTTTCAGGGGAAGTGGCTCAGCTGCTGTGATTGCATATAAATAATCAGAAAAGACTTGCTTTCCAGCCTTGAGATCCTCCAGCGCGAGCTTAGGCCCCTCAATAGCGTCCCAAAAGGAGGCTTTTTCTCGTATATGGATCAAGGTAGCCAGCACTGCAGGCACCTTGATCTGAAGATGGGCTAATACTTGAGTGCCGCTAACTATGCCAAAATTTCCAACTTCTTTGACATGGCTAGTTGCAGTCTGGACGGTTTCGATCAGGGCCTTTGCGTCATTGTTGATAGTTTCCGCACCGCTGGTACCACTGGCAGGAAAATCGTTTATATGCTCGTTGAGTGTAGCGATTTTGGGACCGATCTGCTGTGTAATATCATTGAGGACTGTATGAATATCGCGTGGAAAGAGCTGCGTTGTAGCGGCAGCGACGGTTGAAGCTAGCAAGACGAGTCTAGCGAATGCTACCATTTTAACTGTTTAGAAGGTGTAAAGTGTTGATATTCTGAGATAAAATGGGCAGTGTGTGTAAGTGTGAATGATGATTGTGTGTTGATAGGAGTGACGTCTGGAGAGATTTGTCGGGGACGCAAGTCCCTAATATATATGTGAGTAGCCAGGCATTAAACATGAGGACATATCTATAGTATGATTCATCGATAAAGAGTTCGTATAAGCCGATTCAAACTTAGTTATAGGTAGATCAAACACCTCACTAGAGATGTCTCAACTTTTGATCTTTAGGCTGAGACACGACTTTAGTCATCTCTCATATAATCATTTGGCAGCGCAGTGAGGTGCCTGGCCGTGATAAACCGATTGCCCTGGAGAAACTAACATTAGTTTGAGAGAAATAATCAGCCACAGCAATACCGTCTTTGCGGGTCTTGGATCCAATAGGTAGCAAATGATTTTATGTAATGGCATTACCAGTAGGGAGCAACTCATAGTCCAGGAAATCATTGAGACGAGTAGTGAGAAAAAGACGGCAAATCTTGCTGTTGAGAAAAAAAAGGAAATCTGTTAGGTTGTCAACGACAAATAAGACCATGCGTGATGATGTAACACTCATAATGGAGTAAACCATCATTTCGAGTTGACCAAAATACGTGACGCCCCTCTTATCCCTGTACCCTACTATTGTGATACATTGATACGCCATAGGAAAAGGGGGGGCAATAAAGCATGTAGTAATACGTCGAGGAGCCATGGCATCGTGCTGCTGTCAACTGTCTCACTAGTTCACCGTATCTATTCCGTGTCTCCTTGTATGACTGGTACCTACGCCTTAGTAAGACGTAGATCTCTCTGTTTCAGTAAGCCAGGGCGAGATCTCCCTGCTTTTGCAAGATCGGAATACCGCAAATTCCGATTTGTAAATTTGGCCTCAGCCTTGGAACATGGATGATTGTCTATGTATTACATTTAGTGAGTGATTGCTTTTGTAGGGCCAGCAGTACAGAGATGTCTCCAACTGAAGGGGGGGTTCGAGGGACCCATTGCAATCTCTTCTGTACCGTGTAATGCCAAATTCAAATATCACCTATATACTACCTACCTAGGTAGTTGTGAAATGTCAATGCTCGTTAAGGTGTCTATTAGGGTAAGCAAAGCTACCTATTCACAGATCTATTTTTCATGCATATATCCGTCCAAGGGCATCGCGCCGCAGCTTCCTACGGAATTTTTTTTTTTTTTTTTTCCCCAGAGGAGTTAATTAGTCTTTAGTATAGGCAGAAAACAGATTTTTCGTACAATAATCATGCAATACTAGAGTACACATCCAGAAAATATTACAGCTATTACTGTATTCCCTCGCAAAATTCGACCATGGGGCCCTCGTGAATTCAATTATGGGGTGAGCACTAAGTACTTTATTGGCAGTTTACATACAACTATGTATTTTAAAAGCAATAGAGGTACTTAGAATGCTACGGCTGGCCGGGGTTTGACCTCTTAACTCAACTTTGCAACTTGATCCCGCAAACTCGACTATGGAGCCCTAAAAAATACCTGGATTATTTATAATAAATAATAAATAATAAATCAATCTGTGTAAAAACCCAGTCGTCCCATGTAATCGAATTGCGAGGGAATCCCATAGTAGATGTAACAGCTATACAAGATTCCTTTACGTTCTAATTTTGAATTTGCTGCTTAGATCTGATAATTATTCACGTTACAAAAATGGTAGCATGGGATCCGGCTATTTGATAGGCCTGCATGTAGGACGACGCTCAGTACGCTTTGGTTGAAAGTGAGATACAGCCCGGTGTTTTCATATGTATTTTTTGTCGTAGGCAGCTTTCCGTTACTCCATTTCTTTTCGCTAGCCAACCATGGGTGTCCAACTCGATAGATATTTACGTACGCGAGGATTATTGGCGTCGCGTTGGAGGTAAGTTGAATGCCTGCGTATTTATTTTCCTCATATTCTTTTGATGCCTATAGAGTTGGGGCTCAAATACTGAAGTGCTGTTCATTACATGAATCATCGCACAGTATCGACCCCATGTCCCATGGCACGCCAAAGCCGTACGCTGAATTTTGGGTTTACTGTAGCAGTATTTCCCTCGTTCCGTTTAGCCATTACTGATTCTCCTCTCCCAACCAAACTGGCCTCTTTGTGATTGGGCGGCTTTAGGCGCCTGCAGCGAGCCAATGGAAGGGCTTCATGGCGCCCGCAACGACGAGGAAACAGAAATGAAAATGACAAGTCTGCGCAGTCAACTTCCCAATCTGTGTGCGAGGCCTTGGTGCGATTTGGCTGCTAAGAATGCGCTATTGCGACCTAGGCCCGCTAGTGATTGCGAGCGCGTCGGATCGTATTGTCGTCGTATACAAGTACTTACTGTACAGTAACAGCCGGCAAGTTGGAAAGGACAGTTCTGCCGCACAGTTGGCGGACAGCGCAATCCGTACGGACTAATTTCAAACGAGGCCTTTTTTGCATATCTCGTTTCCCCATGTGACGACGGCTCGCGCGTCCTCTCTGCTGGATTCGAGAGCTCGTCGTCGTCGTCGTTGTCGTCGTCGTCACAGGCTTGCGTGAGCCAGTTATTGGGCGAGGCTGCAGGGCATGTGCTCTCGCTGCATACTTTGGCCCCGAAGGGCTGCATTGGCACCAAAGGATCCTGACCGTCTGGGGTTGCACTGCGGGACAGCAAACTCAGAATGCTGTTCGTACTGTGCTCTCGTGCTGGCTTGAGCCTCCTCTGTACTATAGCTGTGTTGGCTGCTGCTTACTGATGACGGCCCCGAGCGGTCGAGTTTAATCTTACCCGTCGCTTTTTCGTTGCTGCAATTCGCGCGTTGTGCCAGGTCTAGATGCAGATAGTAAGATGAGACACAGGTCTGCGCCTCGACGCGGGAATTTTTCCCATGTCGATGTAAAATTGCAGCAAAATGAAGTAGTGCCTACACGGCCTATACGAGTGTTGTTGCTGGTGCTGCTGATGGGTGCTAATCTGTTGGGCGGCTCGCGTTGTGGTTTACGTGTTATCGTGAGGTGTACCCATCTACGTATCCTGGCTACGTGTATACAAGGATGCAGAATTGCTGATTACACGTTTCCATGTTGCGATAGTTTGTAATGGCCTATGAAGGAGGTACTTTTTTTTTTTGACGGCAAAGATAGGCCCTACCTGCCGCTGTATGGGGTAACTCGAGTAATGCCACCACCCAGTAGTGACGCTGCTAGCGGTCTTAGTAGCTTCGTAGGATTCGCGTAATTACCAGTAACCCGGGGCTAAGGCTGGCAAAAGCTGAGCAAACGGGTTGATTGCTAAGCCATGCGAGAGGAGTATGAAGCAGTGCAAAAGTACTTGAAACAGAAAAATAGTAAAAGTGTAAAACAAAATAAAAGATTAAAGCAAAACAGCTAGTGGAATGTGATTTGATCTCGAAAACTGGCGAATGGCGTTCGTTGGTTGGTTGGAGAGGGCCTACTGTACGTGCTGAGACGACTGAAAGCGGGAAGTCGTCTATTGATAGATCGCACTGGCTGGCTGATGGACCTGCTGAAGAATTGATTGAATGCCAGCAGCAGCGTTGCTCTGTTTGTTCGGCATACACAACTTGACGATTCTCGGAAAAAGCTCTTGGACATGTACCAACTGTATCATATGGTCAACTACTATAGCTATGCCATCTACCTGTACAAGCAGCATGAGAATAGGGCGTTGGAGCCAGCATGCTGGAAAACTCTCGCACACACAGTATCGTCTTCCACTGTGAGCCCTGGCTGTGCCATCGCCTGGGGAAGCGGCGCCAAACGCCTGGTGGCACCTGCTGGGGCTGGCGCTGTTCCGGCCAGGCCTGAAGCGGGTTGGCGCCAAAAAGTGTGAGTCACCGGCGGGGCCTGCACAGCGCGCCCTTGGCTGGTTGTAGCCTGTACTTGCGCCTGCAGTCTCGCTCAGCGGGTGCCTAACAGCCTAGCAGGCTGCCTGGCGCCAATACATGTTAGGGCTGCGCCTGGAGCCACTGCCCTGGCCTGGTACCGCCATCCGCGCCGCCCGGGTACGTACCCGCTAGCAGAAGTTGCTGCCTGAGAAATACATAACCGCCACAAATAATTTTTTTTCCCTCCTTCTTTTTCTCTTTTCCTCCTCACCCCCAAGTTTTAGAACCACATACATCAAAGCACGTTAGAAGCCTCAGGCTGCCTTCACGATGATTTAAACAAACCTCTTCCAGAGCGTTTCACCCCCCTCCGTCAAAATTCAGTCCACAGACATAAACAACATTCTCCCCACTCAACCCCGTTCAGCTCACCATTCGGTCGACCTGAACTTCAGCACTGCTTTGAATAGCATCAGCACGAGTTCCCTTCTCACCGCAAACATTTCAGACCAAGACTTTTCAGTCTTCACCACGGATTCCCAGTCAACATGGCTTCCCAACTCAGCTTTCGCCCTGCCGGCACCATCCGAGCACCTCTCCCTGAACCCCGTCGAGAATCCCCAGCAGGACTTTGTTCTGTTCGACAATCAGCCTCGTCGTCAGCCTCATAATAGGAGCAACCAATTACCTAGCCAACGTCGTCACTCTTGTCACTCTCGTCGCGAGAAGCACATTTCCCCCGCAGTCCAGAACCAACGGGTGGCCCAGATACTTCAGGCTATTGGACATCAATCGCAATCTCCTGCTTACGGCAATCGTTTATCGAATCAGTTCTACGCATCTTCTGCCCCATCTTCAACAATTTCATTGAATCGGTCTTCTCGCAGCACTCGACCACCAGTCCCTTTGTTTAATCAGAACGGTGGTAACCAAATCCAAACCGCCAAGATGATGAACGCTGCAGGTTTGTACAATTCTTGTTCTATTTTATCTAATCTTCATTTTTACTTATACCCTACAACAGACGTCGATTTGGACGACTTTACCGTCTTTGAAGGAGGTGCCTCCACGGCCTTCTCTTCTCCGGCTGTTGGTTCCAGCTTTGATTTCAGCAGCGGCGCCTCGAGCACCGCCTCGAATATTGGCACCGTCTCTCCTCAAGATCTGCTTGTTCAGGAGCCCTTCATGTCCGCTCCGAACTCGGCAGCCTTGACGGCTTTGACTTCTCCTTCGCTTTACAATGGCAGCCCTGACTTTGATTCATATGATGTTTCTCCCAACTTTGGCACCGCCGAATTTGATAACGGCCCTAGCGACCCCTGGTTCCCTCTGTTTCCTGCTGATGTGAGCGGTTCGGAACTTGCGAATGCAAGCGCCTCGCCTTCTCAGACGCCTTTGGAATCAGAGCCTATGCGCCGATCATCATCTTCCGGCAGTGGTAGCGGCAGCGGAAGGAAGAAGTCGTCAGCCGGCTCGCCTACGGGCAGCGCACGACTATCTTCCGTCGCTGGTGTTAACCCTCGCCGACGAGAAAAGCCCCTGCCTCCCATCATTGTCGAGGACATGCATGACACAGTTGCCATGAAGCGAGCTCGTAATACTCTGGCTGCTCGAAAGTCGCGGGAACGAAAGGCCCAGCGATTCGAAGAGCTAGAAGAGCGTATTATGAAGCTTGAGGCAGAGCGAGATCACTGGAAGAGGATTGCTCTATCGCAATCCGGGGTATTGGAATAAAGAAGTAATAATCAGGACGAGAATTGTTTTACTTTCCTTTTCGCTTATATGTTTGACTAAAACGGTTTCCGAGGGAAGAGTTTTTCTTATTATTTTTTTTGCACATTTTCATATTAGTCTTGCAGATACTATTCAATTTCATCGGTCTGACATGCAATCTTGGTTGAATTCATGCTCTTGTGATTTAATTTGGATTATGCATTGAATCTCTGAAAATCATATTTGTTGCGTTTACGTTTGCTGGCAGAGTATGGAATGTATATATTTAGCCTGAATTGCTCATATTACTACCTATACAACTGGCTACCTATAGACGAATAGACAACTTTCAATCCATCAAATCACATAATCACCCATTGTAAGCAAAATGTAATAGAAGGACATATCAAATCACGATATAGAACGCTTAAACGAAAGGAGGAGCTATTCGCTCTAGTAGGAGGGAGAGCTCTGAGAAACGAAGACACTCAGTTATAATGGCCAGGTGAAGGCCCAAAGAATTTCCCTTCAGGCAGCGTCTTGAGAAGGCAGTCGTCGGCCTCGCATCCCTGGGCGACAACGTTGTTGCCCCACCAGTCGAGCGCGATACCGTGATAGGTGAGGCCGAAGAATTGGATGATGGCCGATATGGCGATGCCGGCGGAGAAGGCGGCCGATAACACAAAGTTGTACTACGCATGAAAAACGTTAGAAATAACGGGGTAACTAATAGTATTTTTTTTGGCATTCCCTTACCTTTGACCATAAAGCCAAGTATCGCTTTTTGATGTAGACCCATGAAAACGCCGCGACGGGCACGGCGGGCCACATGTAAGTCAAGTTGTATGGAGCCCACTGGAGGCCGCCGAATAGAAGGACTACGGGGTGTGTGCTGCGGAGCACGCGGCTCCTGGGGAAATATTTGCCCAGGAGCCAGAATATGACGACGACAGCGACGCCCAGGGGGAAACCGAGCAGCGTCTCGGAATACTGACCGCCGACGCCCCAGATCTTCTTGGGGCCGACGGTGCCCCAGAGCACGGCGGCGGTGAAGAAGGTGTTTTCGCCGGGGCAGACGAACTTGAAGGGCGCGTCCTTTGTGCAAACGCCCTCGAGGTGGACTTGGTAGGTGACGATGCCGACGCAGACAAAGGTCGAGACCAGCGTGGGGACCATTTGCGCGAAGAAGGTGAAGCGCGGAGGGATCTTGACGTAGTGGGCGAGCTTGAGGTCGTTGCTGAAGTAGAGAGCGTGGGAGCAGGTGACGTAGCCGTACGTCTTGAAGAAGCACATGGCGAGGGCGTTGCCTTCGACAAAGGAGCCGCCGATGAACTCGGCCAGCACGTTGAGCGAGACTTCGATGCCGGTCATGGCGTAGATGATGCCCGTGGGCACCATGAAGATGAGGCACAGGGCGATGCCGTAGAAGACGACGCCGGGGCTGGTGTGCGTTGGCCAGTGGGCGATGGCGGCGCAGCCGAGGGCCACGCTGACGACGAGGACGATCATGTACCACCACTCGGGGACTTCTCTGTACTTCTTCATCAGGCGGTTGTGCACGTCGAGGATCTGGCCCTTTTCGACTTCGTCCCGCTTGGAGGGGCGGAAGCTGTTGATGAGGTCTTTGAAGCCCATGACGATTTCGAGCCGGTGGTAGAGAAAGCCGTAGGTTAGGGCGGAGGTGTAGGCGCTGAAGAAGAACATGTAGATGATGATGTTGCCGGCGGAGAGATAGGGAGGCGAGTAGGCTTGGTATTTAGTATTGTCAATGATGCCGCGGTCGTCGAGGATGGCGGTGACGTTGTAGCGGTTGCCGAAGTGGTCGTAAGGCTTGTTCGAGTTGATTGGCAGGTAGGCGGTGTTGTACGTGTTTGTGAAATAGACGGCGATGACGATAAACATGGAGAAGAACATGCCGATGAAGAGATTGAAGGTACTAAAGAACGGTACCATGAGAGGATCGACGTTGTAAGTTAGGACGTTCCAGTCAAAAGTGGGAAAGGGATTGAGTCCCAGGCCGTTGTTGGAGCCCGTGATGTAAGTCAGCTTGGCATTGTTTGGGGCAATCCAGGTCATCCAGCTGAAAGTCGCAAGCGCTGCAAAGATGTAGTTGGGGAACCAGAAATAGACAAACATGAGTGTGAAGGCGTAGAAGAAGAACTTGAACCGCGACATTCTCCAAATCTTGCCGAATGGGCCTAGAGCTGGCGCATTGCCCTCGCTGTGGAAAGCGCTGTTGAGAGCAATGGTGACGAGGGCCTGTGGCCATACACAATAAGACGGGTATACCAAGAATCTTCGGCAGATTCCAGCGAGACTATAGCCGATGAAGTTGCTCGACAGGGCAATCAAGATCTGATAGCCAAAGTTGATGGCCCACGACTGGTTGAAAAAGTGCGGCAGGAACTGGATCCAGACAATGTAGTGAGTGTACGGCGTGCTCTTTGCGATACTAGCCATGAGCGTAATGAGCATGTGTTCCTTTCTGTTGAAAGGGCCCGGGTTGAGGCTATGCCGGGTGCCAAAGAGCGTGATGCCCACGTCCGGCAGCGTCTTTTCCCACAGCTTTCCTAGAGGATATGCTAGCAGCTGGGGGACATTGGACGTGACGCTGATGGCGGGCTGACGAATGCCGAAGAAGCCATTGATGAAGGCGATGGCGCCGGAAAAGAAGATTCCCAGGACCCAGGCTCGGATGGTGGAACAGGGCATTGTCGGGTCATCTTTGTTGTCGACGACGCTGCGGACTTCTGCGTAGGGAGAGTTTGTGGTGATGAGGGCGGCTTGGATCTTCATTTCGGAGATTTGTTGCTCGTGCTTTTCGGGTTGATCAAAGATGCCATCGTTGGCTAAGCAGGGCCAGTTAGGGATATGAGTTGCTTGACTGTGTTAAGGGCGGGAACTCACTAAGAAAGTCTTCGATCCTCTCAATAACGTCCAAGGGGAAGTTGGGATCTCTCCTATGCAGTTTGTAAAAGGTGTTGAGAAGCTGAATCAATCAGTCTATTGGCTCGTTAATCATGTTGAGTTTTTTTTTGATAGCTACCTACCTCTCGCACTTCCTCGAGAGTATATGTTGCTGCAAGCTCCTTGGCCTCTAGCAAGTCGTCTTCGGTGACGTGGAGGTCGCGCTCTGCAACATTGTCTTCTTCAGTGACCTGAGGCAATTCGTTGGATTCTTTATGAACCTTGAGATAAAGTATTAATCATCGGGTAAGTAGACTATTTATAGAAGAGTATCGATAGATACTTGGGATGCTGTCATAAACGAAACGGTATTTGGGGCACATACAGTATTCTTCTCGCCAAAAACACCACCGGCGTCATTGGAGGTGACGTGAGTGACGTTTTCCTCAGACATGACTGCGGTATTTCGGGCTCTAGATGGCCGTTCGATACACTCTAGGCTTGACAAAGATGGATAGATGGGTAGGATATCTGATAGGAGATGGGTTTAGTCAATGTTATATCCCTTGTCTCACTGCAGAGTAGCTTTCAGCTATTTCTCCGAGGTAAACTTCTCTTGAAAGCCGTATGAGGAAAGGAGGGAGGGGGAGCTTGATAAGGGGTTGCATCCAACACAAACACCAAAGACAGGATGTATGGAGAAAACAAATACGGAGAAGCTAAAGAGCGCCATTTTTATCCCTTGCACGGTCTGGCTTCTTCCAGCCAGTGTCGTACAGTTATACGGCCTCCACTGTAGTTTGAGACATGAGTTAGAGTTCAAGATACGTAGCTTCGGCGGAGAAGCAAATACGCCATAAAAAGCCTTCTTACGGTTACATGCTATCATATGTGAACTGTTTGATGTATATTAGCCGACAGCTAGCTTAAGAAGTTGAAGCAGAAAGAGGATCACGTAAATCTAACACCTGGTAGATTGTATCATGCCTACCTATGCTGTAGACGAGCTGAATCCCTGGCTATAATCGATGTAAAGCGTAAGTACAAGGTAATAAAGCCAGGTGTACCCACCAGTTATCAGATACTCAGCCAAAGTACTGAATGCATGGTCGCTTAGACTGGCTTTACATCATAAAATTGGCTATCAAGTAACAACGAAGGTGACAAAAAGCCAGGAGATGCGAAAGGGAAGTAACACCATGTGAAGGTGATCCAACATGGGTCCAAAGATCTTTTGTCCAACATGGACGAAAGATGGTGCAATGTTAAGGTGTGCGAGATACGTCTGAGGTCAGAATGCCAAGGGTCTGGACTCATTGACAAAGATCAAATGCATGCTCATCTTGCATGAGAAGCTCATCAATACGGGGTGATGAACAAGCTGTGTACGCCAAACGTAGCATTGGCGTTAAGCCCTCTACCATGAGACAAGATGTTGGCGATCTGATCTTCTAATGGTATCTCCATCTTGTTACATCCTATACGTACTATCTAAACTGATCCTGCTTTAAATGGTAGTAATGCCCGGTTTTAGCATTCAATAAGGCGAATAGTAAAGAGTGAAAGGTGAGGACGATGACGAAGCGCTGTACTATTCCTCTATTCCCTCATGAGCATATTAGTAGCGTTCAAAAAGATATCCCAAGTGCTGAAGCACTGATATCAAATGCCAAGCACCATTTAGCCATGGGGCCTTTTGCAAAGAATACGCGCTCATGGAACCATAGCGCCTTGGCCAGAGCAAGGCCCCTCTTCTACCAACAACTTGGAAATGGATGTCATCTCGTTGCTTGATCATGTGTTTATCATTGCTGAGAGCGCCCATCGTGAGCTTTAGAGCTGCGTAAACATGTTTGGCTATCATATATGGCGGAGAAGAGAGCTTATTCCGAGACGCTGGCTCATCTCGATAGAGGCAGAGGTTTCTTAGAAAGCTAGTATTGGCTCACGCCGTGACTTTGTACGGATACTGAGAAGGATACAAATGATATTCCACGCTATGCCTGAGCTTAGTAACACATAGTCGGGTAATACACTGTCGTTCAATGTTTTGCGAGGAGATGTGTGTGACCCCAGCCGGGAACAAGGATCAAGACAAGACACATTGATAGGAGCTTGGCGAAAGCATGTCGAGGGGAAAAAGGAACTTTTGAAGGACGTAATCCGTGTGAAAGGCCGTGAAGCTAACCCGAGATTACAGCGAGACAAAACGGCTGCGCCTCCAACGACAGCACGATACCGAGCGCTGCAGGGTGGCGGCCGATCCGGGCCTGGCCCAGGAGTTGTTGGTTGCATCAGGATAGTTAGCCGTTTAGTAGCAAACATCCATTTGGACTCATGCCCTCGTCTACATCTAAGGGGACTTTTGTCTTGTCGGCGACACTTTGCTATATAAGCCCTATAGATGCAATAGGACCATGCCGAGACAAACATGCAAGTTGGTTGGATACCCTGGCTGGAAGTGGATGATCAGTGGGGTGGACGACAAAACACAAATTGATGCTTATCTGCGACTGTATCTGTACTGATTCTCTAGGCAAATTGGAGCTCCGCCTATAGGAGCTGGGAGACGTTTTGCCGGAATCTGACGGCCTTGGAGCTCGTGACGCACCAGGCCATAAAGGGCATGTTGGGCATACTATTTCCAGTAGCAATTCTCACGAGGCATAGTCTTGAAGTGGGAGGAGCAGGGTTGGAAGATCCATGTCGCTTTTTGGGGGGCGGGAGATCAGCCTGGCGCTATAAACAAAGTTTGGTCCGTGCGCCGACTATCTCCAATCATGCTTTATAGAGTACTATATAGGTATCTTATTGGCGCACAATACCCCTAGCCTAGCAGTGCATTCAGTCATAGAGAACTTGCAGTATACATCCCCTCTGATAGTGCTAGCAATACCACCACAAGACATATCGGAGCTGTAGTATTTTTGCCTTTGCCACAGGCCTTGGTCAGCTTTTCCATCTTCTTGGCTCATCAGTATCGAATCGCTCGTCGAATCCTGTGGCGTTGTCGCCCGGAACGGAACGATCCTCCGATTGATATGGACGCCACATGCACTTACTATCTACGGAGTAGGCACCGTAACAGGGCGCTTAGTGCGCTATGAAATATGCCATGCCGCTTGGGAGCCTTGGCTGCGTTCTAGAACCAGGCGCCCAGAAACGCAAAAGTCCAGTCCAAGAGCTACTTAGTAGGTAGTTGGCCGTCATTTTGTTAGATGATTGTGTAATTAAACGCACTGGGTGATGATGCCAAGCAAGACGCTATTCATTCGCAATCTGCAGTCAGTGATCACGCAAAGCCAAGCATGTCCGAGATTGGCAGGACTTTTAGCAGTCGCAAGACCTCCTTTGTTTAGTATTAGAATAGTAGTATTATAATATAGACCAACAGTCTAGGACTAGCTGGATCACGATAGATAACGATTGCTGGTCTTCAACCGTTCAACCGCTTGTTATGAATAATCCTAGTAGCTGAGAGGTAAATTTTGGTGGAGGGGCGATCTGGAGCGGAACACCAGAACTACAGTATGTGGATATCTATTTCTCATACACAAACTATAGTAAATAATTCAACAACGACAACGGAGTTCACAAAAATAAAAAGTTATTGCGTATGAGCCCGGTATCAGTGTGTGGATTACCTAAGAAGGTAGGCGTTGCAGATCAGCATCTTCGCTTGACGACCCCGCCATTAGATAGATCCATACATTTGATATGACGTTTTCGCCTTTCTCTGCCCACTGGCTAAAAGTGCACATCGGCCTCATATCTTTAGATATATTCTCATTATTTATTGAATCGAATTCTCATGGCATACCAAGCCCTACTGAGATAGTTGCAGAATCATTGCAATGGGCAAAAAGCGAGTGCTTGTTAGCTATGGAGTTCATGTCGACGCTGTTGCAGGCTGGCTTGGCTCCTATGGCGGAGAGGACTCAACAAACGATATAAGCCGAGGTAGGTGCCATATACAATGAGATTTTGGAAGAAGATAAAGTTTTTTGATGGATATTTCCCTTTCTAATTGTAACAAGGCATATTTGCTGGTACCGTCGGCACACAGCGGCTACTTAAGCTCTTTCGCAAATATGACATCAAAACCACTTGGTTTATTCCAGGGCACAGCCTCGACTCGTTCCCGGAAGACATGAAGGCCGTGAGAGACGCTGGCCATGAGATTGGCTTGCATGGCTACTCTCATGAGAATCCGACCGCCATGACGATAGAGCAGCAGCGGCAAGTATTGGATAAGACGTACCGTCAGCTTGCCGAGTTTACCGGCAAACCGCCCAGGGGTAGTGTCGCACCATGGTAAGCTTAAGCCTTTGTCACAAAGCCCCTGGCGTGAGTTGGAATTTTTTTTTTTTTTTTTGACGCTATTACAGGTGGGAAACAAGCCGCGAAGGTGCCCAGCTTCTTTTGGATTATGGGATTGAGTATGACAGTAGCATGAGCCATCACGACTGCCAGGCATACTATCTGCCCGTGGGAACATCTTGGACTAAAATTGACTATTCTAAGGATGCCGAGTCGTGGATGAAGCCCCTTGACATGGGGACCGACACCGGTTTAGTCGAGATTCCATCGAATTGGTACTTGGATGACCTGCCGCCGATGATGTTCATCAAGAAAGCACCCAACAGCCATGGTTATGTAAACGCTCGAGACGTCGAGGACATCTGGCGCGATCATTTTGACTACTTTTATCGCGAATACGACGAGTTCATTTTCCCTGTGACGATTCATCCAGATGTATCGGGCCGACCGCATGCTTTACTCATGCATGAGAGGTGCGTAAAAGATTTAATGAGCGGCGTATCCCCTGCATGTAAACTGACAGTTAATACGCTTTGCAAGGTTGATTGAACACTTCAAGAAGCATGAGGGCGTTGAATTTGTAACGAATGAAGAGATTTGTGATGATTTCAAAAGCAAAAATAAACCCGCGCCGGGAGCCATAATGCCGGCAGAGCGAGGTGCTATGTTAAGAAAGGGCGCTTGAGGAGGTTTAAGCTCATAGTGAATGAAGAGATGTAGTGCATATACTGTGGTTTAGTGATTTCCTTGCCGAGGAAAAGAGAATCATCGATGAAATTGAGGGAAGAGAAAAAAAGAAAAGAATTTCTATATGGGTAAGTAGATGTATTCCAAGTATAAAGACTGGATGCTAAGCTTAGAAAAGAGGCTTAGAAGCCTTGTAGGTGAAGAACTGATTGGCTTTTCTCAACATCTCGAATTGACGGGTTTTATCGAGTCACCGTGGGCCCAAGGATTCGGTTGTTGACAGCGACGATTAATCGGACTTCGGGCCAGTTAGCGGTACTTTTCCATCCGAGGCTGTCCCTTCTATCGTCCAGTTCCTTGGATCTAAAAATAGGGGTTGCCATGCCATGATACGCCTAGTGTTTTGTAGCATTAGACTTTCCAATGACTCGCTGGGGAATGATTCCGAAGCCGAAAGGCGAGATGTACGGGATGCGTGTTCTAGAATATTCCTGACGCTGTGAACCTGCATTATTTGGAACAACAAGTATCATCATTTTCTCTTTCTGTTCTCTATATGAAAATAATAAATACACTCAAACAGCAAGTATCGATCTTGGAAATATTATTTGTAATTCGGTGTCTTAAATAGACCTTGGGCTTTAGCTCCGGACATAAAAAAAATCTCTTAGCGCGCAATAGTTCGTTCACGACTTTGGCCTCATCACCACTCCACTCGCGGTTGGCAGGTTTCTCTCATTTCTCGTATTAGGAACGCTGAAAGTAGAGCTAACGGGGTAAGTTAACAAGATCCGTGCTTGTGGCGAGTTGAATTTCCACAGCTCTCTCAATACGCACGTATGAACATGTAGGTAGTAGGTGGCAACTGGAAAACCGCCGAATGGCAGGCGCCAAAAGGCATGGATATTCCCATATTCAGCATAATGGCCACCACAGTGAAAGCAAAAAGGGGCGATTGTAAAGCGAGCGATACCCCATCGAACCATTCGATCCAGGCGGCACAGCAAGCAGAAATTCCAGATTCAGGGCCCGTGGCTCGGCCATTGCCTGAACGGGCCCAAGTTAGCGGCGTCTCATCTTGGTCGACCGGAGGCGGCGGGCAAATTGGAGCCACCCGCGGCACGTTGGTGCCAGACTAGGTATCTTGGGGATCTCATTAAAAGGGCCGCCATGGCCGGCGCAGACGCGAGCTTTTGGCTTCTTTTTTTGTTTCTGCCAGTCATTCGCTCATTTTCACAGATTGCTCCGGTGATCGTCCATTCGCTCATTTGCTGCTGAACGCTCAAGGCTGTTGAAGTCCATCGTCAACTTGAACCCACTCGACCCGTTCACTTCACTTACACGTTAAAGACAACCATCAACAACAAAAACGTCAACCATGGCTGTTCGATCTCTCGCTGCGACTCTCCTCCTGGCCGCCTCGGCCCTGGCCAAGACTGACCTTGCCGGCTGCACTTACACCGACACCGTCGTCCAGCCCAGCGGCCTGCCCGGCTACGACGCCTATGCCAGCCGCATCTGGTACGTCCCCGGCACCGGCGAGCTCTGCGAGATCCTGGACTGCGGTGGCGGCATGGCCCCCCCAAAGACGAACGTTCCTGGCTGCCCGCTTTACTCAGGCACCTCGACCTACTCGCCCAGCTACCTCGACCTCCAAACTAAGGCTGTTGAGGCTTCTGCTACCTCCTCTGTTGAGGCCTCTGCTACCGGCGAGACTCAGGTGACCGTCAAGGCCACCACCGCTGAGGCCACGACTCTGGCTACCTCTGTTGCCGTTTCCCAGCCTGCCTCTGCCGCCGTTACCACCGCTGCCCCCGTCGTCTCCAGCAGCTCGTCCACGGCCACCGCCTCCAAGGGCCTTTCCACTGGCACTCCTGGCCACAACGGCAACGGTACCTCCTCTGGCGCTCACCCCACCAGCTCTGTTCCCGCCAACGGTGCTGCTCCTAACGCTGCTGGCATTGTTGGATCCGTCCTGGCTGCTGGTATCGCCGTTGTTGCTCTGCTGTAAATGGAAGATCAGAAGACATGTGTTTTGTGCTCGTTCTAGAGCTGACTGTCAACTCGAATACGTAGTTAATATGGGGAAGATGGAACTAGAGACGTTAATACACTATTAATGAAACTCTATCTCGGAGATTTCGACAATTTATATTTGTCTGCGTAGTGATGGTGATGTGAACGAGTTGCTCTATGCCATGAATATGCCCGCCCCGTGAAGAATTTGGCCCCTAAGTATTGCTAAATATATATAGCAGCAAGTATGTAAGACTGATACAGAAATTGTTTCTGCAAAGACAATTAGGTACATCATTTAGAGTTTTTCTACAGTCCATTAAGAAAAGTCGATGGCAAGAGTCAGTGGCGAGTTTTCCGAGATATGTAATACAAAGTCACACTAGTCGAAAGTGTTGCAAGAGATAATAAGGATATGGAAGTATAAAATGCAGAAATCGAACCCAATTAATGGGCCGGAGACATATATCATCACCTGAGAAAGTGTTTACACTTTCTTCCTCAATGTATTTTTGCAGCTAACGTTACGACGACCAGAGTATCTACGGACCATGTATGTACTGCCTGTGACACGAACTGCAATAAGACTTCTCAATCTTTTGCCCCAAGAGATGGGAAAACGTATGGCTTGCATTTTACATTACAAGTATCTTCAGATTAAAATTGCCAAATATATCTTACTGTCCTCGTACTATCTCCCCTAGGCTAATATGAGACATCATTACACAGACATCCTTGTACTAATACTAGCAGGCAGTACCCTCGAAGTGAAGCTACTATAGAGAGCCACACAATGGGTGCTTCCTTGCCTCGATATCTTGACTTAAAAGTACACCAGGCAATCTAGAAACGTGCTTACGATGGAACCACAGTAGTCGGGGCCTTCACCGTGTTCTAGATTATTAGTAGAAGCTAGATAATACACTACCTCTACTACCTCCCCTGTCTGTACTATTTCTATTATTTCTTCTGCCTTTACTACCTTTCATTGTCTGTTAAACATGGTCACGTTTTGCTCGGTCCATTGCGTCCCAGACTGTTCCCTGAATCTTGACAAATACCACGATAGCCTGCAACTTTTTCTTTCAACTGATGCATCACAATCTGCCCTAGCTTGGCATCCTTATGGAGCAAAATCCCGGCGGGATTCCTGACATCCAGCAATGCACCAAGAGCGCCTTCGTAACCAGCATCCACAACACCTGCTGTGAGTGTGGCGCCAGACCGCCATAGTGATGACCTCACAAATATCTGGCCCATGTAGTCCAATGGGACAGAAACAGTTCTATTAAACTCAACGAGATTCTCCTTGCCGTAGTTTAATGGTAGCGGTTTTTTTGTCAAAACGTAGCTCGGAGGTATTGGCAGCTTGTCGATGCGAATTGTCAAAGTCGATTGAGGCAGATGAAGTTCATTCTAATACACGAAGCAAAGAGATAATATCGACTCCACATGGCTGTAGCTGTTGCAGAGCAGATTGTAGGCTGCGCACTATGCCCTGGTTTATGATTGAAGCCCAGCGTAGTAGCATTATTGTTTCAAAGTCTCAGAACCAACGGGCAATATTGTCACCAAACTGGATGAATAATTCTAGCTCTCTATTTCTTTGCCGCAGAAGAGTTGAGGTTAATGACTCCTATGCTCAAGCGCTTACGGCCAAACACATTGCGGAAGCTGGGATCTCCACTGATGTATGTTTTCTCTCTCTTTAGGATCTGTTACAACGTAAAGATATAAGCAGACTAAGGGGATTGACCCATCACATACGACCATATCCATTGGAAAATACGGGATCCCGTCAAGTTCTACAATGAGATACAATGTCTTCTATTTCCGGCTCTCTTGACTTCTTTAAATCAAGATTCCACATTACCTATTTCCGAAACCCTTGAACTTGGAAATTACGCTTAATTGTTAAAATGTTTTTGTCATGTGATCATGATTTGAAATGGGCTGGCTTACCGTTTTCTCTCGTCATCAAGCTAAGCCTATACATATAAGGTACATATTGGGCGCAACAAAAAATGCCTGTGTTTTAGAGCACCGCTCTATTACAGAGTGACGGAGTACTCTATACAGTTCATCAAATTCAAGACCATGCTCGCCCTGGCTTGGTGTAGAGATACGCAAGTACTTCATAATCCATAACTAATACAGTATCCACCCTAATGTATCAACAGTGAATCGCACAATCAGAATTCCAAAGTCCATTGCACCTAACAAAGCTGTTTCACTCCACTAATTACATAAATCTCTCTATTGAAAATTACATAATGTATTTGCCTTAGAAGTTATGAAATCCAGTCTATCGTAACTGTTTCTACCCAAGCTTTATTAGGCAGCAAGCAGCACTTTGTTTATTAGGCGATAAACACCACTTTATGCTCCTGCGGTCGTGTCCGCAGGACGTAGGACTTTCTGGGTCCGACAACGCAACCCTGAAAAATTCTTGGGTAATCGCAATAGAGAGCATGCTTTGCAATATTTTACAATCTGGCAGGCGATCTGAACCTGAAGAAGCGGCCCTGCATGTGATTGCCCCTCGCCGTGGACATCCGGGTCTTCAGCGGTCGAGAGTTTGCTCTGAGCTCGTCAAATTTTCCATTGACGGCAAACTCTCCCGCCGCCTCTTTTAACCTTCACAAATCAGCGATTGCATAGGAAATTGTTTCAGCTATGTCGTCGTCGCGGTACTTGGGACGGCTGAAGTGCTGCTGGAAGCGGAGGGAGAATAAGCATCCCGACAAGGGCGCAATAGCCATCGAACCGGCAGGATCGCCTCTTACTGGCAGTTCTCGTCCTCCACACAAACTCGCACAGTCTCAGACATTTCCAATCCCCGAAGACCCCTATCATATCACTTTACCTAGACCGATAGATGACGATGTATCGTTACCAACATCCCATCTACGAGAAGTCTTGAATACGCCCAAGGAAACCGCATCTCCAAAAGCACCGATCAGCAATCCGTCGCAACCTGTTGGCCTCAGCGTCCCTAAGGGCAATAATGAGGGCGGTTCTGATAGCGACAGAGATAAAGAGCCTTTGAAAATCTCTGAGAAGCTTTGGAGTCAAGCCTACGAGCAACTGAAGACGGACAACGAAAATTTGATGAAAACATATGAGACAATACTCTCCAGCGACAAGCTGCAGAATATGGTGGTCGAGGAGAAAGCGGGTGAGAGTTCTAATGGCTCTAGGGACACTATTCCTTTAGTCATGGCATCAGTGGCTAACTCTTGTTGTACAGATTCTCAAGACCAAAATTCAATTGATTTCTCCCAGTTCCACGGATCTGAGCGGGTTAAGATAATGCAGCAGGTCGCTAAGCGAGGCCTCAAGAAGATGGAGGATCAAGGATCGTCAAAGGTTATCGAGGGCGCACAACAAGCGATCACCCTTATCCAGAGATCGAAGGACTTCATTGGAGGAGCCCTGCAGAGTTGTCCTCCTGCCTCCCTGGCATGGGCAGGAGTATGCCTGATTATTCTTCCTGTAAGTTTCCAAACACCCAACGTTTAAATTGGTGCGTAATTAAACTGAGATCACTAGGCCGTGATCAACGGACTCTATCAACCGCTCCAGAAGCGCAAAGGACTGGATTACGTCATCGACAGGATGGATTGGTACATTGGACTGCATCAACTGCTCTTAAAAAAGACATGGAAAGACGCCGACAAATTCAACGAGACCCACAGTTCGGTTGAAAAAAAGATCTGTAATCTATACCGTTCTCTCATCGAGTACCAGGTAACAAGCGTGTGTACGCTGTTCGTCGATATCATGCACGCAATGCTCAACATTGTCAAAGAGATATTGGCATCCGTGGACTGGGAGGCAAAGCTTAAGGGCATTAAGGACCTCGAGGCGGAACTCGACGGAGATATTACTAACTATCTGAGGGTTGAGGCCTGCAAGTCTCTACGCAATCTCGTAGCGTCCTCTTCAGAACAGTTGGGCATACTCAGCAAGATTTACGAGACTATGCAGAATCTCTACGAAACCGAAAGAAGCAAGAGTGAGGTGAAGGCCCAAGAACGTATACGAAACCGGATAGTGAGATTTGACGGGACCGGATATGAAAGTACATTCGACAAAATTGCGGACCGCGAAGGACCGACTGGGGACTGGCTTCTCAAGCACGACGAGTACGTGAAATGGAAGTCATCGGAGACCGGCTTGTTGGTCATTGAGGCGAATCCTGGCCGAGGAAAGTCTGTTCTTGCAAAAACGGTGGTGAAGGAGTTGCAGACTGATAAGAAGACTGTCTGCTACTTCTTCTTTACTGGCGGCAGCAACCATACCAGAGCGACTACGGCCCTCTGCGCTGTTCTCTACCAGCTTTTCAGCCAAAGGAATGACATAGCAGAAGCCGTGGGTCATGTCGTTGAGAAGAGGAAGGAAGTGTCCTTTAATGACATCGGGGCGCTTTGGGAGGTTTTCGAAATTGCTACAGGGCATCGCTGGCAGCGAGATATAGTTTGCATATTCGATGCCTTGGACGAATGCGAGGTAGACGATGCAAGGGATCTTCTTCGGAGGCTGAAAAAAAAGTCCATGCCGATCAAGACCTTGTGTACAACGCGTCCGAACACGCACATTCCTCTTGAACTCGAAACACTCCAGGACCCGCAAGGTACTCAGAGGCGCGGCTTCTTCAATATCAAACTGGAAGACGACTACGAAAGACTCAGAACTCTGAGCAGCGACATTGACATAGTCCTTGACCAAAAGTTTGATACTTTCGCCAAGAAATATCGCATTGAGAACCCGCAACTTAAAGAGGAGCTCAGAACGGTGCTAAAATCCCATGGTGAACAGCGAACATACCTTTGGGTGGAACTCATCTTCAAATACCTTGACAAAGTTGCAGCACCGACGTATCCACGAAGGTGGTTGGGTATCATAAACAAACTTCCAGTTGAGATCAATCCGGCTTATATTAAATTCTTGGAAGCAGTGCCAGAAGGTAATCGAGGAGACGTGAGACGGATATTCGCGATGCTTGTGGCCGCATATAAGTCGCTTGATGTCCGAGAGATGAACATAGCAGTGAACATCAGTGAATTAAACCGAGACCTCGAAGAGGGATGTTCTGACTATTTTCGAAACTGGATTACCGAGAACTGTGGATTTCTTGTGGAAGTGTTTGATCAAAAACTTTATTTCATCCATCAAACTGCACGGGGCTTTCTTCTCGATAAAACTGCAGCCCGGCCAGCCTGGTTGCATCCTTTTGATATTTCGTCCTGTCACTTCGAACTGGCGAAAAGCTGCATTTCGTACCTGCAGTATGTTTCGTCGTCGCTAGCTATGGAATGCTCCGATTTCCTTCCAAGTCAGGGTCTTCAATCAATAGATTCGGCTAGTCGTTTTGATAGGTATCCTTTCCTGAAATACTCTGCACTCTACGGGCTCGATCATGTCAAAGAAGCGGAATCTATGCCCGAAAAACATCAGGATTTAGCAAAACAGTTGAACAGGCTGAGCACTATGCTGGAAAGCCATTACCAGCTGACAGGCAAAATGGACAGCCTTAGTATAGCTATCGGCATAGCAGATCTAGCAGTCTCTGCTACTATCGACCATCTAGACTTAGCAGCGGAATCCAAGAAAACTCTTGGAAATCAGCTCGGCAGGCGATTTGAGCGAACGGGAGTGATAGACGATCTTAAGCGCGCTATTAAGCTTGCTGAAGAGGCATTAGATGCTACATCTCCTAACCACCCAGATCGTGCTAGCCTATTAATAAACCTTGGAAATCAGCTTGGCAGACGGTATGAGCGAACAGGAGCAATAAACGACCTTGACGATGCTATTAAGGTTATAAGCATGGCAGTTAATATTATACCTCTAGATCAGCCTAACCGAGCTGATTACTTAAATATTCTTGGAAATAGGCTTGGCAGGCGATTTGAGCGAACGGGAGTAATAGCTGATCTTAAGCGTGCTATTGAGCTTGCTGAAGAGGCATTAGATGCTACATCTCCTAACCACCCAGATCGTGCTAGCCTATTAATAAACCTTGGAAATCAGCTTGGCAGACGGTATGAGCGAACAGGAGCAATAAACGACCTTGACCGTGCTATTGAGGTTATAAGCATGGCAGTCAATGCCATACCTCCAAATCAGCCTAACCGAGCTGATTACTTAAATATTCTTGGAAACGGGCTTAGCAGGCGATTTGAGCGAACGGGAGTGATAGACGATCTTGAGCGCGCTATTGAGCTTGCTGAAGAGGCATTAGACGCTACATCTCCTGACCACCCAGATCAAGCCATCCAGTTAAGTAACCTTGGAATATTGCTTAGTACACGATTTAAGCGAACTGGAGCAATAGAAGATCTTGCTCAGGCTGTTGAGCTCGCTGAAAAGGCTGTAATCGCTATACCCCTTAATAGCCCAGATCGAGCTCGCTTATTAAATAACCTTGGAAATCAGCTTGGCAGGCGATTTGAGCGGACTGGTTCAATAGATGATCTTAACCGTGCTGTTGAGGCAGCAAGCATGGCAGTGGATGCAACACCCCCTGATCACCCTAATCTAGCCAGTTGGTTAAGCAACCTTGGACATCACCTGGGCAAGCGATTCGAGCGGACTGGTGAAATGAGCGATCTCAACCGTGCCGTTGAGATTGCGAGTATGGCAGTGCAAGTTATACCTCATGACCACCCTGACCGAGCTGGTTACTTAAATAGCCTTAGCAATTGGCTCGGCAGGCGATTTGAGCAGACCGGTTTATTAAACGATCTTAATGAAGCTATTACCGTTGCTGGCGCGGCCGTGGATGAAACACCCCTTGACCACCCTGAACGAGCTGGTCGATTAAAAAACCTTGGAAATCAGCTAGGCAAGCGTTCCAAGCGTACCGGTTCGACGGACGACCTCAACCGTGCGCTCTCCTCGTATAAAGCAGGTTGGTGCTGTCGTACCGCTCCCCCATTCATTCGCATTGATCTGGCTCGGCAGGCAGCTTGCATTCTCGCCTCGCAATTAAATTGGGAAGAATCCAGTCTGTTGTTGCAGGAAGCCGTAAACATCCTTCCTACTGTGTCCTCACGATCTTCAACATATATTGACAGGCAGCACATGCTTACGGATTTTGCTGGCTTGGCTTCTATGGCCGCGGCTACTGCTATAAATGCTGGAAAGGACGCCCACCACGCCTTACAGCTCCTCGAACGTGGCCGTGGTATCACCGCTAGTCTGCTAATGGACATGTACGGAGATATTTCAGATCTTAAACGGACCCATCCTATTTTAGCAGACGAGTTCATATCCCTTCGAGACGAGCTAAATTCGCTAGCGGACAGACCAAGTTCTAGCGATAATATGTCTTCCCGGAAATCGCAAGCGAAACGACGTCGTGAAGCTGACCAGAAATTCGACGAACTCATTACGAGGATTCGCGCCCAGCCTGGATTCCACAACTTTCTTCTTCCCCCGACTACAGCTGAGTTGATGGCCGCGGCAGATCCAGGCCCTATTATTGTCGTTTATCTGAGTCCCTATCGCTGTGGTGCGTTCCTCATTGAGCGCGATCGGATTAGGGAGTTGGAATTACCTGGCCTATCTCTGGAAGAAGTCCAAAAACGAGCTGGGGGAATACGATTATTTCATCTAGAAGACTCTTCTCATACAACACCATTGCTTGAATGGCTGTGGGATGCTGCCGCTCGTCCAAGCCTAGACGCACTCGGTTTTAAAGACACCATCTCCGATAACAATTGGCCTCGTGTATGGTGGATTCCTACAGGAATTCTTAGCCAGTTTCCTCTTCATGCAGCGGGGCGTCATACTCAGGGGCCCGCCGAGGCAGTACTCGACAGAGTCATGTCGTCGTACGCATCGTCCGTCAAGGCATTGATATATGGGCGCCGACACCGTGGTCGCAACCCCATTAGACCTCCAGCTGACCATGCTCTCCTGGTTGCCATGCGTGAAACGCCAGGCTTGCCAATGTTCCCATTTCTTGAAGCCGAAGCAGAATTATTGAGGAATATTTGTCCATCGCTTAACCTGCCGCTGATTGAACCGACACTGCGCAAGAAGGACGTCTTTATACACCTGCAGCGGTGTAAGATTTTCCACTTCGCAGGCGCTGTGCGGTCGGATCCGATGGAGCCTTTGCGAAGTCATTTGTTCCTCGAGGATTGGCAAAGCAACCCGCTAACTGTGGTAGACCTCCTTCAAAGCGGACTCCAAGAAAATTCACCATTTCTTGGTTATCTCTCGGCTTGTTCGACGGCAGCCATCAAGGCTGAAAGGCTCGCCGACGAGGGAATCCATCTTGTCAGCGCATTCCAACTCGCAGGATTCCAGCACGTTATTGGGGCACTCGGAGCAGTATCGGACAAGCACTGCGTCTATGTAGCCAAAGTGCTCTACGAGACGATTCGAGACGAGGGAATGACGGACTTGGCGGTCTGCCGAGGACTCCATCGAGCTGTTCGAGCGATTCGGGATGAGGGAATGACGGACTTAGCAGTCTGCCGAGAACTCCATCGAGCTACTGCGCTGCGTGACCCGCCGATCGATAGGCAGCACGATTACTGGATTCCCTACGTCCACTTTGGTGTCTAGGCATAGTAATAGTATTCATGGCGAGTAATTCGAACGTTGGGGTGCGGTCCCGGCTTCGTTAACGCGGATACATGATCTTTGATGTTTGAATCTTGTTAGGTCGTATTACCTCAGCGCCATATACACTGGCTGTTGGCGAAAACGACGTCGCTCTGTACACGACAGGCGTGAAATTGAAGTGTGTCCTTTACGTTCCTTATCCATAAGCAGGTGTGTATGACAGTCCAGTTCCGATCTTGTACTTAGCATCAAGAAACCGGCCTGATGAGATTGGGAAGATCAACACTTTGCTTCTTATTTGCAAGGTGTACCGCACTGTGCAAGTACCACCTGCGAAGTGAGAAAAGACCCGGGACTGGCGTGTGGATCCTCTTACTCCCCAACATCTGGTAAGGCATATACTTCCCTACACTTGGGTACCTACTTATCCTTGCTCTCGATTCTCGATGAGCAAGTTAAGATTCTTATTACAAAAAGTTCAACAAATTCAGCTCAATTCCTTAAATCACTCACTCTGCACTCCGGGTTGCCGGTTATGAAATATCAGAGTTACAAGCGGAGTTTGACCTAGGGCCTGTAGGTGGCAATTAGCTTCATCTTAGTCAAGCTATTATCGGGCTATAGAGAATTATACTCGAAGCCTCAGCGGATTCCAACGTTAACCGCCTGATAACACTGGCGTATAAATTGTTTGAATGATCTTAGAGCCGGGAACGAAGCCAGCAACAATGCCAGTGAGGATCATAGCAAAGCTCCTCCTTCAGGAGGAAGTGTGCTGATAGTGGGTGACCACAATTCTCGAGCTGGCATCGTTCAACAAGCTTCATCCAGACAAATGGCTCGATGTATGGCTTATTCTCGCTGCAATGGAACTCACTGCTACGCTCCCCTAGATACGATACGACTTTAGGATCCGGTCGAATGCGTCAGTGTCAAAACCATCGGCCTCTGGAAGAAGTCGGCCATGTCTAGGACAGTATTGCCGGCGGAACATCGATTGGGTCGATGCATTTCATGAAAATCTTTGTGCCCCGACTACGCATATGCGATCATAGGTAGTGGAAAAGTTGGGGTCCCGTCTGCTCTCCCAGAGTCAAGCCAATGAGAGGCAGATTAGTAGTTGAGTGGGTGACCATCAGCGAATACCGGCTGTTGTATGTTTTTTTCCCTTTTTTCTCTTTTGCATGGTTTCCTGAATGTTGTCTATATAAGAAGACTCAACACTAAGATGAGCACATACGACCATAGGTAATGGAAAATTCGGGGTCCCGTCTGCTCCCCCATAGACAAGCCATTAACCGGCAGATTAGTAGTTGAGTGGGTGACCATCAGCGAACACCGGCTGTTGTATGTTGTTTTCTTTTTTTTATTGGTTTCAACAATAATAAAACTTGTAAAGTACTACCATGGTCATGATGGCATGAACAATTGCTTGGTCAAGCTATTCTCGTGGCGAGTGTTATAGTGTGGTGGCTGCTAGAAGAGGTGTATAACTATATGGATTATACATGTATACATGTAAGAGCGCTACATGTCGTCTAATTATTATATAGAAAAAGCTTCGGTATCAGTGTGTTAACTATCATCTCAAAGCTAAGAATTTAGGTAAAGGAGATTAATGGTAAGTGATCTTTATGACCTAGAGACAGTAGCATCAAATTGTTCGAGCCTATGTCAGAAGCAAATTCCATAAGTAGAAGTAACAATGTCAACCGATACAAAACTGCCAAACCTGCATCATCCAAGGTAAAAGCGACTCTGTGGCTGATGGCACGATTTCGCTCGTAGAGCGCATGCCAAATAGCGGTACTATACAAATAGCGGTACTATAAAAACGCCATAAGACGATGATGAAACGAAGAATAAAAGAAGAGAAAACGTTATACGCCACACGGCATGATGGCACCATCAGTATGTACCTAACATAATCTGTCACTGCGGCTCTTGATCACACCATGGCGTTTTAGTAACTTTATTACTCTAGAAGCCACTGTAATTTTAGCCACATGGCTTGAAATTGATGTCAATCTGTTCTTTATAAAGACCATCTTCCGCAGGAGTTGCCGCCATATCTATTCAAGTATTGGTTTTATCAGTCTTTTACCACGATTCTCAAACGCATTTCTCATGCTACTGCTCCTATTTGAAGTATCTCCTATATAATTCTCAAATAGTATGGCTATTATCAATCAGCCAACTACTTCTATTCGGACTTTCCCTTCCACGTTGAGATTCTTTCAAGATATGGATAAGCATCTTGACTCATTCCCTTGTTTCAGCCACTCGATTCATGGCAACCGCGGGCCGCATTTGGGTCAAGCTTTCCTACCCATTTTCGATGTAAGAGAGCTGCACAACAGCTTTGAGCTTCACGGCGAGTTACCTGGAGTCAAGAAAGAGAACATCAAAATTGAGTTCAAGGGCTCAAAGTCGCTAGAAGTTAGTGGCTTCGTTGAAAACTCGTACCAGCTACCTCCCAACCAGGGCGGTGACAGCGATGCCCTCAATGATACTGCAACACAAGATGTGAAGCCTACAGAGGTAATAAGATTAAGACTTGTCAAGATTCAATCATGAAGGGGCTGACTGTGGGGTTACGCAGCACGATAGTGTTAAATATTGGGTTGCGGAGAGAAATGTAGGCGAGTTCTACCGCTCATTCACCTTTCCGCAGCGTGTCCAGCAGAATGGCACCACCGCGACGCTTGAAAGCGGTGTCCTTACCATACGCATACCGAAACTACCAGATGACGACTCCGACAGGCATGTGATTCCTGTTTCATAAGTTCCAATTCTAATTTAGTCAAATTTGATATGGATGGCATTGTTAAGAGACTATGAGGTCTCTCCTTGTTAACGTTGAGGGTTTGGTTATCATCGATTGGGCTTTGGCTCATCAGCACTCGGCTCATGAACGGTGTACGTTAGGCGCCATTACTCTTTGGTTAAACAGGAATCAGCTATAAAAGACGGTCAATTGCCTCATTCTTACTTCACACTTTGAACGGTGACCAAAGTATAGCCGTGGTTCATACACAGTATGCACGCTTCATTTCGGATGTCAACTTGTATCAGGCAGTTTTGTCTCCTGATTTCTCTTGACAGCCCCAAAGCTTATTTAACACCTTAAAGGGATCGACAATTAATCTCAATGGTCCTCCGACGGTAGCTTTGGCTGATTGGCGCAAGTGGGCTGAGCAGGGACTTGACTTTGGTATTGTGGCTGATGAGCTGTGAAGCTGCTGATATAAACTTCAACTATCAGGTAACGTATAGTTGCCTACCGGTTATTTGGATGTTATCGACTACTTTCTGCGTATTTGACTTGTTGGCCTAGTATAAAACAAGACCGTGCGCCCCTCTGATACTGACCCGTCGCAAATAAAAGAGCGGTGTTGTATTTTAGTTCTGGCCTGTAGGTGCAATAACTTACTTCACTTTCATCCAACGACAAAATGCCCACATCCCGTATTGCCATTGTTGGAGTCGGCCAAGTTGGCGCTGCTGCTGCTTATGCGCTCATTCTAGGTTCAATCGCCAATGAGTTGCTCTTAGTTGACAAGAATGTGAGCTTGAGAGACGGCCAAGTTTGCGATCTCTCAGATGTAGCGTATAGCTGCAATAGCCGAACGAAAGTACGAGCAGCCGGTTACCAACAGGCGGGCCAATGCGATGTTATAGTAATTACCGCAGGATCAAGGCACACTACAGGTAAACAATTAGGACAACCCGAAGGATACCATCAGTGCTAATCAGGCTTATACAGACTCTGTAGGCCAGACTAACCCCGAATATGTCCATCGAAATATCTCAACTGTCAGGACCATCATCGACGGGATGATGCCTCTCAAATCAGATGCTGTCCTACTTGTCGTATCAAGTCCTGTCGACTTACTCACATGCCTTGCCCTGCAAATCTCTCAATTGCCGCCTTCTCAAGTCTTGGGCTCTGGCACGTACTTGGACTCTATTCGACTCCGGGGGATGTTGGCAGATAGAGTTGGAGTAAGCGCTCAATGGAGAACTCTACACGAAACATTCTTATCTATGCTAACAAGGTCATTAGGTCGCGGCAAAGTCAATTGATGTGTTTGTATTGGGCGTGCAAGGGGAAACGCAGGTGACGGCGTGGTCTGCCGCAACAATTGGCGGCGTCCCACTGAACCAATCTCTCTCAAAGGGAGACATAATCAATCGTGCCGAACTTTCTAGCGAGTGCCAGCACCGATCACAGAGTATAGTTCGGGCCAAAGGGGCAACACCATTTGGCATCGGTTCCGTCGTGTCCAGCATCTGCTCTTCCATTATCTTCGATAAGGGCACCGTTCATCCCATAAGCCACTTCCAGCCGTCTTTTGGCTGCTGTTTCAGCTTGCCTGCGGTGTTGGGCAGGGGAGGAATACGGCGAAAAGTTCAGATGTCGCTGGAGTTTGAAGAAGACGCTCAGATAACGGATTCGGCAGCGGCGCTGAAGAGGATGGTTGATCAAGTACAGAATGGGTAGCTGAATATTAGGAGTAAAAAGTCACATGAGGAAGATAAAAAAAAAAAGCTTGAAATCGGGATATAAGTTTTAATGCAATTATTATGAGAGGTCATTTTACTTCATTTTCCGTAATACAGTGCCGCAGTACATAGTATATCAGGATATGACCATACATGTAGTGCGATCGCTCTCTAGCACAGTGTCTCAGCATTAAACCGCACTGGATGATCAGTTTCATGGACATTTTAAGGACATTCGACCAAATTGCGATTTTAATCATGTACATTGGCATTGATTTTCCTTTGCTTTTGCATATCTAGCACAGTATTTTCACAATCGCGATTGCGAAAATGGCATGTGATGTTGCAGTGGATATGGACTCATGGCGACGTCAACTTGACGTTACCCACAAAAGCACCATCATAACAATGTTTATAATAGCATGCGGGCCCTATCAAAACAATGACAGCAGGCACGAGGTCAAGCTGAAAGCTTCTATTGGATGCTCTTGTCATTATGTGGTCTCTAATACAGCGTCACCAAATTCGGGCTCTTGTAAAGCGAGAGCTCGGGCAGAGGACAAAACCAACAGATGCGCCATCAGCCAAAAGCCCTAGTGACCTCGAAGATGCTCGACACCCACCTGTAAGTCCTAGCGGGAGATCCTGGTCCAATGGTGCGGCAGCAGGCCTTCAAGGCTCGGACGAAGAGCAACCGAGCGGTTCGACCAAACAGCAGCAGCACATCTTGGTCAAAAGCGAACCCGGAGATCCGCTCAACCCACAGAACTGGCCGCTGATATCCCGATGCAAGAACATTGCCATCTTATCGATTCTCATCTTCGTCCAAGGCTGGGCAGGAGCTTCTGAATCAATGGCCAACTCGGTGGCCAGTTCAAAGTTCCATGTTAGTCGAACCGCCCAGAACTTGGACACGGCAATGTATCTTTTCGGCATCGGGACCGGCGCTCCGTTTACGGGGCCGTTGTCCGAAACGGTGGGGAGGAATCCCGTGTACTTGGGAGCAACTTTCTGCTACCTCTTCTTCGTCTTCGGGTCGGCCATGGCAACGACTTTCGGAGGCCGCATTACGTGCCGCTACTTTGTGGGCTTGTTCTCCAGCGCCACTCTGGGAATCAATGGATCGAGCGTTAGAGATCAGTTTAGGGATGTGAAGAGAGCATTCGTTTTCCCGATAATAGCATGGGTTAACGTAATAGGTAAGTTGATGGCGCTTCCTCATAAGAAGTCAATCAACAGATGCTGATGTCTTTCTTCGAGCAAAGGTCCTTTGGCTGCTCCTGTAGCAAGCGGATGGCTGGTATCCGATCCAAAATTGGGTTGGCATTGGCCCGACTGGATGACTTTAATCATATCCGGTGCCGCATTCATTGTTGCGCTCTTGTTTCTTCCCGAGACATACCTGCCACTGCTTCTAGACTGGAAAGCAAAAGAGCTTCGACGCGCAACTGGTGATGAGCGATTCACGTCCAAACACGCAATGACAGCCAATTTCTTCAGTCACCTAAAACACAATGTAAAACTTGGCATTACCTTTTATCGAACGGAAATCATCGTAACGGTGCTTGGGTTTTACCTGCTACTGTTGTACACACTGCTCTTCACGTCCCTCTCAGGCTTCGATTTCATCTTCAAGGACACATATCAGCTGTCTACCGGACTTACCGGCAGCTGCTTTGCCTCTATTGCGGTGGGATCAACAGTCTTCACACTCAGCGCGCCCGGTTTATACAACTGGGCTCGCAGCGATACGGAACATGTGCACGGCGCTCACGTTGAGCCTGAGTTCCGTCTATGGCCTGCCATTGTCACAGCACCCATGCTGCCAATCTGCCTTTTCTGGCTCGGCTGGACCAACTATCCTCGTATATCCATATGGTGCGGATTAGCCGCTTGTTTTGTCTTTGGCGTTGTCTTGACTGCCTTCTACGTGAGCAGCTATGAATACATCATAGACAGTTATGGCGAGCACTCGGCCATTGCTCTAGCAAGCGTCACCGCCGTTCGGTATTTGGCCGCGGGAGGAATGGTAATGGCCACACGCCCAATGTATTCGAACATTGGCGTACACTGGTCATTGACAATCATGGGCTGTGTTGCAGCTATACTAACCCCTGCGCCCCTATTGCTTTGGCATTATGGCCCCAAGCTCCGGCAGAGAAGCAAGTACGCAAAGGATCCGTAGACGAATAGAATGTTTGTTGTTTGATAGACAAAAAAAATGAAGAAAGAATTAGACTTGTACCAAAAGTCGAAACAAAGAGGCAGAAGGAGACGATGTTGGCTATTAGAAACCCGCGATATCAGCCTCTGCTGGGGACAAACGCAAAGTAGTAGCAGTTGAGTAACAGCAATCCAACGCTCGTGGACAAAAGCGGAATCGCTCGCCGCTGGCTAAGCCGTAGATAGACGGCAGCATAATTATGTAAGCCAACCACATCCTATTGTCCCGATACGGCTAGACGCATCATGCTCCGTCAGATTAGATCTTGAATCTCTCTCTGGCTTGCCGGAAGTGGGCAGTTCAGTGCGTATCACATCCGTCATACTGAAGCCGCCGTGTTAGGGGCTGGGGATAGATTGACCGCGCTGTCTGACATGTTGGCGGAGGAACGTCGCGACGAGATGACACGATAGCCAATGAGGGATCTCCTTTTCTTATCGTGCTGGTAGTAACTACGTACCTATATCCTCGCACAGAATAAGGAGTAGGTGCATGGCGCTGGACAGCTCACCGATCTTGAGCAAGGCAAGGGAAGACAATACGATATCAAGCCGCGTCGAGATGCCCTTGAAAGGAGGAAGCAAAGGCACACTTTGGCTGTAAGCAAGCATCCAGATACTAGCCAGTAGTCTAGTAGCAGCATCTTATCAAACTACCCGACCTGCCAGGGCCAGCTGCAGGATTCCAGGCCGTAGCATAGCTGCATCTGCATCCCCCCTAGCAGCAAGCGTCCAGCGCCTCGTTTCTCATTTTCTACCGTTAACCTCTCTTTCCGGTATCTATTCAGTGCGGGCGGCGGCTCCACTCCCCCATGCCCGTCAGACCGGCTCGGTAACGCGGTGTGAAAAGAATCCCCATTTTTATTTGTTGGATCCAAGACTCCAGCGTCATCCGCCTGTCAAAAAGGCTTTCGAGTTTCATGCTCTGCACACCACGAGTATGTAATGATTGCCTAACAGATTTGCCTGTAAAGGAAAGGGCTCGGAGGTCATGCTTCTTGATTTTTTTCTGAAGATTCAAAAACGACCTGATTTTAGGGCCCTCCCCTCTTGTTGGCTTGGAGAGAAATCAAGTGCCGGGGGACAAGTTCGCCAATAGGCGGCCTTGTTCTTCATCACGGGAGCGGTGTCATGCCAAGTGAATTACTTCATCGCTTCATAATGAGAGACTCGAGCAAAGACATCGAAGAAGAAAGGGAAAAACGTATGGAAAATTTCGTGTACTCCATGCGTCAAAACAGCGAAATGCATGCAAGCCCTCGCTCGCAGTCGTAATGCCTACTTATGCATATTCTCGGAGACTTCATAGATACTACCCCGACCTTCCTCATCCGAACCCGCTTCTCCGCCGTATTGCTGTTTGTAGTTGTTTGCTTTTCCATCCCAACTTCAAGGGGCAGATCGCCAGCCAGTAAGAGCCAGGCAAACCATGCAGGCATGCACAAAGGGCCCTTATGCTTGGACCATGTACCTACTGTACCACTTTCAATAGAGGTAGTACCTAACGTCGCCATCCGAACCAAGACGTCTCCGGGCGCGCGCTAGGAGCCGCAACTAGCCGGCTAGCTACGTAACAGGATTGGCTTGAATGCTTTTACATAGAGGTAGTACTTGTAGTAGCTGGTAGTGTGCATGGGACTATGGAGTCTCGTGTTTCTAAACTTGGTCATTGATGGGAGGGCTGGGGCTGGGGGGATCGAAAAGAGAAGCAGGGTGGAAGCCGGGAAACATGGGGAATGCCACGCGCTAGGAAGGGCGAGGGGCCTTCCATGTCTGTTGGAATAGACGATAGACAGGGTCTGTTTCTCGTCTGCGCAAAGTAACTTATACCGTGCTGCCACCGCCATCGTTATCTTGCCTTCCCCCCCATCTTCTCCTCCATCTTAGATTGAATACAACTTGTACTCTAGAATACAAAAGAGTAAAGAAAAGACATCCTTCCAGCCCATCAGTATACCATCCACCAATAGCAACAAAACTACCACAATGGGCTCCCTCCTTTCCACAATGGGCTCAAAGAGCTCCAAAAACGCTACCGCCACGAACCCCGAAGGCAAGCCGCGGTACTGGTACCGAGACAACTTCTTCCTCACAAACGATAAAGCATATCTCGATCCTCAGGCCATCAATGCCGTCTTCGACTCCGATCTCATGTGGTGGAACGATCCGCTACCAGAAGGCCAGATGCGGAAGATGATATCCAATTGCTTGACGATGAGCATATACCACGTTCCCGAGACAGAGAAGCAAATGCAGAGTGCGTCAATCCCCTTTTCCTATTCTTTATTATTGTCGTCCCTGTGTAAATTCAGTTCGTCCATCGGTTGTTTCTTCACAAGCTGACTCTTTTTGCTTTTCTTTTGCGGCCAATAGAAAGCGGAGCGCCTCGGCGGCCATATGGGTCCGATGTAAAGCTCGTGGGCCTTGCTCGCGTCGTGACTGACTACGTCACATTTGCCTATCTCACCGACGTCTTCATCCTTGAAGAGTTCCAGAGGCGCGGGCTCGCCAGCTGGATGATGCAAGGTCTCAAAGAACTCGTCGAAGAGTGGCCAAACCTGCGAGGCCTTGTCCTCATGACGCACGATAAATCCGCCGCAAAGATGTACCAGCGCGAGCTGGGAGCTCTTGACTGGGACCAAGGCCCGTCTGCGGGATTGGTGCTGCTGGAGATGCCCGGTGGCGGCGTGAAAGATATCCCCGAGGATCACAAATGAGACTGGCAGTTCTTACTCTGCCCAGTCTTATCGTTTTCCGTTTCCACCTAGTATCTCACGTGTTTTCCATTTTTTTCTTTTTTTCTTTTTCAGCATTGCATAGTCTCGATCGATTATATACCGGCGAGGCACGGTTAGCTTTTGCACATTGGGCTTTTTGGATATTATTTTTTTCTTCTTTTTTTTTTTTCATTTTTATCTTTCCCTGTGTCTCTACACTTTGGCGGGTTTAGATAGCCCAGCCCGAATTTCGAGGGCTCTCTTATATGGCGGAGCGATGGGAGGCTGGACAGGATCTAGGGAGACATAGTCTTCGGGAAGCTGATAGGAAGCGTCGGAGTCAAAGGCCGATAGATCGCCGCAAGCAATAAAAGGTGCAATCCACCGTGCTCCATTTCCCATATTGTTCCCTTCAATCTCGTCGTATACCTCAACTTCCGTGATTCCGCTCTCATGTGATGTCGCCGGCGTTGATACAGCGCTGCCGTCCCAAGTTCCCTTTTCTGATTGCATGGTTGCTTCAGCGACAATCGGTAGCTGCATCTCCCTCTCTCGCACCATCGTGTCCAGGCGCTGCCCTACCCCAAGCGGTTCCTCTAGACTGGCCTGGAAGCCCGCCGGCGGCCGGAAGTTCAAGCATACAATGAAAGCCTCCACACTGCTCGCTCTGCTACTTCTCGGCTTCGCCACGATGACTTTTTCAAAGAAGATTTTGAGCTGCGCATACAGAATGTCCACGTTTCGGCCCCGGAAGATCTTTGCGACAAACTTGCCGCCCGGTTTCAGCACGCAGAGTGCGAGGTTGAGTGCTGCGAAAAGAAGCTGCGACTGCACGTATATGTCGAGGTCGTGAAGGCCCGTGACGTCGGGGGCGCCATCGCTGAGAACGAGATCGACAGGATGCTGAGCTTGGGTGCCTGCGACGGCGGCAGGGTCGTACGATGGATCAAGGGCAGAGAGGAGCAGAGGCACGGTGGCGGGATGTGTAATGTCTGCTCGCAAGGTTGTGATGCCGGCGAGGGGAGAGATGGGCTGGAGATCGATGGAGACGATTTTGACATCTCGGCTGGCTGCTGCTTCCATTCTATCGTTTTGCGCCGCATCATCGCTAGACAATGGGTCGGAGTTTGCTATTGATTCCTTCTGTTCGGGCGTAAAGGCTTCGGGGAAGACACCGAGCATTTGCTGGCGCACTTTGGCGTCGCGATCCTGCCATGCTGAACGGCCGAATTTCTCGCCTTTGATGAGTACTCGGGAAAGGACCTGGGACCAGGAGCCCGGAGCGGCGCAAAGGTCGACGACACGGGAGACGTTTGAGAAAAGGTCGAACTCTACAGGACAGAGAAACAGTTCTTAGTAATAGGCCATAGAATCCGGGATTGAAGGGGAGAATATTGGGTACCTTCGTCAAGCTGAAGGAGCTTGAATGCACTTCTTGCACGCCATCCCTGCTCTTTCGCGAGCCGGTAGTAGGCGTCGCGCTTATCTTTGGAGGATTTACCCATCGGTAATTAATCCTTTTGTTTTATTTTCTAGCAGCGGTATAAGATAAAGTTGTAGTGTTGGAGAAATATAAGGTACCAAAAAAAATTGGTATATTTCATGTGCAACTTTTTCTGCCCCGCGATGTCATTTTGGTGGTCTAGCCAAGGTCCAGGTACGGGAGCATGTACCTGTGTGGCGCTGTGGGGCCATATCTATAAGTACCTTAGGTAGGAAGGCGATTGTTACTCCTAGCACTACTACCCTGGATTCTGATGCGAAGTTACTGCGCGATGACCTACTGCAAATATTTGTTCTTAGATGAACATAAAAGTTGAGAATGTCTAGACCTCAATTTGAATTTTATTATCCATCAGCCTCACGCTAAAGAAGGGTGACTAAGGCGCGGTGTATCAACGCATTGAACTAGACTCTCATCTATATTCGCTACGATCTTTACGAGTACCTATTTTGGCAGTTCGCCGTACATCTCCTATTACTTGCCGAGTTCTTATCTATGTCAAACACGCCGAAAATCAGTAAAGCAACATTCTTTTCTTATACAGCTCCAAACTCGCCACCAACAATTTCCAACGCCTGCCTCAGAAGCGACAACACCTTCTCATCACCATGCACCCCCAACGCCTTCACAATCAAGACGTATAGCCTCAACAGATGCTTTCTGCTTTCGCTCTTAGCCCCTTCAAGAGGTGATATCGCTTCGCTCTGGCTCTGTAAATCAACCACCTTTCGTAGAGTCCATAGCAATTCCTTTCTTTGGCTCAGAGGCTGTGGCATCTTGCCTCGAAGCGGCTGGTCCGACACATAGGCGCGGAGCGTCAATGCGCATCGCAGGACTAGATACGGTGCTGCGGAACAGGCAATGCGAGTTCTACAAGCAGAGTAATCAGCCATAGGTTTAGTAGCAGATGGTTTGTGAGCAGCCGGTTCGTCTACTGAAATGAGCAAGAAGAGTTCTTCAAATGCGACGTAAGCCATCTTCGTGCGTAGTATCGGTGGATCGGATATTGTGCGCCCGGTCCGTGGTGTATATAGCTTGGACAGTCCAGCTTCCCCATCTTCAAGCGCGAGCTTGTCAATTGACGGCGGTTCATGGATGATTGATGTTTTGAATAGGCTTTTAGTGTATGCGCTGCGAGTTTCTTCCTTCACCTTTTCAGATCCTATCAGAGGGATGATCAGCTCCACCAACTTGTGGAAAGAACTGATGTCTGCTGCTTCGTCATCTCCAATATCCGTTCCGGGTGGTGTATTGCTGCAGTCAGCACTGAGAATGCCATCTGCAATCTCAGCAATCAACTGCCAAATGCCTTGGACTGTGGCTGTGGGTATGTCAAGATCATCGAGCTTTGATAGTGTTGCTTCTATGACTACCAAAGCCGTAGAAGTTGCTAATTTCCAGGGTTGAATAGATCTCGTGGTAATGGGAAACTGGTACTTGAGAGAAATTGGCTTGCAGAGGGCGGATAAGGCGGTGACGACCGATCCGCTCTTGTAGATGTCTGCATCCGATGTGTGGCTAACAATGAGACTCTCCAGCATTTGCATACTGGCTTTTGACATGGCAACATATGTTCTCTTTGACACAGGTCGGGAGTCATAGTCCTGATCATAGGCCAAGGTTACAAACTCGGCAACTTGCACGATCAGGGCCGATGGCACGCCGTCGACATCGGTCCGAATCATTTTCACTGCATCTAAAATTTGCGCCTGAAGCTGCGTCAGGTTATCAATATCAGTGGCATAGCTCCCCACAGAAGCTTCTTCAACAGTCTTTCGTAGCAAAGCGAGGATCCGCTGAACTCTCTCCACAGTTAGATCAGACTTGATGAGCCGGTAAACTTCTCGAAGAGCCGCCACATATGCAGTCAGGCAATTTTGGTTGTCTGGAATCTTCCCGTCGGGTGACTTAGTGATTGGAATCCCACGAGACCATAGATTCCAAGCGAATGTGACCGTTGTCTCGTTGAAGATGGGCTTGTCCTCATCACCCGACTGAGAGAGCACATGCCCCAGCGTTTTAAACGTTGCAGTGTTGATATCGAGGACCTGAAAGTCGAGCAGCGTAGCCAAGTGTTCTAGCAACTCATTCCAAAGCTTATTGAACGATGAGTGTGCTGTCAGTACCTCCAGATTGTTTCCAAGCAATGTTGATATACCATTTAGCACAACCACCGCGGTGTCATGCCACTCTGCCCTATCGTTTTGAGCAGCTCCTTCATCCTCAGTTCTTCGTAGCTCCTCTTCAAGCGAGGTCAGCAGTTTAAACACGACTGATTTGATGCATATTGACCAAGCCTCAGGACTGAGTCTCTCGCCATATGCATCAAAGATTCGGAGCAGTGTTTGGATTGCGGTATTGCGAAGCTCAACCCTGTCGTCTGAGGCGACGGCCGTGAGTCTCAGAAGCAATAGCATCCATAAGGCGGCACCAGATCCTTGGCCGCCGTGGTCTGCTGCTAAGCGCTCTAGCGTGTCCACATCAGCGTCTTGAAACAGGTCAATCGTGATATCAAGCGACTTGTCCTTGCCAGATAGGAAATCAGAGAGGGCCCAGAAAAAGGTCACAGTCTAAAGTAAATTTTATTAGCGACATAGTCCCCTAAATATATCCGGATTCAAGTCCAGACTCACCGTCAATGCAATATTCAGATCGTCGTTTTGTGAACTGAATTTGTACAGTGTGTCGACCAGAATTAAGAAGCATGAGTTGGGCAATGATGGTAGAAAATCCGAGCAAATCAGCTGAAGTGAGCTGAAGGAAGACCGCACAAGCTTAGAAGATCGTGTGCCGAGGTTCCGAGCACTGATAACTGATTCATGGTCCTCTTCCAGATTCTCTTCTCTCGTTATGAAAACACTTCCGATGATATCAAACGTCACATCCCAGCCGCTGACAAGGGTTTGCCCACAATCTTCAATAATACTTCGCAGGCCATCCAAAATGGTTCTATGGATTTCAATGTCGGTTGTCGCATTTGCCACGGAAATATCTCGGCCACCTTTCTGCAAAGATTTCATTGAGTCGCGGAGTGCTCCCAGCAGTCTGAGCTGAATCGCCCCTCGAACTTCAGGGGATTGCGTGCCCGCGGCAGTAGCTGCTTCAAGCGCCAATTTTGCGAGAATCTCTGAGGCTCTTGTTCTCACTGGTGCGCTGATAGCGCTCGAATCCAATGTCTGAATCAACTTCTGCATCAGGGGATTCCAACCGGATTCTTTTGGATCGTATGCCAACAGTCGTTCTAAATTGATCATGGCAATCTCTCCGAGCTTGGCCAGTGCAAATTGAAGTTCTTGATTGGATGTTGTCGAGGATTGGCCAGAGAAGCTAAGCACCCGTCGATGCTGTCCAGATGAGGCTTTGTCCTGCTGGCTCTGCTGTGGCTGTTCTTTGTTTGGTGTGCTTGTGTTTGCTTGGCCCTCATCTAGCAGTAACCCGCAGATGGCTTGAACCACCTCCACAAACGACTCGTTGGGAAAGTCAACAGTGCTTTCGATCAATCTAGAGGCGGCCGTTTCCACTGATCGAACTTCGGTGCTGAAGTTTGCCATGAGCGAATTGGCTTCTGTTTCGTTTTGGTAATCTTGTCCGCTGCGACCTAGAGACTGAGTTCTCCCTGGGGCTTTGCCAGTAACATACAGCACAAAGTCTGCCTGCTGTAGCGTCTCTAGTATAATGCCCCAGGCGAGCCCAAGCGTCGGACCAAGTGCAATACCAAGATTGAGCAGAGCTCGTAAACAGAGGAGGTTACGTGTATTAAGAGTAATCGATGCGTCCATGGATCCTTGTCGCTGCCTCTCAGTAGGACTCGACACCTGTGCCAAGTTTTCGACGCTTAGAAGGCCACGGGCATTGCTAAAAACGCTGTTCTGAGTTTCCGTTGGCGTGGTGGCTACCGAGCGTGACTGGCCAGCATTGACGCATGCACTTAGAATATTTGGAGGCACAGCAGCTTTTCCGAGCGTAGATAAGAATGCATCTCGAGGCGTTGTAAGCTGCAACAGGCCTGCAACATGGGCGAATCGCTGAAATGCGCGAACCAAACCATGGTAATACTCTGAATCCAAGGCGGCATATAAAAATGTCGAGCATGTTGCCAAGATAGCAGGCCAGCACTCGTTGACAATTTCCGAACAAATCTTGACCTCTGGGTGTGCAGGATGGTCTTCCAGCTCCAGAGGATTAATCGGCACGGGGTTTCTCTTAAATGAAGCCGATCGTTCCCGCAACCCTCCGCGAGGCGGGGCTTCTGCTTCTAGCTGAGAGGGAGCAGGTGAGCTGCGCCCCATATCCTGCCTTGATGTTTTTCTCCGAGCTCGATTCTCATTAGGAACTGTAAGAGGTAGGATAAACTTGGCAAGCCCGTCTGACAGCGATGAGAGACATGCCAGTATCAAGCTGTAGATGTACGATTCGGGAATAGCCGGTGCTTCGGTTTTGTCTAGCTGGTCTATACAAGGAACCCGAACAGAGCTCCAATGTATGCTAATGCCCACGTTGGAGCTCTCCGATCCAACAGAGCCGCTGATTATTCCAGTGACACTAGTAGCTTCGATCAAGGCTGGATCTGCAGATAGGCCAGAGCTTCCAGAAGGATCGGTGACTGGCATTGTAGATTGATGCCCAAGACCAATTACTGCTGGCTTCTCAGTACTGAGTCGAACAAAAGTCGCGGTAAGCGTCTTGATAATGTCCTTTTCGCCCTCCTTGGCGTCATACATGGCGAATATGCGACGAACAAGGGCATGTTCAGCAAATATGCCGCGGAATACTTCCATGCACAGCGCTCGCTTCCAGACAGCGGTATCTTGGTCCAAGAGAGTTGTAAGCAGCAAGAGTGCATCACCACACTCTGAAGGCAAGACGCTAATATGGCGACGCAACAGGGTATAGAGGATGCGTACGAGTCTCACCGTGGTGGCGAACGATGGTCTCCCTTTAAGAGCACTCATCAAAAGAGGCATGACGCGCTCGCGGAGAATATGAGTTTGCTCAGGATGGCTCGTAAAGACAGCTGCATGATTTGTGATGACTGACTCGATCAACTCTAACCCAAACGTTTGCTGCAAGCCCGAAAAACGTAAGAACTCGGACCTTTGATTCTCGGTCAAGAGGCATAAGTCATTGAAAATCTGGCACAGTTAGCTTACATCTAAATGCCCGCTGAAGTGTATTGGCTGCTAACACGATAGGCATCCAGCGCGGCTGCGCGAAGCTCTACTTTACCGTCCCCGGCTGGCGCTTCTCCCGCAATAGGGGCATCATTATTGTTCTCTGATTTAGTTAGAACAGATGGATGTATGGATAGCAGATCAAAAAAAAAAAAGAAAAAAAAAAACTCACTATCTTCGGCGACTACTTTATCAAAGACTGAAACAACCAGCTGTTGGAGGGTAGCAGCTGAGGTATTATTCACAATGGCATTCTTGCTACTCTGTAAGATGAAGCAGATATTCAAGGCAGTGACAAGAAGGTCGCCATTTAAATCTGACGAGTAGTTTTGTAGCAGCGAAGGCAACGCTTGCAGTATTTTTAACTGAACGTCAAGCCCAGCCGATGATGCCTGCATCAACGCCTCCAAGACCTGATTGAGCTTCGCCCTGGGCAGCGCTTTCGCAACGATAAGTCGCTGCAGACAAACTATTGCAATGCCGGTGAATTTTGCATTCTTGGTTCCACAGGCAATGATGAATGGATTCACGAAGCTGGGCTTTTGGGAGAGCACTGAGAGGTTCAAGTCAGTAAAGCACCGCTTCCATCAGAGGGATCCACCAGCACGTACGCTCAGGAGCTGTGGCTTCGGACACATTGCCGAGGCCTTTCAGCTCCTCTAAGGATCTTTCAGCTGCCTAATGAAGAAATTCGTGAGCAAATAGGAAGCCATAAGTTTCTAAAAGTGAAGCCACAATTGAAAATTAGCATACCTGTCGAAGGTCACTGTGTTTCCGCTTGCTCTCCTGAATGAGATTAGCTAGCTCCGTGGCCAGAAGCTGCGTCGTCATCTTGGGTGAGGCCGAATAATCCGCCCATGAGCATTTGATGTAAGTGTAGCTTTAATTTCGCGTTTATATAGCTCCAGGTCGTGAAAACGGGTGGTTGTCACAATGATTATGCTCCTCGCGAGCTCTAATCAAGAATGATTCAAACATCACGGACAGCGCAACTGTGTCGTGTAGGTGGTATGCTTGGGTGCATCATAGCGGCAGAATTCACTCACCGCCTTTGTTCTCTTCCATTATAGTACTAGTCGCTAAGCATTGGGTGGGATGCGACAAGCCGCTAACGCATGAGTACATACAGGCACTTTCTAGCTATGCTTTTCTGGCCCTCTCCACGAGTTCAAGAGGTTGAGAAGAGATCTATACCGGTCTCAATGCTTTGTCTTCGGAATGTCAGATTTCAAGTACATAATTTATCTCACGCACTTGATATCTCAACATGAACCACATCAAAGATTGCCCCGTCTATAACGCTCAAATCATTTATTCCTATGCTGAATATTTAAGTATTGCGATGCGCTCTTTGTCGCACTAAACACGCCTCGTTCTATATAGCCATAAATCATCCCATCGTACCCGCATGCAACATGTTTCCACCTCTTTCTCGTCTCTCACTTGCCTACCCTCTCTAGCGGAGGTTTACTATGACACTTGCTATAACTTCAAGTGCCAAGCATGCCTGACTGTAATGCACACTCTTGCTTTGGGAGGATTTGATGTGCCAGCATATAGTACTTGTCAAAAGCACTTTAAAAGTGGCAAGGGCCCGCACATGATCTATGATCTGAGTTGCCAGTAACTATGTTTTTGGGGGAATGCATTCTATGCTATTCTCGACAATTTGAAGATTTTTTTAAAGGAAATTTCGTCACATCCAGTTATCCCAAGTATCGGCTGGCACAGTATCCAGCCAAAGCCTAACCAAACCACGCAGCCTTGGATAAGTATTAGCAAAGCTTTCTGACCACAGATGGAGCGATGACATACCAAGGTTTTAAATCAAGTAAAACAACGTTTTAAAGAATTTTTGAATTAAACAGGAACATTCGTAAAGAGATATGATACCGATTCACCATTGTGGGTTCGTCGAATAGCCTATATGAGGTCAGCCTACTGAAGAGGACAGTGAGTAAACGTGGTCATACCTCGGCAAGCGTGCCAGCTACGTCAATGACCTTGATTTTAGGGCATCGCTCAGTTTTATCGCCAACTGCATCGCACCTAGTTAGATTACAGACATTTACATGGGAAGCAGTTTCATGGAACGTACGAGGAACAGCTAGATTAAATGTTAGTAATCCGTCATTAAAAAGAATGTCCAACTTCATTCGATATCACTTACTGTTGGTGACAACAAGGCCAGATAAGCAGGAGTTGTTGATAGTCTCAATAGCCTTGCCACTGAGGATACCGTGTGTGACAATGGCAAACACTTGACGCGCGCCGTGCTGGTTGAGGGTCTCTGCTGCCTTTGCGAGCTGAGGGAATACTGTTAGCTGCATGATCATGAAATATCAAAAGTTGAACAGTCACATACAGTTCCGCAAGTGTCTGCCATATCGTCCACAAGAATGGCGACCTTATCCTGAACATCGCCGACGAGCACCATTCGGCCAACAACATTGGGCCTTGGGCGCTCCTTGTGGATTAGAGCAAAGCCAGTGTTGAGACGATCAGCAATCGATGTGGCACGCTTCGCGCCGCCAGCATCAGGGGAGACGATGATGCAGCTTTCGGCATCCAGGTTCTCACGAATCCATCGCAAGACCGATGGCTCAGCATACAAGTTATCTACGGGGACATTAAAGAAGCCCTGGATCTGCGAGGCATGCAGGTCCATAGTAATGACATGGTTCTAAGGGCATGTTAGATCCTCAACCAGAATCAAAAGAGGGGCATGAGTTTAACGCACGCATCCTGAAACTTGCAGCATGTTTGCTATCAGTCTAGCACTGATAGGAGCACGGGACTTGTCTTTCTTGTCCTGTCGTGCATAGGGGAAGTTGGGGATGACGGCTGTGATACGTCTCGCTGACGCAGTGCGGCAGGCGTGAATCATGATGAGCAGTTCCATTAGGCCATCGTTGACATCGCCAGGTGCCGTTGACTGAAGGATAAAGACATCTTCATCTCTAACAGACTCGCCGATCGACACACTAGTCTCTTGGTTGGAGTAGTTGAGGCTCATAGTATTGGCGATGCTGATGCCAAGTCTGCCGCAGAAAAATCAGTCCGGTTCTTGTACTACTGACTCATCTGTCCCATGTCTCATTTTCTTTCATCTATCCTTTTTCCATTTCATAGCCCTCTTACTAGACATACCGATTAGCGACCAGAGCACTGAGCTCTGGGTGAGAGCTCCCAGATATGAGCTTGATTTCGTTCGCCATTTGGTCCAACATCGTTCGTGAGGAAGCAGAAGTTCTCTGTGCAGGGATGAAAAAGTAGAGAAAAAATTTAGTGGGGGTGGATATGTACTATTGCAAGTGGTGAGTATGCAGGAAGAAGCAAAGCAGAATCTGTGATGGATGAAAAGAGCAATATGGCAAAGTTATGTAGTTTGCCGTTGATAGCAATTGAAGTTAAAGAAGAGTCTAAATTGACTTTTTTTTCTGCTCCGACGATCGCCGCCGTAACGAAAGTTTGCGGCACAGACTTGTTAGACGCCAGTATGGAGTACAAGCAGATTGACGCTCGGGCAGTCATGTGACAGTCGTTTGCGCGTTTCTCTGGCACTGTACGGAGTATCTCGGAGCGTCATTTGTAGTGGGTGCGGAGAGGCAATCGCCACCAAGTACATGAGTTGACGCATCTTGAAGGAAACCGCACGGCTCACCAAGTCCATGAATCATACTATTCACATCCGCGGTTTGTTAGAGCTATACTGCAGCTAGTGTAACGAGCCTCTTATGTTGTACTTTCCTGTGATTTTCTGTACAGCAGCAATTTTTGAAGGTCTACTGGATGCGAGCTGTGCCTTTTTGGAGCATGCCATGATATGATACACCTGCCAGGGCGGCACTGGATTGGATCTGCCGGAAGGCGGATGGCAAGGCAATTCATCAGCCTCGAAATTAATCGTTGATGCTTCAGACAGTGGTATAAGAGTACTGCTGCAAGCTGCAAATTATTCCGTGAGTGCCGGCTATAGTGCCATCGGGAACATCTCTACTTTTTGGTACGGATTATCCTGCGCTGCAAACAGCCATGTCTTCTGCTAGGCAATCTCCCTCTCACCGGCCACAGCGACCTAGCTACTCTGACTCAATGGCCTGTTTCTCTCTTGATGAAACTTCGTTAGAGTTTCGTCAGCTGCGCCTGCTCGTCGCTGCCACAGGAACCCGACATTCTTCTTGGGCTCAACCGCTTGTGGTGCGGCTCTCTAAAGATCGCCGTATAGAGATGAGAGCTGTGGTCGATGATCCTTCTCCGCGGCTGAACCAGCTGGTTATCACCATTCAAAACTCGCCTCTAGGCGGTGCGCAGCTTGATTCAGGAGGCTCTCTTTTCAGGCAGTCTGGACTAAACATCTGTGATCTAGTCGACTGGGCTGATCTCTTGGTTTGTGTACCGCTTGATATGAACAGCGTTGGCAAAATGTTGGCCGGAGTGGCAGACACCTTCCTTGAAGACCTCTTGAGAAACTGGAACAAGGCTGAGAAGGGTGTGATTATGGTGCCTGGAATGGATGACAACATGTGGCTGAGCCCACTGGTCCAACAGCAGCTGGATGAACTCCAGAGAACACGGCCTTGTATCCATGTTATGGAGCCCATATTATGGCACTATGAAGATGCAGCACATCCTCAGCAGGCCACGAACTGGAGCGGATTTAGACATCTACTCAGTCTCATCCAAAATCAAGCCGATTTGCTAAACCTTGGTCGAGATGTCGAAGGGGCTACAAGATTGGTAGCTATACCGAATGGCACACAGGCTCTCCCGGGGCTACCGTTCGAGTTATGGAGTAGAATACTGAGGTGTACGGGAGATTGGGAGCTGGCTAGTGCACTAGGTATCGAAACCAATCTGCCAATGCCGACGGAATGGAGCATACAGGCCGGCGGCTTGGGCAACCCTTTACTCGTCTATACACACGAGTTGAACTGGACGATCCTCTCAAGCAACACGGCCGCTATCTGTGCGAAATTATCTGAAGCACCAGCGGATTTCCACATTTTGCCAGTGCTAGCTGTAAAACTAATTATACGATTCGCCCTTGTCCAAGTCCTTGCTTACTTAGAAGCTAATCATCCGCGGCTGTTCAAGGCGTTTGATGGCGCTTTTCTTCCAACGAAAGCATCAGCATATTATCCCCAGATCGAGATTCTGAATTACTGGAAGAATAGTCAACATTTCCAAAACCGACATGTATACGGTACAGAGGCAATAGATGGCGCGTCTAAGAATGGCCATGTGCAGGTATTGCAGTGGTGGAAGCAGTCAGGGTTGCCGCTGCTGTATACCAAAGTCTCGTTGGAACAGGCGAGTAGCAATGGTCATATCCCAGTCCTTGATTGGTGGCTCTATACTGCAGCCCAAGACCGTGCCATTGTCTTACACTCGGGAAGGTCGCTATTATGGGCTGCAAGGAATGGTCACGCGGACGTGCTGCGATGGTGGCATGCTTCTGGGATAAGTGTCGGATACGAAGGCGGCGTAGCCTTGGTAGCCAGCAAATATGGGCACGTCCATGTCTTGGAAACCTGGCGCAAGTTGAAAGGCGACGAAAATGTCGTCTTTGACGCGGAAGAAGTAATTTTTACAGCAACAGGCTACGGACGAGTAGAAGTCCTGGAGTGGTGGCGCCGATTTTCGCAGGGTCAGCTCGACGATATGAATGGGCAAGGGGTGGAAGTTGTCTTCCGAACGCATAAGATCCAAGAGGCCGTCAAAGGTAATTCCGAACATAAACTAGGAGTTCAAGAGTGGTGGTTTCGTTATAGACTGAATACTGGGAATAGTTCTAGAGAAGGATGGCCTCCCCGTATACGTCTCTGAGTGTTTTAGACAGAGAATATCAAAGGGTAATACTATCTCTATCTGTAAACGTTATTTAACGCTATGGCTATCTATACGATTAGCTATCTAAGGATGGCTTTGATCTAGTCAACACGATGGCTGACTTAGTCATGCTATGTCATTAAGATACCTACATCTTGCCCCTAATTGAGTCTCAACCATATCCCCATAATCTATGACAGCCCAAAATAATTTTAGAAGCTATCATCTATACTGGATCCAGCTTTGGTTTGCATGCTCCGTCACGTCTAATACCTAGCGGAACAGCTGTCAAATCCTGAGCCACCAGTACCAGGCGTTTCGGCGCGTGGCGAAAGTGCAAATGATGGATCAGGTTCCTACCGTAGCGGCCTCCACTCTGCCATCGAGTCATTCTCTTCCCCATTACCCTGCGCTCCGTATTACAGTTTTCCCTAGGCCAATAAGTTATTAGAAAATGAAATGAGCTCCAGACTAAGTCGTGGCCGACTGAGACTTCAGACGAACTCTTGGCGCGCACATGGCGCCCTCCCAAGTGAAGTGTAGCTACATGTAAATGAACATAGTATCTCTCTTGTTGGAAACGTAACTAAATATATGAGCACTTAACTCCAAAACTGTTGACTAAGATGTAGATAACAAACAGGCGCAAGGGAGTAAAAAAAGAAAAGAAAAAATATGTTTCTTGTATACGAACGGGCCACTTAAGGGGCCGTGCTGCAATAGATCGATCCCGTTATGGCAAGTCAACGGGCTCCGCATTGAGCCGTAATTATATCGGCATGGATAAAGAGACGAATCACGCGCACGAACTGACCAGGACCAAGAAAATGACGTTGAAGATTAGCGCTCGTAGGGCAATATTACAAGTTGACTGGCCGGCAAATATAACACGCGATATATGTGCAGGCTGTTTGTTCACTCAATGTCGCTGTCCTCATGGCCAGCACGCTTGCATCAAATATAACGGATCACGTCATGTCTCGCTCGCTTTGAGACGATGCTACCGAAGCTTAAGATGTCTCTTATCCCAATCAAACGGCCAAAACAATTAAGCGTCCGGGGTTAACAGGCGGCGGATAGGCGGACAGCCCTCGTGCTACTGGGCTGATATGAGTGAGACAGTGAGCCTATGTAGTCTTGGCTGTGTCAGTAATCCTCGACGACTGTTTGCCTGGTTTCTGCGTTTGAGCTGTGAATCAAGTCTTAGTTGTGTCATCTTATCTATACGCATCCCGGTATATGTAGGTATCTTGTCTTCACTAATACGAGTAGTGGCTTGCAACTTGGATATCCTCGACTCCTTGCCTGTACTAATTCACAGATGACCGACCATCTATCCTATCCCTTGCCTTGCGAGTATGAAAATCTTCCCCTGCATACTTGAATGCAATTATATTCTGATCTGTAGTTCCGACTGCCTCCCCGCATCGGATCAAATACGAGTACTAGTATAGATATTGATATTGCTGCTTTGTAATTGAAAGGGTCGAGAGACAAAAAAGCCGCCGATCAGAACCACTTAGAACAGGAAGTAGTGTAGGGTCCTATGATTATGTTTATTTGCTTGTGCAGTTACACATCCTAGCGGATTTGTTGGTCCTTGCGTTCATCATCTAATATATGCCACAAAGACTGACGGGAACACCGCAGCGGTGCCACGGCATCTCCATCGAGAATATTCAGCTGCTACCCACATATCTGGCTTTTGTGGCAATTAAGTGGCTTGATGAAAGATCAACGGCTTGTCTCTATAGACATAGGGGTAGTATTAGGGATGCGCTGAGCGCAGCTGGTGCTCCGTTCCCGTCAATCCATGTTTGCAGAGAAACGTGGCCACCCCATAGCTGAAGCAAGCGGTCTAGGGGACCTCCCTGTAGCTGCAGGAAGGGGATGGACGATGATGATTTTGACAGTTTGCTCTAAGATGTCTCAGCTGAGAACATCCGCCGGCTTTGCTTGTGCGCGCGTACAAGTGATACGAAACATGCAGAAAGTCAGATTCCCCAGAATGAATAAACTTTGTACCTCGGGTGGCGCCGCAAGCTGTAGATATTGCGCCCTTCTTATTTGCACAGCAAAACCGCCATCTGCGGGTGAGTAAACCTTACATGCACCTGTGCACCAACTAATACATGTTCGGGAGGACAGCTATCTTTAGCTGTCAATTGCTCTGCTCGGAGATTCGGTTGATAGCCGTGCATTGCTGGACGACAGCAGACGTTGTTTGTTCATGTTTCCAGATTCTGATGGCTCAGCTCTGATATGTCCACATGCATGTATGCCCGTGCATGCATGCAAGTTCGGGATGTTCTCAGCGGCCGATCCGGGCGCCTTAGCACGCTGAAGCCCTGAAAATCGTCACTACGAGGCATCGCTAGGCAGGGAGCTGCCGCGGGGGGCTGCTACCTCAGGCACCTGCAGCGGGAGGGGCCTCTGAAGGGGGATCCCTGCGATTGACCTCACTTCTCATTTCCCATCTCTGCTCTGTTGCCCGCCGCCACCACCCGGACGTCATTCTGTGCTTGCCATGTGGTGCGGCGCGCTGCAGAAAGGCTGAGTGCGGTGCTCTAGCCCCCAGAGACGGGTCCCCGCGGAAATTAGACGCGTCGTCGACCGATGGCTGGTCAGCGCAGCAGGAGACGGGAGACGACACCGACTCATTGACCGGGATGGCATCGTGCCAGCGTCTGCACAGACACAGAAGCCGCCCAAGCAGTCCAGAAGGTGGTTCGGGCTGCGTCTACGCATTGAGGCATTCTGTGCTACCGCTATTACTTGTCGCAAAAGTCCATGCTGGTACGAAAATATCTGCAAGCCCGCCGCGCCGGCGCTGCCCAGGCTTAGTGCTACTGTTGACTATTGACAGGGAAGACGAGGCCGCGAGCATGGGTCTGCCGTGGAGATCGTGGCTAGCGTCGCCCCAGCAAAGCCCTCTGTCCGAGATAATTTGAAGGCTGCCTCACACAGGTGACAAGTACCGACACGAGGCGTTGATTGTACGTGCAGAGCCCGGAGCATTCTATGGCGTGCTCGTACAGCCCTCGCCCTCACTGCCGGTGAAGGAGTCCGCCTGGACAGTTGGCCATTGACACCACTCATCTCTCGCAAGCTCCTACACGGCCCTTAGCTTCAGTCGACAAGCACACGCTACCGCTAATAGAGATAGTACGGAGTACACCAGCGCGGGTGTGGTGCATGAATGCGCGTGTGCGTGTGCGTGCTACTGCTGGCACCACTGATACTGCCGACCAATTCCAATCTGTTGCCGGGCCTGTAGCGAGAAACCACTGTATGGCTTCGGCAATCCTTGCTCTTCGAGGAGTCGATGGTGCTGCATCCAAGTCGGTGATCTGTTGTTAAGCCCTGTAAACTTTCGGCATCCTCTGAGACATCCATATTGCTGTCGACGACGGGGCTATTTCCCTCCCCTCTTGGCTCAGCCAGGGCTGATTCTTTCGCCTGTCCTTTCTGCCACAAAGAAGCGGGACAAGGAAATGGGGGGAAAAAGGGACACAACTGCCATCGACCACTGGTTACCCGCAGAGGCATCATTTCCCGGACGACGCCTCTTTTTCTATAACACGGAGCACGTCCAAGTGCCTACGCATGCAGCCAAGACCTTACCTTATTTGTATCCTCGCATCTTGCTCCCTGGTCGTTCATGATCGGCTGGTCGCATTGTGTATATTGCTCCAGGTAATTACAGTGTGGAGACTTGATGCGGATTCTGCAGTGGTCTAATCAAGCATTGCAGAGCACTAGGCCTCGCTTCACCACATCCTGGACAGCACCCGCAGCTTTCCTTTTTGTTCATTTACACGAGAGCCCCCATTCCCGATCTTGTCAGTCTCGTTTTGCAACTCGCGTCTTTTCCCCGCCATAACCGCTATCCATCCTTCCGGGCTGGGCAGAGAAATTCTGTGCTCATATTGCGCCGTCTCTCAGTTTCTCTTCTCTCTGCTCATTTATTACTCTGTACAGGCAGAGCGACGGCGAAGATACGCGATAAGAATGGGGCCCCGCTAACAAGCGGCATTCGAGAACGACAAGCTATATTCTGACTTTCTTTTTTTCTTTTTTTTTTTCTGTAATACCGGCCTACTCATACCCCAGCATCGACGTTTTATTGAGTACCCGAGGTTCTTGGAAACTAGAGCACAACTAGACTGATTTATTTCGTCTCTCACACGGCATATACGAACCATATTGTCAGATGACGGAAAAGTAGCACGACGATAACCAGGGTTGAGACGGATTTTTTTTTAGGGCGCTCTGGAGGGAATCTGACAAGATGAGGAAATTCAATTTCTCCAGACCGGCACGTAAGAAGCCGCAGGAGCCTCAGCCGCCAGCACCACCAATGATGCCTATGAGTAAAGCTCATAAAATCCTGGGCTCGACACCACTCAGCATCGATTCTTCTTCAATTCACAGCACCCCTCAGCCAACCATAAATGTTGCTAGCAGTGGTTACGAAAACTCGACCCTGGACGAACTGGATTTTGAATTACCTGGCGGCCAGGCAAGGATGGGAAGGGCTGATGCTGAGTTGAGAAAAGAGCGTGGACCATCACCTTCAAATTTGAGACTCAGTGCTCTTGCTGATAGTGTTGGCTTTGGGGCAATGGCATTGCCCGGAACCCTCAAAAAAGCACAGTCGTCTTCAACTATTAAATCTTGGCACGACAAATCGAAACATTCGCGGTCTATCTCACGACAAGCTTCGATCCCGATTATGAACAATGGTCTCTCCGCAAAGACTCATCACTTTCAAGATACTGACAATACCAATGAATCTGCTAAGCTACGAAAAAAGCCCCCAAAACTCGAATTTTCAAGCGTGGGACCAACCCCTCGATTGACTAAGAAAGAGTCGGATACCTTTAATCCCAGTCTATCAAACAGCTCGGCCAAGACCCCAACACTCTCATCTCCGTTTTCCACTCCATCTCATCGGCAGAGCGATCTACGCGGCATGTTTAAGCGGCGAACAAAAGACAGCTTTCGATCTCTTGCTACCGAACAATCCCCACCAGGCACAGGGGAAGCCCGTCGAATGACGACACAGCTTTCAGATAACGGGCTTTCCACATTATATGACCACTATGAACAGATGACCTTCCGGCATGGCCTAGACGATGACGACGATCTCACAAACAACACTGCCCACAAGACTGATGATGGTCGAATAGAAGGGGAGTGGCGAGAAATGCCACCACGACAAAATCTAGATTGGCTTCACAAGCCTATAAGCGAATCGCACGAGGCAAAGACAGTGGCCCAGTCAGATTACTCTTCATCGCCGGGTGATGGAGCCAGAAGTGTTTCAAGTAGACACACTCGAACTTCAAGAGCCTCTAGGATTACCGACGGTGGAATGGTAGAAGCCGACTTCCAGGAGAAGAGCGTGCTGCTTCTGTCCTCTGACTCCGAGGATGATGATGATGGCAGATCTTCCACTAGGTTGGACCACATTCCTCTCCCTCATCCGACCAGACCATTACCAGAAATACCAAATAAGTCACGACCACGCCAGTCTTCAGGGCGTGAACCAGGTGTGGCAGCGAATAAGAAAACGAGCTTTGCGCCGGCCAACACGTACATTGCTATTCCTGGCACTGATCGCAAAAAAAGGCAATCACCTTCTCCCTCCCGACTAAGTCTCCCTTACAGAGACGGCGCCCGTGCTCCGTCACCCAAGCCTTCACTTGGATCTACAAACTCAACAGGATCAGGCATGACAAGTCAAAACGGCTACGGGGCAGAGGATTCTCCCCCTGTCACTGTTCTGCCTGCACGCCGGCCATCTCAGGCGGAAATGGACCGCCAAAAGGCATTGGCAATGCTAACCAGTGGCCCCGGGTCTTCTTTGCGACGCGAGTCTCTTGCTACATCATCAGACCAGCCCGACGAGCCAACTCCTCCGCTCAGTCCCTCCTCAGTCAACTTCTATTTGCGGTCCGCTCGGTCATCCATTGATGATTCTGGCAGCCAAGGTCGCGTCATGACGCTTACCCGCCAAGAGGAGATGCTCATATCTGCGCTCCGCAAGAAAACCCAGGCCATGCGCGAAAAGTCGCAGTTGGGGCCTAGCAATCGACCTCCGTTAGACAGCCGACAAGGTAGAAGACACGTCTCAACCCCATCTCAAGTAATGGTGACCGACTCCATGCTCGATTTTGATTTCCCCGCGCCCCCGTCTCACAGTTCCAAGCACCGACAGTCCGGGGCCAGTTCGTTGATGAGTGCATCCATTCCGGAACACCCCTACAGCGAAGACGAGCAGTATCGAGCACCCTCTCGCTTGACCACAGACACTTCATCTGAAAGAGCGTCATTCGTGTCTTCCACTCGCGGTCCGGACGAGTACCCGGAGCAGCATGATATTCGTGTGTATCTTGACCAAGGCAAGCAACATAATGGCCAGTGGAACCAGATTGGTGGCGACAGTCAAGCTCTTGAGGACTCAGCCAGCTCATCAGGATTTCATGCCATGTCTTGGGATCATCCAGAGGATAAGCGTACCTCTAGACTCAAGAATAAGGCAACACGGCAGCAACCTCAAGCTGAGAGCATCACATCAAGCCCCAAACTTACCCGGCTCTCCGAGGATGGCAATGAAGATATACCCCGGCCAGACAGCCCGATATCCAACGAGACATTCTCTCAAACGCGGCCCCCGCGCCGTGCTGCGATGAATACAGCACGTCTGAGTGCCGTAGGATTCGTGCGAAGAGATACTGATCCGGGATGGTGGGGAGACGACGACTGAATGAGAAAGGAAATACTCCAAGCCTTGCTCTTAAACATATACTTATCTACTTATACCTTTTGCTTTTGCAACAACTTTCCTCACTCTCATATATATACTTCGCTGCACCCTTTACGCTTGACCGCAATTTCGAGAAGCGACTCAAAATTACCACTATCATTCGATTCTTCATCGCTTATTTATGTTGAACCTGCTATTACCTTATAATATGATTTTCTCTTCCCCCCTTTTTTTTGTTCTTGACGTCACATTTTCTTACATATAATGGGTTAGCTGTTGCTATTACCGACAAACACATTTACAAATTGATACCCGGAGCAAACATCATTATGGGAAATGGATTTTCTTTATGTCCCCTTTCTCTTCATTTATTTTCTATCTTTCTTTTCATACACGATTGAGGATAGACTGGAGCGAAATCAAAAAGATCAAAGATCAAGGCTTTGGGTCAATGTTTGCTGCGTGTTGGAAAGGAAGGTTGAGAGGGCGCTATGATTGATTGATTGATTGATTGGATTGGATTGGGTGGTGAGCGGGAAAGAGGATGGAACTTTATGTTTAGCTGGTTTTTCACGTAGCATCGACTTATGGCGCAACTGATATGAAAGAAGTTAATAACCCTTAGAAAGAAGTGGACGATTTGGAATGTGAATTATGATTTTCGTGCTACCAAACTCTGAATGTGAACTGTAAATAGAATGATTTGAGCTTTAATAGAACCTGCTACGTGACTTCTTTGTATGTGGTAGTGTTGATGTGGACTTGTATGTCTGTGTGTTTGTTTGGCTGAAGGAGAGGTCTTCAGGTATGTCTGTTGGCCCTTTCGCTTTCCCGTCTAGAACGTCCTTCAGCCTTTGTCTTCTGTAGTCTCTTCGATTAACTCCTGAGAAAATCATGAGTATGTAGAGCCTTCAGGAGGCTGGGGGATCTTTTTGTTCGCCGGGGAAGCCATATATCTATGATGCTGAGTCAGCCTTGATCATTCAGTCTTATATCTCTATTTCGCAGGAAAATCCCACCTTCGCAGCTCAATCAGGACCATCTCCATGGTATTGTCACGCTTCCACTGGGCCAGGCAGGGGAGCTGCTTCGGGTCGACGACGCCGTTGTGAGGGTTGACGCAGGGGAGGTTGACTTGGCTGACGAATTGGATGGAGGGGGGCTCATCGGGATACTTCTCGCCGCAGTGCATTTTCAGGCTGTAGATACGGTTCTCGTGTGCGGACTGTAGAAAGGAAGTTGAGGTTAGCTTCTTCTAATTGATTCTCAAGTTGGTGAAACAGCTCTCGGGGCCGAGGGAGCGATGAAGTCTGGTTGTTTGGCATGTGTATGTGTGTGCGTGTGTGTTGCTCCTCTTTCAACGCAGCAACAGTTTAACTAGCTGTACATCGTCGACTTATACGATTGTTTGACCTCTGCGGAGATGCCGAGACAATGTATTTTCCTCGAGAGCCAAGATCTAAAAGGGAGTCGAGTCAAGTCTTACATGAGGAGGTCCCAAGATGGTGCCGTTCCAGTTGGACATGAGCAGGTCGTCGCCATCTTCCAAGCCGTAGCTGCAGGCTTCAGCTCCGAGACCCTTTTCGCCCTTTTCAAGCTCCTCCAGCAGGCGGAAGTTGCGCGGGACTTTGGCAGACATTGTTCCTTGTCTTTTACGTCCTTATTTATCTAGCGATTCGTCTTTTGATCTTTGTACCAGGTATTTACGCAGCGCAATAATCCCCTGCGAACCAGCTGTTTTCGTTGATGCGTGTATGTCTGGTCCTGCGATCAAACGAAATCTGGCGCCGTAGAAAGTCGAGGATATGTCGGTCAGGGTCGGAAGCGGTTCGTATTAATCGTCGGCGTCAAGTCCTAAAAAAGGGTGCAGTGCAGCTGTTCCTGGCGCGGGGCAGTTTGTGAATGGAGAACAAAAGCCAAGGAACCTGATGCCCCGCCGAAAACGAAAACGCACAGCAGGCAGGCGGCAGGGAGAACAGATGACGGAATGGCTTGGAAGGTACCTGGCCTGAGGTACTCAGCTGATTGTCTGCTGGGCTGCGATAGTGCGGTGTATGGCGGGTACTGCTTTGCGGGTAAAAACCGGGTAGTTCGGAGAGCTACTGCGACTCCATAGAAGCTGTGCCTTGCCAGGTTGTATTTGCCGAGCAGAACGAATCGTGGTCATCTACACCATCATTGGCTTCTTGTGCGACAGTCGAGCTTCTCGCTTTTGTTTCTTCCTCCACCAAATTCGTCGCGATACCTCAATTAGTGGACTGTATCGCTTTGGCGCACAAGCAACGATTTGGAGGCAAAGCCAACGAGCAATTCGCATCTCCCGGCCAAAGGCTAGCGAGCAAGGCATCCAACCATACACACGCACTACTCGAAGCTCGCCTTTGTCACATCTCACGATGCCTTCACTACCGCCGCCCAGGGCCGCCCTCCGCGCAGGGAGAACAACCACGGCCCTCTTTCTGCGCCCCCAATCGCATCTCTCCTTCTCGACATCCTCGCGCACTCTTCTCCCCGCCAGCTTCTCCGGCAACAGTGGTAGCTTCGGCGGTCCTCTGCCCTCGTACTTCCAGAAACCTCGGTTGCCCGCCAACACAATTATACGATTTGTGCCACAGCAGACGGCATGGATCGTCGAGCGAATGGGAAAATTCAGCCGCATCTTGGAGCCTGGATTGGCGATTCTGGCTCCGGTGATTGATCGGATTGCATATGTCAAGAGTTTGAAGGAAGTGGCCATTGAGATCCCGAGCCAGAGCGCAATTACGGCCGACAACGTAACATTGGATTTGGATGGTGTCCTGTATACAAGAGTGTTTGATGCGTACAAGGCTAGGTGAGTTGCACATTGCTTTGCTTCTCTCTTGTCGCAATTCTCTCTCCTCCCTCGGAGTTGTTCGGAGAGTAGAGTATAAGACAACTTTGGGTCTGACAGAGAGAGAAAATTTGCTCATTGGATCTATACTGACGGAAACTGTGCTTCAGCTACGGAGTTGAAGATGCCGAATATGCCATTTCGCAGCTCGCCCAAACTACGATGCGATCAGAAATCGGCCAGCTCTCCCTCGACCATGTTCTCAAGGAGCGTGCTGCGCTAAACACCAACATCACCGCCGCCATCAACGAAGCTGCTCAAGCATGGGGAGTTACGTGTTTGCGTTACGAGATCCGAGATATTCACGCCCCTGGAGCCGTCGTGGAGGCCATGCACCGCCAAGTTACCGCCGAGCGTTCCAAGCGTGCCGAGATTCTCGAGTCCGAAGGTCAGCGTCAGAGTGCCATCAACATTGCCGAGGGTCGGAAACAGAGCGTCATCCTCGCCTCAGAGGCTATGCGTGCCGAGCGCATCAACGAAGCCGATGGTGAAGCCGAAGCTATTCTGCTCAAAGCCCGAGCAACTGCCGAGGGCATTGACGCCGTGGCTGCAAGCATCCTCAAGGGTGCTCACGGAGCCCAGGGTGCTATGAGTCTGACAGTGGCCGAGAAGTACGTCGACGCCTTCAGCAAGCTTGCCAAAGAGGGCACGGCCGTGGTTGTTCCTGGAAATGTTGGAGACATTAGCGGCATGATTGCTACCGGTCTCAACGTGTACGGCAAAGTCAGCGAAGCTCAGGCAAAGGTCCTGGCTAAGCAGCTTACCTCGCCGTCTTCTCCCAGCAGTGAAACTGAAGGTGCTACTCCGTCTGCAGAGACTCCGACAGAAGAACTCGCCCAAGAGAACAAGGGAGATCTAAAGGACAAGGTATTGGAGAGCTTTAACCAAGTTGCAGGGAAGAAATAAAAAAAAAAATTAAATTAAAAAAATGTGTATAACCAATTAACGACATGCCAGCCATATATGAAGAAATTCGACAGATCCTTGAACAGTAACACACTGAGGCTAGGCAAGGGGTCGCAGGAGAACCTCATCGACAACGCAAAAGGGAGGCTATATTTGGAGAAAGGAAGGCGTTGTTGGCTCATGTCACGACTGCACCGAATGGAGAAAAAGCAAAGACTCAGGGGAGATGGCAGATATGGCGTTTCTTGCGGTTTTGGTCACATATGTGTGTGTTAATTTCCTCTATTTCTCTTAACCCTCCTCTCCTAAACATCTTACACCATACTGCTATTTTATCTTGTTCTTCTTTTAAGCTTTGTAATATTACCTGCCCATATCATAAAGGAGGGGGGCGTTGGAGAAGACGACTGCGACGGTTTTTGTATGAGTATGAATAGTCGAATACCACTTTTCCGCACAGACAAGGACAAGGGGCTGCTTGAAAAAGAAGTTCAATGAAAATAAAACATGAAAGTGCCAATCAATCTTTGGGTGGGTGAGTGCGAATCAGTGAATCAAGCAAATCAAGTGAACAAAACATTGATGGAGACATAGGATAGCTAACATCAGTAAACGCAAAAAGTGATGTTTATGGTTTGAGAATCGTATATATCTCTAATAGCTATCTATTCGAAGTCTCGACAATCTCGCCACTTAGGCGCTGAGTCTCGACTATAATAAAGGTATCATTTCAAATTTCAATCTCCATCCAACCAAACTGTTATTCCATTATCATTACCAGGCATCCTGTCTTTAGGACATTGTCCTCCCGCATTATTGCAAGCATCAACTCCAAGAATATCCCCCACTATTTTATAGCCTCAAACCACCGCAGCAGGAAAAGCCGATTATAGAATGAAGGGGACGAAGGCAAGGAGGCCAACAAGGAAGCTAGAAGAGCCAATCGCATCGCTGTTGGCGCCGTTGGTGCTAGTCGGGCGAGAAGCAGCAGTCGTGGTCGGGCGGCTCACGTCAGAAGTGATAGCAGGGCCAGCATCAGAAGTGAAGCGCGAGCCGGTATCAGTAGGGCTGGGCTGGCTATCATCCGAGGTGACAGGAGGGAAGGGATTGGAGGTATTATCATCGCCGCCAGACCCGCCAAAGGGGTTTGACTGGGTGGGAGCAGCAGTCGGTTCAGGGTCTGGCGAGAGGCTGTAGCTGGTTTGACGGCCCGAAGAACCACCAGATCCTTTGCTCGTGAAGGAGTCGCCAGCGGTTGAAGATTGGTCGTCGCCGCCATCACCACCAGAACCGCCGCCGCCGCCGCCGCCTCCAGAGCCAAGCCGGCACTTGAAATCAGAGGTACATATTTGTCCAGCATCGCAGTGGTAGCCATTGTGGCAGCAAACGCTGCCAGTAGGCATACATTCGTCATCGCAGGCCTCATATCCGGTAGGGCAGCTTCCATCACCACCGCCGCCGCCACCACCGCCGCCGCTGCCGCCTCCATTTCCTCCTCCACCTCCTCCTGAAGTGCAAGCTCCCTTTGGCACGCAGAACTCGCCGCAAAGGTCACGGTCTCCTTCGCAGCCTGAAGGCTCGCCGGTACACACCTTTCCAATGGGACAGCAGCCATCACTAACACATGAGTAGCCAATATCGCAGTAAGCGCCGTTGCCTAAGCCACAACAGATGCCAGTCAAAGACATGCAGCCGGTATCACACTCTGTCTGTCCGATGCCACAAGTACTAGTGACTGCGTGGACGCCAAAAGCCGAAGAACCCAGCCCAGCAGCAGTTACACCTCGACCGAGGACGTCTCCGAGGTTCATTGCCGTTAGACCTTCGGCGGCAACGAGCCCAGCCGCAGCCAGGAGGAGAGCAGAGTAAGGAGGCATGGTCGAGAAAAGCGTCAAGGTGACTTAATGTGATTGAAGAATTGACAGGACCAGAGGTTTTTGAGTTGAGAAGAAACAGCTCCCTCAGCTACAAAAATGCTAGGAAGTGAAAATCTTTTGGCCAGAGCTGAAGAAGACTCGGCCGCTTTTATATGAGGCCGGACAAGGCAGTAAAGAGCTCTCAACAATTTCCTCTTTTTCCTCACACAGCTTCTCTTAGCTCAACTAGGCAGCTTAGACTGACACACATTTTAAGCCTCCCCCGAAACCATCATGAGCTAAAAGCCATCCTACCCAGGGGTCAGAAAACAAACGACGCGCACTCTTTGTGTTCATTGGTGAAGGCCCATGTAAGTGCACCCTTTGGAGTCATAACAAGACCCATGCCGGCACTAATCCTCAGCCCATTTTGCCAAGCAGTACTTCTAGCTTGCCAAAGAAGCCTTGGACCCTGGCCACAATCAAGAGGTGGCTTATGCTGCTGCCCAGTTTCATGCAGTCCAGCTTAACGGCTTCCCGTGGCATTGCTTAGCCAATAAGTTATGAGACACTGATATCGGAAAATGAGGGTGTGGAGAGCTTGTTTACCCGCTCGCCTCTCAGCGAGGCGGTCTGTCTTGGTGCATTATGCTCGCCAGTCGCGGTAGAGGTGGCGGGGATTGCTAACATTGGCGATAACATAGCCGATGCTTTCGTGAGGAAGGATGGAATAGAAAAATTGCTGGAGCGGGGTCGATTCTTTCAGCTCCTGGGGGCCATGTGGACATTGATAGACAGTTCCGGGAATAGTGCGAGACAGTTACTGGAGAGTTGCCTATAGGCGAGACATGGGATCGCTCTAGCTCCCCTGATGCTTGTGATAGTCAACTGCCGCCCAAACTGGGCCAGACCATCGCAGATGATCTGCCTGCTAAGGAGCCCACTATAAGACCACCTTACAAGTATGCATATACCGCACCCCAACAACAGTGGCGGCAGTCGGGTCATCGCCTAAGCTCGAGATGAAGAGAGGAAGAGCTCGCTGATAGACTGTTTGTTGCCTTGCTATCTCGAAAAGACCATTAACCAGCATTTGGGCCAGTGTGTATAAACATTGAGCCGGTCAGTCAAAAGACTTGCTTGTTGTACGCCTAGGAGGCTGCTATCATATCATATTAATTAAAAGACCCGGCGACAAGTTCATCGATCCGTCGGCTGTCGCAGTGGAGCTGCACTTAAGCTTAGCGGGAAGACTAGACCAGCGCCAGCCTCAGCCGAGAGGACTGCTTCTCACCAACACTATCGTATATCGTATTGGCGCTCTGGGCCACGGGACATGTTTCCCAAAGGCAACCACGAATAGAGATGTAGCTGAGATGCATTAATTGCCACTAAGGGCCATCGGGCAGGATTGGGCTCCGGGAAAAAGAATAGCCCAGGCAATGAGCACGCAGACAACTCAGGCTTCACAAAGGCTGTGTAGTTGAGAACGGAAACTCTTTCAAGCAAAGAGTAAGGACTTTTGCCAATCAAGTTAAATGTTTTGTTTGTTGTGTTTCGTATCGTTTCCTCTGGTTTCTGCTTTGTCGAGCTCACTTGTTTCTCTCTTCCGTAGAATTCGGCGCCTAATTCCTCCTTCTTACAGAGGGGCTAGCTAGGATGAGTGCGGCTGAAAGTTAGTTGCAGTGAGTTTTCAGGGACTATGGCATCCAACCTGTTTGCCCTGCATCCACGCTACAGCAAAAATAGGTTAATCGTTGCTCATTGGTTTCAATAACTGCAAGCCAATGCAACGGGAAGTCCCTTCCAATTTCTCCAGGTTTCATCTCTCTATTTGTTTTCGTTATTGTTTTAGTTACCTAAGTAAATGTAGAAGATCATTAACATGCCGGTATTGTATTCGAAGTAAAGGAACGCCAAAAAGTTGTATGAGGGGAATTGGAGCAGTTTCTTCCCCCCAAAAATGACACACCCTAGACAGCCAGTGTAAATCGTACAAGTGTTCCAATGATTCCTTCACAGGCAAAAGTTGCCTTGATAGTCTCCCCCTTTTTGACATCCAGGCGAGCAAATATGATCTTGCTATTCTCAATCCTCTTTACGCTTCCCCTCCAAAACCACAGGAGCCTCCCATCGTCTCCTTCAATCACCAAAGTCGTCCATGGACACCGCTTGCGCCACGTCGGCACCATTTCATTAGCAAATCCCAACACAACTCTGACCACGCAAGGGGGGTAAAGTACCGATGTGGTGGTGCTCTGACGATCATCTTGTGGAAGGATGCACTTCGTAACTGCATCAAGATGCAAATGCAGCAGTGGGAAGCCCGATAGTTGATGGATCAACTGATGCCCATAGGGTGGGTTCCTACTGAGCAATCGTTCAATATGATAAAACTCCAATCCAGCGAGATGCTTGATAGTCTTGACATCTGCATCGACAAGTCGTTTCATCTTTGCTGCACCGATTCCGTCTACTTGTAGCAGCTCCATATCGGTACCTTCCCAAACTTTTGCCTTGACACTCCTCAAGACATCAAGAGTAACAGTCACTCCTCGACCGTCTTGTCTCTCTCCGAGAATATCTGCTAAGCATCTCAGCACGCTCTCTAAAACGATGTAGATTCGGCCGCTTTCTCTTAGTAGCCCTTTACGGGCATTAGCTGATATCTTGTTCGGCCATCCGCTTCGCAAAAGATCGATCTGAACGAGCAACGACACCTTTTGCCACGGCTCGGTGGCGTCTCCAGTGATGGGATAAGGGATTCCCGTGTGATTGTTGATTTCTCTCAGCAAATTTCTCTCTTCTGGCCTTATGGGGAAACACTGGAACTCTGCTGCAAGACATGCCGTCTCGAGAACTATTCGTCTGTCAGGCGCTTTATCAATCGTAGAGAGCGATCTCAGAGTAGGCAACGAAAGCCGGTATCGAAGTCGGATCTCATTGTACTTTGGGGCAGCCGGAGTTTCAGCGGGAACGGGAGACGGCTGAGATGATGTTCCTTGATAATATTCTTCTGCGCAAGGCGACAATTGCACCTCCATAGAGTTGCCAGTGCGACCAGTGGTATTTTCGAAGGACGTAAATGAAGCCATCTAGTCTATCTTCTGGTGACCCTCCGTATGAACAAGCTGCGTGTCTGTACTTTCTGACGCTAGAAATTAGTATTCACGATGACCATGAAAGGCTGCTGATCGTTGTGCGATTCATGTTTTAACACCTACCTAGGTATGGCATGCTGCGGGTGAAAAAGATTGAAGTAAAAAAGCAGATGCCAGTAGTGGGAATTTGCGAGCTGCTGAGACGAATTTTGCTGCCATGGGTGCCTTGGAGCGAGGCCGTTCCTTCCTCAATCGATTGCTGTTCTACTTTTACGTTAATTCGAGCGCCTTGTTCCTTCCAAGGCTTTCTTAAGTGCATCAATACAGCTTAGTACTACTAGTAGCTACCTGCCGTTGTTTGCCTGTCACGAACAAAGTCCTATCTGAAAATGCATGTGCAGTTCTGCAGTACTATAGAGACGCACAAGCCACGGCGTTGTTACAAAGCGGAATTGATACATGTGATCTGATGGATCGAGATCCTGATTTCGTATAAACAATCTTCGCATTGACAGATGACCAAATTCAACAGGCACAGGAAGATGCTCTGGTGGTGCCATCAGATGAGCAAGGCGCAAGAAAGAAGCCCATAAACGTCCCTGAGCGGATCCTTGGCAATGTTATCCATATATGCGCACAGAATGAAGAACAGGCTGCACAGATTGCACGAATAACCCAACAATATGACATACGGCGAGGTCAGGGAATTATTCCTATGGCAGAAGAAGACAAAATGAAGATGCCGCTTGTGGAAAATTAGCAAAATCAGAAAACACGCAAACAGTCATACCCACTGGGCGTGGAAGATCGACAAGCGCTGGATGAATTCAAGAACAAGCTTCATGTCCAAGGGAGAGTGTATGAGATGAAGATAGGTAGGCATATATGTTCAAGGAGGCCATTAACACCGTGCAATGAAGGGCTGTTGGTTCAATGATTATATGGACAAGGCGATCTAAAAGCTATAATAATCATCCACGTCAGGTTGGCCAACTCAAGGTCAGCCAATTGAAGCTAGGTATAGGTAGATCGGTAGGTCGTTTACTAATAGCAAGGCTGAAAATGTTAAAGGTGTCTATGCAAAGATAAAGTTCCGCACCGATAACTTTACAACATTTAGGTAACAGGTAGGTACCATCATTATATCCCATCTACCTAGGTATCTTAGGTAGCCAGTGTAGGTAGGTAGGTACTATGCAATGCAAAACGCTGCGCTGCAGCCGTTAGTAACACTTGCTACCTACTTAACACCTACCAGTGGAAAGCTCTGTCCGGCAAAAGGATTTTATTTTTAGTTTAGAAATGGTCTTCCAGCACTTTAGATCAATTATGCAACACTCCAGCTATTGCAGAAGTAGCAGGAGTAACAGAAGTAGCAGGAGTAACAGAAGTAGCAGGAGTAGCAGTAGTAGCTATAGTAGTAATGATAATGTTTAGTGGCGTTTATTAGAGTAACAAGACGAACAAATATCAATATTTAAAACTGATTCTAGGAAGTGCGGTCATATCGTATTACTCTAGGGCTGTCGGTTACATCGTCAACAAGTATCATCTTCAGAGAACAACACACCAATCCCCCGGGCCCTTCTCAGTCACACCAACTTCGTCCCAGGCCTTCCGAACCACCTGGGCTGTAATATGGTCGAATCCCCCCTCTGCGATATCTATGGTGGCGTTGGCAAATTGAAGGAATGTGCAATTTGCGTGCACCTTGGTTCGCAAGGCCTTCCACCAGATCTGTCCAGCCTTTTCCCAAGAGTAGCCGCCAAATGCCTTGGCAACAAGGTAAAAGGCTTTGTTGGGAATACCAGAATAGATGTGAACACCGCCGTTGTCCTCGTATGTTTCCTGAAAGTCCTTCATATTGTCTACTTGAGGATCTTTTCCCTGTAGATGAGGTCAGTCAGCTATGAATACTTGAATTGTGTTAACTTTGGATTGTGTTAACTTACAAAACGGGGATCGTCATATGCGGTGCCGGGGGCCTTCATGCTTCGAAGAGCAACGCCTTTGACGCCGGGAAGGATGCAGTCCTCGCCGATAAGCCAGTCGGCATCTTTGGCTTTCTCGTGTTGAAGGTTTTGCTTGATCATGATGCCGAATACATCGGAGACGTGCTCGTTCAATGCGCCAGGCTGACCCTCGTAGTTGAGCGCAGTCGTATGCTCAGTAACAGCATGCGTTAACTCGTGCCCAATAACGTCAACACATCCAGTAAAGTTGCTCAAAAATTCGCCGCCGTCCCCGAAGACCATTTGTCGCTCTTCCGAATCCCAAACTGTGTCCCTGTCAGTTAGTACTTTAGGGGAAGAGAGGGGAACGGTGGCCATTTACAAGCATTTTCGTATTGCTCGCCGAAATGAACGGAGCTGATTATATCAGCATTCTTATCATCAATAGACTTCCAGGCGAAGAAATTTTTAAAGAATTCCAAAACAGTCCCAACGTTGTCGTACGCCTCGTTCGCTGCGCTATCCTCGGCCTCCTTGTCGCCTTCTGCCCGAACGAGCTTTCCAGGCAATTCAGCCTCACTTGAGACATGTCCCGCATCATAGATCTTTCGATGAGGGGAATCTTTTGGAGGCGAGGAATCTTTTGGATGTCTTCTGTCCGTTCCTGGCTGAACAGCTTCTTCATACGACACCCTTGGAGTTAAAGAATCGCGAGTGTGTTCCAGTGTTCTCGACGCGGCTGCTCGAGATGCCTCATCTGCATGTTCAGACTGTGATATATGACGGAGGACATGGGCCGGAATAAAGGGGACCGCTGAAGGATGAGGATGAGGACGAGAACATATGTGCCGTAGGCAGTCCGTTCGTTTGACGATAACTTGTTGGTGAGAAGAAAGAGCTGATTGAGCTGCTTGGCGAGTAGCATCAGAGTTGGCGGAAGATTCAGAAATGGCCTTGAGAAGGTGAGGCGGAACGATAAAGCAGCGATGAATCATGGTGATATCTGTTATAAGAATGGATAGGTAGATATATTGTAATAAATCTACCGGTGAGAATGAGGATGGTGAAAGAAAGAGAAGAAATGGTAGAAGATACGGGTAGAAGGAATTGAACGCGATAACCTGTGTGCTTTTTGTACAGGTGGGCAATGGAAGGGCTTCTTCGTTAAGTGCAACCAACAGTGGTTGCCCTCCCTCTGGATATGTAAGTAGTAACACACGCTAAGAGACATGGAAGTTCTCGCAAGGAGGGACTAATGAAGTAACTGACAGCTTTGTCTTAAGAGCTCTTTCTGATGAAATCCCCAAGGTTACTACTGCTACTTCTGCTGCTGCTGCTGCTGCTGCTGCTGTTGCTACTGAAACTTCTCTTACACTAACCACCTTAACTAATATAACTCACCAATTACACTCATAAGAGCACCAGACATGTACAGGGACGCCTTGAATAACTATCTGTTAAATGGGAATCTCCCTCCTCATGCCGTAACCATTAGATTGCTTCGCCCGCAGTCAAATATATCACTATCAATAAGATACATGGTTAGGATTGTCTAGAAGGCAATAAGGCTATGGATAAAACAAAGGCAGACGAGGACAATCTTCACAAAAAGACCGCTGGGGTAAAGGAGTGGCTCGTGTTACTCAGGTCACAGCTGGAGAAGTCTCTTACAACAACGACTACAGTGTACTATTCTCCGCCCAGAAGATTCAACGAGCTGAAATCAATGCAGTGTAAATAAGAAAGTGAATTTATGTCAGCAATCATAGTGGCAACTTCACAACCCGCAATTTTCCATAGTTGGCGAACACTAGCAATGCATCCCAACATCATGGGAGAAGGACATCTCCGACACTATGCACACAGGCAACCGCGTGGGCAGCGACAAGCTCACGAACGTCATTAAGCGATTTTGCACGCAAAAGCCCTTGCAAAAACTGCGAAAATACCTTGACCTATGCCAAATCTGCAAGAACCACCATAAGAAACCACATAGAGCCTACGGAAATCTCCAATTTATACTACCACCCCGACTCCGCACCACATATACACAATTGAGTTCATATTAGCATTGTCGCCTACTGAGGACGGGCTGGACAGCCTTGAATCGAGGCCTCAACCGATAGATCCGCAAGCCACAATGAACAAAAATGAATGGTCAAGAGTTCTTCCTCCGCGTCCTGTTTGGACCTCCGACATGCGCTCGACAAGCGTGGCTCCCCGACATCGTTGAGAAGCACCCATTTGCCAATACCAGAGCCTCGAAAGGAATCGTGCCCTCATGATAGGCCGACATTATCACCGATTCTGATGGGATTCCTCTTCTCATGTTCCGACAAATCCCCATTTACTTATGCCGCAATCATTGAGTCCCTTCACAAAGTTTGGGGATGTGTTTCTTTCTGGTGACCCTGATTGGGCAATGGAGTAGTTTTCATGCTGATGTTTCAACAGTGTTTGAGTTGCAGGTAATATCATCATATTCCATTTGGCTGTCGTGCGATGCAAACGCTGCCCTACAACCAACGGTGTCACTGACTCATCACATGGCTTGACTGCCATCGTATGAAGCTGTCCAACAAAGTAATTGGTAGTCATCCTCTCCTCAAGAACTCGAGACTTCGCTTTGTTGTGGAGTCAATGAAGTGATCTATCTAGCTTTGGTTGACCTTGATTTGGCCGACCTGACGGAATCTTATAGCCTTTGGGATGAGCTTTAGAGGGCGTGTTTTACCTGCTAATTCATAACACCTTGTTGGATGAACATTTTTTTTTAACCTGCTATTCCATGATAGTATAATTAAGATCTTGTGGCAGGTTTTGCCAACGTAAATGAGTATGAGGCAAATTTTCCTTCTTGTTAGCAATGTTAATACCATAAATATACGCTGATGCTCCGCATTGGTTGATGTACAGTACATGTAGTTTTCAGCAAACACAAGCCTGCTTAATCTCACTATCATCACTATCACTGGAGGGTCTCAGTTTCTTGTATCTGTATCTACAATAAAATATCGACTACTCTTTAGGAATCGCAATATTTATCTATAGTCTAAAAATACAGTTATACAGATTCAAATAGGTCAACAAGGCCGGTTCATTAAAGGGCTCCATCCACACCTGGTTCAGTGGCTCGATGGATGAGGTCTTACAAGCACCACCACAAAACATATCATGTGCGCCTTGTACGTCACAGCCAGCAGCCCAGTTACCCAAATAAGAAATACGATGCGCCACCATCCTTAGTCCATGTACAGGTATAGATTCTTTAGCAGCCACAAAAAGGTGCCCGGTGCGCCCCAGGACGGGACCCCAATCAGACAAAAGTAATAGCGAGATGATGAGCTCGCGTGGCTAACAAACGCCGAGATCAATAACCTACCCGTAGCACGCATGCTATCTGGGCTTCCATGACTCATGCTACCCATGCATTGCGCTCGGCGCAACTAGAAGAGCTACTGTTAGCATCACCTGTGCCAGCTAGCACAAGCTTCTACTAGGTAGGCCTAGTACGTATAGTAACTCGATTCGATCGCTTCCAGTAGCGGCCAATGGACAGCTTCTTCGTCCGGACGCCGAAAGGCCCTGGCTTGTAAAGGTGTTCCCCGTACTGGCGCAAAAGAAGTACAGTATGGGGGAGATAATCTATGGAGCATTTGGACTTTTCAGCTGGACCCTTGGTAGAATTCGACTTCATGAATTGTGAAGGCGGTCTGCCTCTCTAATTTCTTGGCTTTTGTATTATTAACAAATTGAAGCTCCGGTTATTAGGTAGCGATGAACAATCAAGGCCCCTTTCTGAGCTACTTTGAGTCTATCTATCTCAATTCGCTCAAACAAAACGCTCAAATGACAGCTGCAGCTTTGCTGTCGAAGAAATTACATACTTCAAAAATCCTTGGGGTTTCTTTCCCATAGTTTCATTACTTTCTATCTTTTACCATTCGTGGTAGTAATAGAAGCAGGTCTTTAACATGTTGTTTCAACATCCACGCTCATGACAACAGCTTAAGATGCCCTATTTCATACACGTGAAAAACGGATAAACTCCGTAGCTGTTGGACAAGACAATTGCTCGCCTAAGACAAGGCGGTATTGATAATACCTGTAATTAATCACTATCCGCCTTCTCAACCAAGCCAGGTCATTTGAAGTAATCAGCGCCTATATACCAACATGTCCAGAATTGCATAAATAAAACCCTTGCTCTCAACCGAGTCTCCGTTCCCACTCCAGCTCCCATCCTCGTGCCGAATACCCAGTAACAAGCCGTGCCGCAAACCCGCAAATACGCGCCTGCTATGCATGCAGCCATGCATGCAAAGGGAAAAATTAAAACACAATACAATAGCAGTATATCCGCCCAAAACCTCGTCCTCTGTTTTGCCCCAATGAGGCAAGTACTAGGTAATCCAAGCATTTTCAGGAGGTGTGGTCTGACGCCGCGATGGCTAGCGGTTATTTACTACTAATATAATATATTGATCGTACAGTAAGCCCAGTCATCAAAAGTCTTACTTGGCTCGTATTATACGCTGCGTATCTACGGTACAGGCATCTACAGTACACGATGATAAATGCATCCTTGCCAAACTGGCATGTTACGCGCATGGTTCATGCAGGTCATTTATAGAAAAAAAAAAAAAAAAAAGAGGAAACAGCTCACCCACTCATGCATGGCTAAATTAACTCCATTCACCCAGCATAGCCTCTCTTTTTCTCTTTTCTCTCCTCTTGTTTCTTTGAGTGAATAACGGAAAGCGAAAAACTGCCAATATTTCTCATCTCCCAATTCTCGTATTAGATGGATATACTACACTACATCACCTACATCACTCAGCGAACCATCCCAAAAAGGAACATTCCAAAAAGCAGGGGACCAAAACCAAGCCCGCCAAAGGCGCTTCCCAATCTTGGCAGGCACCAAAAGGAAATGAAATTGAACAGTCTCCTCCCCGGACCCCTGCATCGCATCGTCCGCTTCGGGCCTAAATCCTGTCCGTTCTTTTAAATTAATGCGCGGGGGAAGATGCTGGTTACCTACCTAGGCTAGCCCCAGCTACTGCTAGTAGTAGTTCCGCGGTTGTGCGTAATGAACGGCTCCCGTGCCCCGTATTCACACGTATTTTCAAAGAGATGATAAATTGGCAGTAGATAAGGAAGAGACAGCAAGTACTTACTACCAGTAGGTACGTCAAGTGAGTGCTGATAACAGGCACTTTGCTACTTGTGTGTAGTCACGCAGATAAGATACATTAGCAGTTGGTTAGCATACAGGGTTGTGTTGACAGCACACGAGCAGGGGACAAGCAGAACACGAGAAACAAGCAATCACAAACAGACATGGCAATTGAGCGAAAGTAAGATCCAGTAAACTGTTTTTGTATCTCTTCATTCTACATACTGGCTACTGCAATACCTCAAAAGGGCATGCGCCGAAAAATATATTTTGCTCCAAAAAAACAAGGCAAGCCAACAAACTTTAAGGATAGGTATCAAGCAAAATCAAAGCAAGTAAAAAAGCACCAAAACAAATATATCATCGATCCTGTTCTCTTCATCAATCCAAGCAAACGTCATTACCAGAAATCAGCTCGGTCGAAAGAAGAGCAGACCTCCCCATTAAAAATAAGATCATTATAAGCGTTTCGTTCCAGAATAATTTGCAGGGAAGTAAAAGAGGGAAAATAATGGGGAAATTTTTGTGAGATATACTCGGTCGAGAACAGAAAGCACTTGCCACATGTTCGTGTCCGTTGTCAGATGTACAGTGAAACAAACAGCGGTGTTGTGTGTGTAACTCGAATTTGTATAGTATTAGCTTGGTCTGCTCTTCCTCTCCAAACGCAAACGTTTCCGCCCCATCTACATGCTTTTCATGCCCGCAACAATAAGTACACAAAGCGAATCAAAGAAAGGGGAGTAGATTTTCGTGGGTTGGAAATCCCGTTTACAGGAGAGCAAAGGCAACACCGGCGCCAATGGCGAAGACGCTGCCAAGAGCAGCCAGGCTGCGGGCGCCAGCGCTGTGGGGAACAGGGGGAGCAGAGGGCTTGGAAGAGCCGGTGGGCTGAGCAGAGCCAGTGCCGTTGCCAGCAGCGCCGCCAGAGCTGGGCTTGCTGGAAGTGGGAGTCGAGGAAACCAAGGTGGTGGCCTGGGCAGCGGTAGAGCTGGGAGCATCAGTAGAGCTGGGGGCATCGGTGGAGCTAGGAGCATCGGTGGAAGAACCCTTGGCGCTGGTGTGGGCAGCAGAGGTCTTGGTGGAAGCAGGGGCAGACGACGAGGTCTTGTCGTTGCTGTTGTCGTTGCTGCCGTCACCAAGCTCAACCTTGATGCTCTGCCAGGAGCCGGTCTTGTCGCTGTAAATGTACTCCTTGACGCTCTTGGAGGTAGGGGCATCGGCACCAGCGTAGTCGACAATGGAGATGCTCTTGTAGTAGCCGAGGAAAGGAGCCTTGGAGAAATCGGTGTAGCCACCAGCCCACTCGACGGTGCCCTGAGGAGCATCCTTGCGGCCAGCAACCCAGGTTCCGAGCTTGACCTGCATAGGGGTCTGGGGAAGGCCGGCAGCGCCACCCTCGGCGTTGGCAGCGGTCAGGGTACGGACGACATTGTTGTCGATCAACCAGGTGACACCGGCGGAAGTCCACTCAACAGAGTAGGTGTGGAACGATGTAAGAGGGCTGGCAACGGGGTGGAAGGCACCACGGTCGAAGGTAGCAGTGTTACCCTTGCTGAAGTAGTTGGTCTGAGCCTGGGCGTTGTCGCCTCCAACCCACTCCCAGTCGATCTAGAGTCGTCACAGTTAGTTTACGCTGGTTGATATTGATAAAAGCAACATTCAATGATTCATACCTCGTCAAGATCATCGGACTGGAGAACGGCAGAGGTAACGATACCGACACCGGCGGCGGCCTGGACCTCGACATCGATGCGGCCGAAGAAGATGTACTTGCCAGTGCGGATGGTAGGAGCCTCAGTCTCGGTGCTGATGGAGAAAACAGCGCCGTTGCCGTTGTACGAGAGGGTGGTGCCGGGAAGAGAATCGAAGTTACCGCATGAGCCCTTGGTGAAGTCACAGTCACCTGAGTTCTTGCCGAAAGCAGGATCGTTGGGGCAGGCTGTGGGATTGTGTTAGTAATGATTCATGATATGAAAGATGTATAATGTTCACTTACTCTTCTGGGTAGGGTTGCAGTCGGTTGAGGTCTGAGCAGAGGCCAGAGTGGAAGCGGCCAGGGCCACGGCGGCAGCGGCGAAAGTCTTGGAGTGCATGGTTGCAGATGTTGATTATACGGTTGACGATATTATATATACCCGGATTGACGAGATAACGAAAGAGTATAAACAGAAAAAAGCGGGTTATTATAGATGAACAGTCGAAGCGATTACACCTATTGCAAGATTATGGCTGCAAAAGAAACCAAGCGATAGTCGGTCAATCCGAGGCTGAGTAGCGAGAGACTGCGCAAAGAAAGACTCGAGGAAGGAGGCGGCTCGAGGAGGTTGATGGGCTCGAGAGGGTCTGTACAGACTTTTTGACGAAAGTATGAAATAATTAAGAGGGACAAGAGAAGAAGGAGAGGAGGAGAAGGCTGAGCGAACGAGGTGGTGAGAAGCGTGTCTTATTATAGGAATGTATGCAGCAGTAGGAACGAGCGAGTGGTACGAGCAGTGCGAGCAGTACAGCCGCCTGGAGCAGCTGGAGGCAGCAAAGCGGCGCTGTGGGGGACTTGGGCCGAATCTGGTCGAGGCAGTCCAGGGTCCCACCATCCTTTGGCGCAACCCCTGTCGAAAATCCCTGCAGGGCCAAGCCTGGGCGATTGCGAGGGAGGCATGGCGCGCCGGACCCCTGGGGCTCAGTGTCTCTGTGCGCTTTTGCTAACACGAAGCGCTGTGTTACTTACGAGATGCTGCTGCCGCTGCCCCTGTCCATCACATCCCTGCCGCTGCGGTGGCCAACCAGCAGTGAATCCGCGCCCAGGAACAGACTGCCAGCGACGGCTGAGCAGCAGCACCACCACCACCACCCGCGAGAAGGCGCCCCCAGAGCCCAAGCCCAGAGCCCAGAGCCCAGAGCCCAGCCCCTCGGCTCGCATCTATCTCGAGTCCGCCCGGTGGAGCGACGCAGGGTCCAGAACGGTGGACAGCGGCTTTTGGCTCGTGTTGGTGGCGCTGGGCCTAGCATAGCACCGTCCGGTAGCCAGTGCGTTTTCTCGTACTGCTGATATGACGCTGCACTGCAGAGTGGCATGTACCTTCAACAGCCACGACACGACGCAGACAAAGAACAGGCGCATCGTATCCTCCCCCAACTTCCGAGTCGCCGGGAGCCCAAATTGGCCTCGTGTCAAGCTCCATCCTTCACTGCCCACGGTGCTAACCAGGAGGCTAGTCATAGCCGCCCATGCTTTACACATCAATTGAGGCATAGCCAGTTGCCAGATCCAACGTGGCGTCGGCGCTCATCCTCCCTCCGTTATCAGCCGCTCGAGCACCACCTTTTCCATCCATGTACTTCATACGGAGTACCTACCTACACGAAGAGAGTCCTCTCGTACGCGTAACGAGTACGGCAGTCGTTCAGTCACAGTCAAGGCGGCATGCCCACACGTTAGGCTCGTATTTTTGGAATATGGGGTTAATCCCATCATGCTAATGATCCTATTCACGGAACGAACAGAAGAAGAAAGGGCGGCAAATTGTACACGTGCTTGGACGAACTTTTGCGACACGCACAAGACAGCAGTTCCAGTTCCAATCCACCCACCACACGAAACAAACAAACAAAGCCCTCGATCAAACTCTTTTGCTGCCCCCGTTTTCGGTCCGCTCAAACTGTCAATCAACGATCATCGCTCAGCGATTTGCACGCACTCGAAACCGCCGTTGGCAAGCCGCTGACACAAGTCGACCTGCTGCTTTAGGGAGGTTACATGTGCAGGTACCCTGCAGCTTTTCTCTACCTGCCCGTCAAACTCCAAATCCAACCACCCCGTAACCACCAGACGACCTGGGGCCAAAATTTCCGCCGCCTAGGCACTGATAAAGGAAGGGCCAACAACGTCATTGGTGGGCGGGTTTACCCCTGATGACTGCCCGTCCATCGAGGGAATAGAGAAAAAAAAGGGCTGCAGGGTTCTAGAGCCTCGTTCGGTACTAGGGGAGGGCTACCCTCTGCAGACTGCATACTGTACTGTAGCAAAGTGCACGATACGGTGTCGTCTGTCGTCGCCCAGCTGCATGACAGGCTGCAGCCGCCGACGACAGCGTGTCACAGTGTGCTGGATCGTCGGGGGAGGGAACAATGAATGGGGATCGTCCACAAGCTCCAGAAAAAGGGTTTTCGAGCCCTTTCAGTCCTGTTGCCACTGGATCTGCCAGCTCTAGGGCTCGGCCCAGCCCAACCCAGATCATCAGCTCAGCTGAGCTTCACCGACTGATTGACTTCCTTTAGCAGCTCACTAATGATTAGCAGCAAAGCAGTAGTCGATCGTGCCAGTGCCGTCCATACTACTGCGACGATACCACTTGTAGGCAAACGTACAAGTGCCATTTATACGAGCTTGTCCGTAGCAGAGCAGCTGATATCATGTACCTCGGACCCTCGTATACCAAAAAAAGCATCAGCGGTACCTGTCAGGCTCACGCTCTCCCCATACATGGCGCATGTACAGGTAAGCGACCCGTCCGAACCCTCGCTGGTCCGAGACCCCGCCGCCTGGTCCCCCGCTGTAACCAGCCTGTATCGGACAAGCGCCTCGGCACGGTGATCCCACTTGCACGTCGCCCACTGTGGCCCATCCATCAACCCACCAGCCCACCAATATTCCACCCCCGACATGTGCCCATCAGTCAATAGTGAGCCGCCTAGCAGAGCGTGCTACCACACTACGGAGCATTACAGGTACACCAAATCTTCGAATCTTCGAATCTCTGCCTCTAGCTGATGCGGTGGCATCGCATCTTATGCAGGTGAGGTTACTAACGCTGCCTAGCTTCGGCCATCACATCAGCCTCTTTATTTTTGTAACTCTTTCTGTTCTTCTCTTTATCTTCTTTTTTTCCTTGATGATGGGTCTAGTTCGATCGATTTCTTTCAAGCCACTGGAGCTGCACTACAAAAGAACAAGCAACTCCGCCATCAGTTCTAAAACGCCCTGGCTGAAGTTGTCATCGTCACACCAGTTGGAGCAAGCCCCATCTATCATCGATCTGGACCACAAAAATGACAGCATGGAAAAGGGCACGTCCGTTTGTTCACAAGCAAAATTGACTGACCCAAGTTTCAAGTGACACACTGTCCACGGATTGGCGCACAGTCTGTGCGGTTTTTGATGGACCTAATCGGAAAACTGTATCTCGGTCGTCCCAACCTTCTCGTCCAATCTGAGCCAACGGTTTATGGGGTATTTACTCGTACGAGCGTTTTTGCCCTGAGCTTATGCGCCGGCATTCCAGACGCTGCTAAACTACCGACAGCACAGCAACTGACGCCTAACCTCTCCCACTCACTTACACACCACCCAACTTCGCCCTTGGCTCTTTTGGTTGTTCCCTTTGCTCTCTTCGTGTACACGAGAAGGACAAAAAAGCCCGCAAACACGAGGCGCAACTTGTCGGGCGTCTATATTACTCATGCATGTACGAGGTGCTATAGTTGCAGTGCTAATATACATGTAATGAGTGCTATCTCCGGGACACGAAGCGCCAAGTACCGGTATAGAGGAGCTTTCAGGTATGCCAAGCAAAAAATGCCCCCTTCTTTCGTACTGAATCCTAAAGAGGCGACAAGATGAAAAGAAGAAGATCCAAGAGATTAAAAAAAGAAACCCAAGGCGTCCAGGGTCCAGGTCGCAAAGACTTGCTCCCGTGACCATTGGTCTTACAGTACTCTCCAAGTATGTTCTCCCAAAGAGCTCGAGCCCTTTTCTCGTGCCGATTTTTCTGCTCGCCTATTCCAATTGCTCTCTGGCCACGGCACGGCGGCACCAGTATCGTTGCTGGAGGTGGTATGGGTTATGGGTGGTGACCCCCCTTCGTATTCACACGGACACGCTGTTAGCCCGCAAGAGCGTTATTAATCCTCTACGAAATCTTCTTCAAACGGTAGTTCTACTGCTTTCTTATCAGTTGCTCTTTTGGACTTGCCATCTCTACTGTTTCTGAAGAGTTTGGTAGACACTAGCTCTAACCCGCCGTGTGGCTGTGCTGGACAACATGGAGCTTGAGCCTCCAAGTCAATGCTCAACCCAATTCTCTCTTCCTCGGCCAATGCTAATGCGCGGCGCATACTGCGACCCCGGCACGGCGACTACCAGATTCGGCCGAGCTTTGGATTGCCTGCTACGGAGCGTATTTTTCCCAGATGAGTGGTTCGTTGTTGGCTCGTAAGTAATGGTAAGATTGGCTTGGCTTTGCCTAGGCGCTCCAACATTTTTGATCTTTCCAGCACGAGCGTGTAATTACTTTACTGTAAGCGTGACCACTTTGCATTGTGCGCATTAAGGGGGTGTTGATACGCAAATTCTTTCCCTTTTTTGTTCTCTTTTTTTTTTTTTTGTTTCTTTATTTTGTGGCTCCCTATCTCTATCTCTTTTGCCTCTGCGTTTAGGCTGCGGTATTATTTACTTTTGCAATGCTGATCTTTTCTTTTTCTTTCGTTGTTTGATTTGCCCTCGGCCTTGTTCGGACGCAAACGCGCGTAAACACCGTATGTGTACAGAGTCTTGCGTATTCCAGCCAGGGGTCCAGTCATCAAATCTTGCGGTCCTGGGCTTTCGAGACAATTAGATTGTCGAGGCGCACACACACATAACACACAAAAAAAGAAAAAGAAAAGAAAAGAAAGAAAGAAAGAAAACCCATGATATGGGGAACCCATCTCATCTCGCTTCATCGGCTTGTTCTTTGTAATCAATCCAATTGCATCATGCCCTTTTTCTTTTCTTTACTTTAAAGATTAGCCCAGAATATACCGTGCACGCACCACGTTGCACGGCCCAGGTGCTACAGCCGCAACCAAAACTCCAGCAGCATCTACATGAAGCTTTTGTTGTTTTCTTAGCTTACTCGTGTAAGTCAAACTGATAATGCATCTATAGGCTGGTAGCTGTCACTGCAGGGCGTCTTATTGCTTCAGCGTGAAGCTAACCAGCTGGCAAGCTAATGCGCAGTCTTCTGACTCTTCATGAGACAGACCACTTACACATTGGCAACGAGCAGGTAGGTACTTCGTTCCGGCTCCGTGTATCTCGTATTCACGGCCTCACCGCTGAGGGGGCTTGCTGACTCCATATTACCTACTGGGTGACCTGTCGTCTGCTTTTTTTTTTCTCCGTGGTCGGGCATGACCGCATATGGCTTGTTTCTTCGAGTCAGCGAAAATCCCATTGTTGCTATTTGCGTCACAGTAGGTGACAAGCAGCCCTCTTTTTCTCTCTCTTCCTTTTGCTTCTCCTTCTTTACTTCTTTCGGGATCAAGGGGTAATAGTTAGAATAAGAAAGACAAAAAGACGGCTCGTCCCTCTTTTTTTTTCTTTCTGCGAAGGTGTCGCGGGGGGGGGGGGGGGGCGATCATCTTCAAACATTGGTTTGACGCAGCCTAAGATCTTTTATCCGGGAGTGTTTCAGACGTAAGCCTTTTGCTCCCTCACACGAAACGCTTCTCAAGCACCAACGTCTGTGTCTTTTGTCCAGAAGGGGGTTGAAGTGAAAGGCTTTGTTTTGGGATGGGTAAGTGGGCTGTAATCACACCTTTTTTTACTTCTTGTTCCCTCTCCCTGCCTCTTGCTTGTGAATGGCTGATCCTGCAGGGCGGGTGAGACAGCCTTAGCATCGCGGGTTGCCCTTTTTGGGCCAATTGTCTGCGACAACCAGCAGATTAGACTCAGTCATTTGTGAGGGATATTATGAACAAAGGTCGTCGCATAAGGCTTAGGTTTGCCCTTTCAACCTCGTGATAATGGATTCAGGCTGCTTCCCAAGGACCAATAAGCCGTATCTCCCCCAAACCCCCTTCTTTCGCTTGGCACAAGCTTTTTTTTTTTTCTTCCCTCTCTTCCAAATCAACAACTCAGACTTCGTATTACACATTAGCTAGTCCCTGGTATTGGGTAGCCTATTGCTACGCCATCCCTTGAAGCTAGGCTTCGGTTGGAGTCGGCAGCGTGTCTCAGCCCATGTTTCGCTTGAATTTGCCGCGAGTCCTCTTTCGTTGCTGTTGCTGTTACGGTCTGTTGATGAAGATATTGTCACTTCTAGCCCTTGGCAGTCAGTAATATGGCTTGGCCCTCGGCTACGGAAAGGCCCGACATCTGTAGCACGTTTCACGGTGAAAGGTAGACGTCGTGGCTTTTCAGGAGGTAGAGTATATGGAGCTTTGGGTCTCAGTTATGTGTGAGTGTAGAGATTTTACCAAGATTAGGTTAAGATTTAGCTCATATCAATCATGAGTCTCATAAATAATGGTCGATGTCTAGTACGTAGTCTATTAGTAAACGTGAAGCGACCTCCTCTTCCTGCTGTTCGCAATTACTCTGTCATAGAGGCTGCAAAATGCTCCATGACGCATCACCAACGATCAAGCTCTCGGGTAGCTGCATTCTCACATGTATGCAAGCAACTGAACGTGATTTGGTATGCAGTACTTGGGAGATGTGTATCTACATTCTTTAGACGGGCTTCTCCATCTTGTCTTGGCATCTTAAAAAGCCATCACTCGTGAGGTGCCATTACATTAAGCGTGACCGCGTTCCTTTGCGTAGACTCTTATTTACTTAAACTTTTAATTTACCAATTTGCGCGTCTTGACTCGGCCACATATCACGATGCTGCTTGCCCATAATGTTTGTTAGCACCAAGAAATAAACATGAACATATAACTTCTGCACCAAGTTCAAATTGGATGGCCAAACTTGTAGGAACCGAATGTCACTGGAAACGGTGCAACTGATGGTAGTGAAAAAGGCGTGGTTAGCGCCCAGAAACCCCCTCCCTTTACCTTTGATCACCTATTATGCCTGGGTTTTGTTTGCCATCTATATAGAAAGACGGGTGGTTGAACTCCATACTGGCTCCTTGATTCCTATTGGTATGACAATGATATAGTCTTAGGCAAGAAGGCTATCGCGAAGTATGCCTGACTGCAATACACAGCTGTATGGATGCGAATGCAATTTGCAGATCAAGGTTTCGATAAATAACACAGATCTCTAAATTCTAACCAACAAGCCAGAATCATGCCCAACACCGCACCAATTCTGATATTACCTCTTTTTGCTTGGCATATAAGCTGCCAACATCAAAATCCTCTATAAACAGCTCACTTTCATTTTCCACCACCAACGCCTTATATCTCTGTAGTCATGATCGTTTGCCTACCACGTTAGTCAAGTCGCCACGCCAGGCTTCCCTTTACCATCACTATTGGCGAGACTAGACATTACCTGGAGCATTACCTGAAATAATTTGGATAGTGTTTATCTCAGAACATGAGTGATACAGTGATACCCTTCGACCCTTGCCGTCTTCAAACCGAATGCTTCCGCAATGTGTGGCAGAGATGAAGAGAGTTGGCATTGTTGATCCTCGAACTGTTTGATTGGCCTTTATGGCTGCTCGACTTCTTTATTGGCGAGTTATTTGCTCTCTGATCAGGTAAACAAGCGTGCATGGATTTGCGGTTGGATGTTGGCCAACCTCAACGCTGTTGCTCCTAACGCACAAATCTTAGAAAACGGGCTATAAAACAGATGTCATCCAACATTTTTGTGCTATAAGACAGGTGCAACTGCGAGATGTTGGATTCACAGAATTGAGATTCGCATATGCACTTTGCCCACGTTTGCCTTGTGTTGAGTGGTCACGTAGTTTAACCTCATACCAAGCCCATCCATCTGCTTAAGTAGCTTTCCATCGAGCACATTTTTTTCTCATACATCTACGCAATATAATTCAAGTTCACCAGATTTTTCCAGCTCTTTGGTACTTTGCAACAGGCTTCGCAATCGAGCCCTGAATCAGTTTCTGGTCAGAAGTCACTCATCGCTTTCTAGGTGAAAGGGAAACATACAACCCGCTATGAATTTAAATTATTTAAGAAGTCAGAGTGCTAGTTACCACCTCATGCACATGGTCTACAAGTTCAACGGCCCTGCCATGCTTGAGAAAGCATATTTGTTGCCCAATAAAGGACTAATAATGGGCTTCGCAGACAAAGGGTCTAGGGAACCCAATCTCGAGCCGCATCAACTCCAGCTCTCTAAGTTTCTCGACATGGCGGCCAGGCTCATTTCACCCGTGCCCTCAGCCTGGATAGCAGTGATCGGCGACACCGGTTATGTCTTTAAGCCGGACAATGACGGCAGCTGGTTCCATGTCTTGGCCGTTGCCACGCAGCACAAGCTGGCTAAAATGTCGAAGGACAACTACCGGAAGGAAGACTACCGGAAGCCCACCATGATTTTTGTTCCATTCGAACAAGACGAGATGGCTGGCGAAATTAAGTTGGCTTACAAGGTCGTGGATCTTCCCCCAAAAACGCGAGCCTACATTGAGGCGGAGCTGAGAACCTACAATGTCGCAGATCTCCCCCGAGAGACGAGGGCCTATATTGAGTCGTAGGTGAACATTTCCACTTTCATCTCTCCCCAGAGAGGAAAACCGAACTTGAGGAGAATCCGAAATGGAGGGAATTGTTTCTCCGTCTAGAACCCATTAGTAGATTGTCTTTCCCGGGTTACAACGTTTTCAAGCTTAAGGGAGATGAGACAAGGCTCCAGGAGTAGAGGTCAAAACACGGGGATGAATGACTAGGGGTATAGAGAAACATGGTGCATTGATTCCAGAGAAAGATACGTCGAGCAAGGATCGTTAATGCTGAGAGGGACTTGGATGCGGTAACATTCAATTAGTTACATTCACTGTAAATACGGTACAATCTTGTTAGTCTATTATGTTATCTTGCTATATCAGAAAACTATTACGCACTGATATGGATTGTGTTTGCAGCCCCAAGTCCACATTATGCGGCATAGTTACATACTATGTGGCTGCCCACTTTCGAAAAGACAGATAAAATCCATGGTCGTCGTGCTATTAATCCGGTACACGTCTGAAATCTTTACCTTACAGTCGAGACTTATATACGAACTCGCTGGCGTTTGCCTTGCAGACATAAGACTTTGCATCAACCAAGTCCTGAATCGATATCCGGCCAGACATCACGCATCGCTACCCATGAAAGTGAGAGGGAAGCATACCTATTATACACTACCTTTACCTACATTTATGCTAGCATAGTGTCAGCTGCGCTACAGCTTCATTATACCCCCCGACTTTACCGTTGGTGTAGATTGCCCTTGTACGCCTTCGGCAATACAGCTCGCCATGGACGCCTCACCAACCCCGAAACCTGGAAATCTCCTCTTGAAAATGTATTTTAAGCTCAACGGCCCCGGCATACCCGGGAAAACCTATTATACAGTACCCACTAATATGTCGATGTCGAACCTCAGTACGTGACGAGGTGTCCTTCAAGGACGTGCACGACGACGTGGATCTCTCATTTATAAGCATTGTTCCGCTCGAACTAGACCTGCCGGAGGGTGTAACAAGGCACATCTTCAAATTCAAAGATCACCTCAAGACGAAAGAGTATATTTGTGAGGGAGCACCCGATTTTTTGATCTTGACTGCCAACTCCGGAACATACCTCTCCCCGGCGAAGTGTCGGACGAGGACCTGTAGGTTTAGGGTCAGAAACTGGCGTGACGAGATTTGGATATGAAGATGAGAGAAGATGAGCCCTTATGTAGATGGATTGCTAGATAAGTATATAGAGAAACATGATGCGCTGATTCCGGCGAATTATCTGTCGAACAAGCATCGCCAATGTTGCGAGGGATTTGGAATGTGGTAGCATGCCGAAACTGCTGTAACTCCCAGACCCGCTACGAATGGAGGGAGCCTTTGGTCGTTGTATGGGAGTTCTCTGCAAAAGGAGTTTAAGCTCGGCCGGTCTTTGGCAGGTTAAGTAGTTGTAGATAGATACCCTTGGCAGTTTTATAGATGGACAGCTTAATAGTCCTTTGATTCACGATGCCATCATGCCATACTAAAGGGCCATTGCACATTGATGTTGTGTTTGAAGCGCCAAGCCCACATCGAAAAGCCGTTGTAGCTCAATTTTAAGTTTTGGCGGCTTAAGTATCGGCCCCGAAAAAAAGGACATTATTGCCCTCTCTGGCTTTCGAAAATGGCTAAATATAGAAAGATGGCTGGGTTTAAGACGCATGGATTCCAGGCACCCACCTTGCAGACAGATTGGATGGATTATGAGTAGCTCAAGCACAGTGCAACTGCTTGTCATCTCATACAAAGTACAATATTGGCACATCGTATGCCAGTCTGCTTCGGTATCTCATACGTGCACCATCTGCCCACTCGTTCATCAGTTCATTATGTACGTGTAGTCAACCTCTTGCAGCCAACGGAGCATCCCGGTCAATCACCAGCACCCCTCAATGGCGCTTGTCCACTAACGTCGATGCCTGTAGAATCCAGCGACAGCGCCCCACGACACTGCATGACGCACAGTATGTGGAACATGTAGGTACCTGGCCAGGTCTCAGGGACCGGGCTTTGGCGGCAGAGGAGGCTGCGGCAATTGAGTACCGAGAACCACAGAACCACAGAACCACAGCCGAACGTGCAAAACTCGACGTCTCTTTCACATGGGTTTTTGCGTCTGGTGCTTTGAAAACTCGATCGGACGCCTGATTCTGATCTTTTGGTGCCTGACGTGCATACTAGCCTCAACAGCCCTGTTGTAGACACAGTCTCTTTGCCTGGACGGAGCCGCTTTGCTGCAGCCTGCTCGCGACTCTGTTCAGGCTTCCAGCTTTTACTGCGTCTGGCCATTTCCCCTCCTCTGTATCCCCTCCCGCATATCTCATCCCCTTTACGCTCGCTCGCCCACTCTCACTTTCTCTGTCGCTGAGCCCATCCATATTCTTTCTTTGTCGCTCGCTCGCCGCTGCTCCTTTATTTCATCGCTTCTAACCGACATCTTGCTGGTCGTACGAGTCCTTCTTTGCGAAGAACAGAATAGAATCGACACCAAAGATCTCTGCTGATCCGCATCATGGCTCCTCACAACGACGTCGAGGCCTTCCACCATGTGCTTCGGTCCAGCCGCCGGATGCTCGCTCTCTGTGGGGCCGGTCTCTCGGCCTCGTCCGGCCTGCCCACCTTCCGCGGCGCCGGCGGATATTGGCGCAACTACGATGCCACGAGCCTGGCAAGCGTGCGAGCCTTCAGGACCGACCCGGGCATGGTCTGGCTGTTCTACGCCTATCGTAGGCATTTGGGGCTCAAGGCCGAGCCGAACCCGGGGCACCGAGCCCTGGCAGCGCTGGCAAGGCGGAACTTGGACTTTATGTGCCTGACTCAGAACGTCGACAGTAAGTGGTGCTAAACTCGTGATGGTAACAAGGAAAAATGCATATAAGTCGGCTAACACACACATGTGCTGCTATTCTAGACCTCTCGCAACGGGCTGAACACCCCGCTTCACAGCTGAAATGTCTTCACGGCTCCCTCTATGACATCAAGTGCTCGAATGAGAGCTGTGACTGGATACAAAGGGGAAACTTTGACGACCCCTTTTGCGCTGCGCTGGCCCCGGCTTCCGTGGACATGCCCAACGGCGAGCCCTTGCCACTGCTGGATCCGTATCACCGCGTCAAGCACATCACCGAGGACGAGCTGCCAAAGTGCCCCAAGTGCCACAGAGGCCTGCAGCGTCCGGGCGTGGTATGGTTTGGGGAGGATTTGGACTCTGCCATGATGATGGACATATCAGCATGGATGAACGCTGAACCACTGGTACGTTTAAATGCTTGAGCGATGGGTTTTTCTCTTGTCCTTTTGGTATTCTTATTCTTGTGGTTATCACTAACGCTCCCAAAAGGACCTAATGTTTGTAATTGGCACATCGGCGCAGGTTTATCCCGCTGCTGGGTACATCGACAAGGCAAGAAAGCGAGGCGCACGTATCGTTACAATCAACCCGGAGGCGGAAGACGAAGCCGAAATGTTCAAGGTTAAGCCTGGCGACTTTGCTTTTGGGAATGATGCCGCCGAGTATCTACCGCTTCTGCTCGAGCCCATCATCGGCAGCCCGAATGCGGATGGCGAATTTGAGATGTCATGATCTAAATACGATTCACGACAGTTGCAGAAACTATTTCCTTAAGTCCAATTTGGGCTGTTAGACACTCACGTTGGATCTTACTTTTGGGCTCCTCCTTTTTTCCTTACTTCTTCTTTCACCGAGAACACGATAATATCCACTTTGAGACTGTTTAAAAAGACGCTTGGGTTTAGAGTTATAAATAAGATTTGATTCGCTTTAGATCTCGCACAACAGACGAATCTAGGAATTCGATGCGGCACTTTTTATTAATCTGATTTAGCCATAATAATATACATGAATTATGACGCTTAACTGATAAGACTTTGGCTTTTGATAGATGTAGAAATGGAAATATTAAGTCATCTCGTGCTTTGCACCCCAAATATCATCACGTGCTCCTAATCTTAACGCAATGCCATCGATTCCATCAAGGAACTCGAAGATTCTTAAACTTACAGAAGCTCTCGTGTCCAGCTATAACACCAATCCTTAATCTCCAGTCCACCGCATCGACCCCCTGCTCTTTGGTTGGCCAGCTTGTCTACAATAGGCAACTGAGCTTCACAACAGCTATTAGTGCTCCTTTCGCCCAAGGCGGGGTCACGATAACCATGCGACGACTCTCATCATCATCCACCAGTCAGTGGGGAATAGGAACTTTTGGACCAGTTTGTGCTTGCTAACCGTCGGAAGAATTGCGATTTCGAGAGCATGAAGAGACCTACTATATATGTTTCTACCTTTACAGCAGGGCAACATGCATATAAGTATGTAGTCGTGCAGATCGCTGACGTCGTCTTTTCTGTAGCGGCTCATCTGCAGCGTCGAATCGGCAGGGCAGCTTGATGGATAGACATTACAGGGTGATGTTGCATTGAGCCGTCTCGGCCAACTTCTCCCCGCGTTTCTCGAGCCATGGGTGCTGGGACGACGAGTTGTACAAATAACGGCGTCTGCCGATTCTTCCTTTCTCCGGGTCATTGCTATCTTGGATGTCAGTCTTGTGCAACTCATGGGGCCGTGAGCGTCCCAATTGAGTTTCTCTTTTGAAAGATGAAGATGCGTCCTAACGCTGAGCTGCTCTTGTCTCTGACTCTCTTGAGTGCATCTGGCGTGTCTGTCCATGCAGCACCGCAAAAGTCAAGCAATGGCCTGTCCTACATCAACCCGCTGATTGGAACCACCAACGGCGGCAACGTCTTTGCCGGCGCAACGCTCCCCTACGGCCTTGCCAAAGCATCCGCCGACGTCGATGGCCAGAATACCGGCGGCTTCGGCCTGGACGGCAGCAACGTCGTCGGCTTTTCGAGCGTCCACGACAGCGGCACCGGTGGGAACCCCAGCCTGGGCAACTTCCCGCTGTTCCCGCAGATCTGCGCCGACGACGTGCTGGACAATTGCAACTTTCGCATTGGCGACAGGAAGCTTCACTATGTCAATGGCTCGGTGGATGCGAGGCCGGGGCATTTTGGCCTCCAGTTGGAGTCGGGCATTGTAGCGAATATGACGGTTTCGCAGCACGCGGCTCTGTATCGCTTCACGTTTCCCAAGGAGAGCGGCAAAAACCATCCGTTGATACTGCTGGATCTGACAGATCTGTGGCAGAGTAGACAGAATGCCTCTATCCAGGTTGATGAGAAGTCCGGGCGGATGACCGGCAATGGCACATTTCTGCCCAGTTTCGGTGCTGGATCGTACGTGATGCACTTTTGCGCTGATTTCTTTGGCTCGAGCATCCACAAAACTGGCGTTTGGGTCAACAACAGAGCGGGAACAGAACCAAAGGAGGTTTTTCTCACCCGCGGCTTTAATCTGTTCTTCCTAGAAGGCGGCGGCTTTGTTCGTCTAGATCCCCCCAGCGACGGCACCGTTACAGTTCGGATGGGCGTCAGCTACATCAGCAGCCAGCAGGCTTGCCACAACGCTCAAAGGGAGATTCCTAGCCCTTTGAAAGCTTTTAATTCACTAGTTAACAATGCTGAAAAGGCTTGGGAAGAGAAGCTGAGCCCCATTTCGGTCAAGAGTGGCGGCGCGACAGACGATCTGTTGACGAGCTTCTGGAGCGGTGTATATCGCAATATGATTTCGCCTCAGAACTACACGGGTGAGAATCCACTGTGGCACAGCGATAAGCCTTACTTTGATTCGTTTTACTGGTGAGTTCTTCATAGAGTGAATCTCTTTGATTTAGATTTCCACGTCGAGATATTAACCATATGTTATTCTTGTAATTATCAGCATCTGGGACAGTTTCCGTGTCCAGCACCCTCTCCTCACAATCCTCGATCCTCATGCTCAGACACAAATGGTAGAGGCCCTGCTCGACATCTACAAACATGAAGGATGGATGCCAGACTGCCGCATGTCTCTCTGCAAGGGCTGGACCCAAGGAGGCTCCAACGCCGACGTCGTCATCACCGACGCATTCGTCAAGAACCTCAGCAGCACCATTGACTGGGAACTCGCCCTCGACGCCGTCATTGCCGATGCCGAGAACGAGCCGCTCGAGTGGTCGTACCACGGCCGCGGCGGCCTCCACAGCTGGAAGAGTCTCAACTACATCCCCTATCTGGACTTTGACCCATACGGCTTCGGGACCAACTCTCGTAGCATCTCGCGCACCCTGGAGTATGCATACGATGACTATTGCATCTCGGAGCTGGCTGGTGGATTGGGCAGGCGTGACTTGCAGACCAAGTATCAAGGGCGGAGCATGAATTGGAAAAACCTGTGGAAGGCTGACCAGACTTCGTTCATCAACGGGACTGATACCGGTTTCAAGGGCTTTTTCCAGCCCAAGTATCTGAACGAAACGTGGGGATTCCAAGATCCTATTGCGTGTTCTGCCCTTGCGGGATTTTGCTCTTTGACTACTAATCCCAGTGAAACGTTTGAAGCGAGTATCTGGCAATACCTTTTGTAAGTGCCAAAAACTAAAAGAATCGGAATGATGAGAGCCGTAACTAACCCACAAATCAAAAGCTACGTCCCCCACTCAGTCTCCTCTCTCATCTCTCTCCTAGGAGGTGACGACGCCATGATATCCCGGCTCGACTTCTTCCACACCTCCGGCCTCGCAGACATCTCCAACGAGCCTGTCTTCTTCACCGTCTTCCTCTACCACTACACCGGCCGCCCAGCACTCTCGACAGAGCGCATCCACCAGTACATTCCTGCGTCCTTCAACTCCTCCCCCGGCGGCCTTCCCGGAAACGATGACTCTGGCGCCATGGGCGCGTTCCTCGTCTTCTCCATCATGGGCCTATTTCCCGTGGCGGGACAGAACGTGTACTTGATCTCGCCGCCGTTTGTCGAGGAGATTAGCATCCGGCATCCCATTACGGGTAAGACGGCTACGGTGCGGAATGTCGGGTTTGATGCCTCTTATAAGAATATTTATGTGCAGAGCGCAAAGGTGAATGGGAAGCCGTGGACGAAGTCGTGGATTGGACATGAGTTTTTCACAGAGGGGTGGACGTTGGAGTTGGTGCTGGGGGCGAAGGAGTCGAAATGGGGAACAGATTTGAAGGATAGGCCGCCGAGTTGGTCGACGAGTAGTTAGAAGTTGGATAAATAATAGATTGGAGCAGATTGGTGAATAAGAATACGAGAAGTTATTTACACAAATCTGAGTAAGAAGCCACTTATATATAATTCGAATAATGGGGTGATACTATTACCTATGCAAGTATCTCATAGAGCATGTATAGTTTCGAACCAATTAACATTTACTGAAACTCTGTGATTAACCTGATATTCATATTGATCTCCACATCACAAGACAAACATCTACTATCACTTCTACGCCTATTCCATCAACTATGCATATCAGTTTCTTCCAAGATCGATCCAGGGCGGCTTACACGCCAACTCCGCTAGGATACGCCCCACTGCCGTTTTCCAGGGTCCTTTTTTAGCGACCGAGTGACGTAGCGCCCATTAAGCCACACCACAGCGAAAGGCAACTTCGTCTCTTCCATCTCCACCAGCAAACCTCCAAGAAAATCATCACCAGCATCGCCTTTCTCCATACGAAACAAACAGTCAAATAAAGCGGACATACAAAGAAACACACAGAGAAGCAAACAAACAGAAAAAACCGCCCACCATGCAGGGCTTCAACATGGGACGCTACGTCCCCCCAGACCTCGAAGGCACCACCTCCGGCAACAAGCTCAACAACAAACACGCCCTCGGCCACCGCGCCTCCAAGCTCGCCTCCCACGGCATCCTCACCGTGCGCTTCGAGATGCCCTTTCCCATCTGGTGCGCGCACTGCCCAAAGCCCACAATCATCGGCCAGGGCGTGCGCTTCAACGCCGAGAAGAAGCGCGCGGGCAACTACTACACCACGCCCATCTGGAGCTTTCGCTTCCGCCATGCCGACTGTGGCGGGTGGATCGAGATGCGCACCGATCCGAAGAACACGGCGTATGTTGTCGTCGAAGGGGCGACGAAGCGCGACACTGGGGAGGATAAAGTCTTGCCCGAAGAGAATATCATTCTGACGGATGAGGAGAGGGAGGCGCTGAGGAAGAATGCGTTTGCGAGCTTGGAGAAGACGATTGCGGATCGGGAGAGGCTGAAGCTGGCGACGGAGCGGATTGATGACTTGGAGGATTTGTCGAAGAAGCACTGGGACGATCCGTATACACAGAATCAGAAGCTGAGAAGGGCCTTTCGCGTGGGTAGGAAAGAGAGGGAGAAGGCAGCGGCGGCGACGGAGGATTTGAAGGATAGGATGGGGCTGGGGATCGATTTGCTGCCGGAGAGGGAGGATGATGCGAAGAGGGCTGCGCTGGTGGATTTTGGAAAAGACGAAGACGAACAAGGGCAAGACGGCGATGGGGGTATCAAGGCGTTGTCGAAACCTTTATTCACGACTACACATACACAATCAACACCAACCACAAAACCGCAAAACCATTCATCCTCAACTAAAAAGGACACAAGATCAAAGGCCGAAAAAGAAGCATCCCGCAGAAAAGAGACGTTTGTCGCACAATTTATATCCAACACGCGAGCCGCACAGGATCCCTTTCTCAGTGGCGGAGGCGGCAGCGACAGAGCTACTACGAATAGAGTCTCTCTCGGCATCATCAAGAAGAGGAAACGAATCGATGGGGAGGCCGGGGCCGACGAGAAATTTGCTGAAGAGCCGGAGGCTAAAGTGACAGTATCGGCGTCGGCGTCAACTGCGGGATTAGTAGAATATGATTCTGATTAAACATCAATGGGGGGCGAATCAAGTCGTTCCTTTTCCTTGTACGTTTTTTTTTTTTTTTTTTTTTTTTTTTTCGGTTTAGAAGAGTGTATGGCGTGTATGGCGTTCATCATTAGCATGGAGAGAAAGCCTTGTCAAGATATAGATTAGACTTTTTATTTTTATTTAGATACAAGATACCCCTTTTCAAAGAAATAGCTCAAATGCTGGCTTCATTTAATCGAAATAATATCAAATGATTACATAGCACTCATACTCTGCGTTCTAACCGATTTCCTATTCAACATAATACTTTGAACCAATCCACTCATTACTGAGCTAACTACGGCCCTTCATCTCCTCCCATGCAATCAGTTACCTACAAGTGCCCAGCTTCACAACAAATATGACCCAAACTTCGGATATTAATATCCTTCAAATCGTCTTCACCTCACCCCAAACCTGCCTCCCCCCCTCACAGTCACTCCTTTTTCCTCTCTCTGCTTCGCAACGCAAGGCGAGAAGAGAATGCAGTTAGCAAGATATCAAAGATATCAACTAGTAATGTGGGAGGCTTGCGTGACTTCATCCACCTCATTGTAATCAAGAAAGTTAAAAGAAAAAAAAAAGACAAAAAAAAAAGACAAAAACCAACATCAAGAAAAGAACTCCTATGGTCCCGGCTGGCCTGTTGACTGCTTAAACCCAAACGAGACGCCGTGATTTATGATTGAATTGCTATGGTTTGTTTAAATCGATAGTTGGTGACCAACTTTGTCGGGAAGCGCATCCTTGCAACAAAATGAAAGAAAGACAAAGGGCGCCATCGTTCTTATACGTCGTCCATCTGGCCGGCGGGCTCTTCGTCATCGTCGTCACCGAAACTCGCCACCGAGGACATGTCATCCTCATCCTCGCTCTCGGCACCAGCTTCGTCCACCATATCCTTATTGGCGTATTTCTGGACATACTCTGCAAAGGACCCCCAAGTCAGCATACTGTACCCCTCTCATACCAGCCTTGATTTCTCCTCTAGCAAATCGCGTACCTTTGACTTTGGCGTCGTAGCTCTTTGGTTCTCTGATCAATAAGGCAGCTGCTTCCCCGTTGAGCGGATCCGTCGGGTTAGGATATCGGAGTAGCTGAGGCAGGAAGACCTCGAAAATGTTGATCATATCGAACATCGGAGACCATGTCTGGTTGATGACATCCAAACATACTGATCCGGACCTATTTTGTCAAGCCACCGCAATCTCAGCAACAGGAAACGCAAAACTCCGATGCAAGTTCCTTGCAGACGAAAAATCTCCCAATTGGTGCACACTCACAGCTCATCGATATTGGGGTGGAAGATGCGGTTAACAAATCCGATGCTCGGAGACTTGTACGGATACGTATCGGGCAGCTCGACATGGACCTTCCACAGACCTCCTTCGAATGGGGCTGCCGGACTGTGTTAGTTGCAGTGACTCGTATATATATCGGATCCCCCCAATTTCCCTCTGGGCGGCGCAACGCAGGAACCAACTCACTCTCTGCTGGGCCTTTAAATCTCACAAAAAACTCTTGCCTATGAGAATCCTTGTCAGTATTCCAATTTTTGTCATTCCGTTTCTGTCAGTGCGAGGTAGGGGAAGAATGAGGCTGTGGCATATGTGGGATGACGCTTACACTACAACGAGTCAGTTAGCAGCTAGTTTCCTCATATTGATTGATTACTGCCGATCAAGATATCGTAACAAGAGAGAAATCATGTTTGCCAGTGCTTACTGTTATCATTGACAAGTGTTACTTCGTAATCGCTCATCAACCTGGTTCACAATCATGTTAGCCAGCCAATGGTGGCACCGGGAGGAGGCTTTCGGCCGGAAGCGCAGTTTCGTACATCCTGCAAGATTGTTAGTTAGTCAGACGGCCCCCGAGCAATTCAAACTGCGTTGGAATATTTCAGAAGAATAAACGTACTTCATGACCTAGAATTTCCCAAAGCAGAGCAAGCAATCGGTTAGCCCCCAAACTGCCGGGTCGTCGTCCAGGTGGAAACCTGTCGCAGACTCATGACTTACATCAGTCTCAATCCGGCGGCGTGGGCTGCTCATGATGGGCGGCTGTCCAGGGACTCGTGCCGCGGCTGCGGAGAAGAATTGAAAAAAAATATGTGGAGATATAAGGCTTATTGTGTCTGAGCCTTCTCGAGGGTGTGGCTCCCGGCGTGGCCAGAGATCGTGGTGACGTGCAGTAGCGTCGCAGTTGCGGGCTCGCAGCCAATGTTGGAGATGCTCGGATTCGGTTCGGTTCGGCGGTCGAAGACGAAGAGAGGGCGCAAGGAGAAGTGAACAGCAAAGAGTATGGCAGTTTCAAAGGAGAAATGGTCTTTGCAGCAGTTTTCCAAAAGGAGGGCAGAAGAAGCAAGATCGGTCGGTGTTGGGTCGTGGGTTGGGTGTATGTGATGCAATGCAAAAAAGCAGGTCTGAGTTGCTTGGGATGACAGACGCACGGTTTCTCGATCTTGTCACTCCCTCCCAGCCCCTCTCTGCTAAGGCTGGCTAAGGCTCTAGGCGCCCATCCTCCCCCGCTGTAAGAGTCACGAGGGAACCGCTGGCTAACCGCTAACAATTTTGCTTCCAGCGGCCTGCAGCAGCGCTGAGGGCGCCGAGGATTTAGCGACAAGGTGCCGAGATGCTCCAGCCCAGCTGAGACATTGGCAGCGGCAAACGGCCCCGGCCCAGCGCACTTTTGCCCCGTTGGGTTGGGCATCATGGATTGGATGGTTTGCGCCATCCGGGGCGGTTTTCTCATTTGTCGCGGAATTCCGAAGAGTCAGCTGAGTTTCTGTAGCGTTAAGCCTGGCGCGGGTTTAATAGGTCGCAGTACTGGTTATGTAGGTGCGTGACCTAGCACTGATGCGGAACGTCAGCTCATGCTAGATGGTAGCAATACTTCTCAATGTACATACAGAGCTGTGCTATCTCCCTACCTACCTACCTATGCTCCAGCCTCCTTTCTAGAATGATCAATCAAGTATAACAATGCTCCGAGTGGCTGTGCGCATGTATGTAATCGTATACCAAGCAATGCAATAAGCACCAGCGCGCCCTTGAGTCAATCAACTCAGTCACGAGCTGATACATCCGTCGCCATCAACCAACGTCCCACGTCAGAGCCAAGTCCCAATGCAGCCATACAGCCTTATCGGGCAACCAACCGAAAACACCCACGCACGTAAACTCAATCAGGCATTTTTACAGAACGGCGTGGAAGCAACGGAAGTGTTTCTCCATGTAAGCCAGATCCTTTCCAAGGCCATAGCCTACATAATACGAAATGCTGGTTGGTGTTCTTCGTCGCCCTTGTGCCCCGTGCGTGTAAGTCAATTTCTCACAGCTCTCGAAACATGACCCATAGTCCCCATCATCAGCATCATCATCATCATTTCCCTATCCTCATCCTTCAAGTCTTATTTTTTGGTGTACATTCAAATTAAAACAGGCTTACTACAAGGCTCTCTCACTCTCTTTCTCATTTCCCACGGCAACGGCGAAATCCGCCACGGTCCGGCAACGTTCGAAAAAAGCAAAACCCAAAGATGCCTCGGTTAAAATCAATACTACTTACTATCTGAAGCCTTCCTATTCCCCTTCGCACCGTGCCGAGTTAGCCAGACAAGGAACCATCTTACCATCTTGGGCACTAAAAGACAATCCCTCGACAAAAAGTAAAGAAAAAGAAAAAGAAATAAGAATAAATTAATTTGTTGCCTAGACTCAGTAGTCATTACACGCTATTCTCCCCCCGTGCCGGGCGTTTCGGGTTTTCTGTTTTCGTACTCTTTTTCTGCTTCTTACACCCATTTGCCCGTACTCGTAGCGGTAGCACTAAAAAATAAGGGATGCTGAAAAGTGCCCTGTACACACGAGACCGGCCGGATCCTCAAGATAGAATCTACATCGTAAAACCCAGCATGCCTCATTACTTCTTTTAAAAAAAAGCGCCTTCGTCCGCCCTCATTGCATCTTTTCTTTTCCATTTTATTTCATCATACTCTTCATCTTCATCACCGCTCAAGACTACTCCAGCAACCGTGGATCATCAAGAGATATAATTATCTTCTTCGATCTGCATTCCGTGCTTAGTTCTTAACATACAATTTTTGCACTTCTTGTCCCACTCTTCATCCCTAGGTACCTCACTAGTACTCGTCACATACGTATTGGCGCTGCGCAGTACCTGCAGAGAACCCGCCGCATCCCCATAATACCACGTAAATTTCCAAGTTGGGAGAGGTCATGTTCCCAATCGGAGCCTCGGCCAGATCGTGTGCAGCGCTCGCTCGCAGCAGCACGCGACTCAACTCCAGCCTCAGATCTGCTGTCGCTGCGTCTTCATCTTCATTGACACATTCCTACATCACTTCTTCAAGTCCCCATATTCCTAATGCCATCAGCAATGCATCATCATTCCATCAAAAGAGGCACAGCTCTCACTCCCCAATGGGCACCCAGTCCGGACCTCCTCGCAAAAAGGTCACCATGAGCACCATCAAGTCGCTGTACCAAAAGGGAGAGCCCATTGCCATGATCACTGCGCATGACTTCCCCAGCGCCTATGTGGCCGACCAGAACGGCATGGACATTATCCTGGTGGGCGACAGCCTGGCCATGGTTGCACTGGGCATGGAAGACACAAACGAAGTAGAGGTGGAAGACATGTTGCTGCACTGTCGATCGGTAGCACGAGCCGCTAAGAGTTCCTTCACTGTAAGCTTTCATTTCTTTCTCCTTCTTTCAATATCTCATAGACTAACACAGCTTGATAGGTCGGAGACCTTCCTATGGGGTCCTATGAAATCTCCCCTGAACAAGCCCTAGCCACTGCCATCCGCTTCGTCAAGGAGGGCAAGGCACAGAGCGTCAAGCTCGAGGGTGGCAAGGAATTTGCTCCGACCATTCGCAAGATCACTACCGCTGGCATCCCGGTTCTTGCTCACATTGGTCTCACGCCCCAACGCCAAAATGCTCTCGGCGGATTCCGTGTTCAAGGCAAGACTTCCGCAGGGGCCATGAGCATCTTGGAAGACGCCCTCGCCGTTCAAGCAGCCGGAGCCTTTGCTGTTGTTCTGGAGGCTGTGCCCGCTGAAGTTGCCACGCTGATTACCCAAAAATTATCCATCCCCACCATCGGTATTGGCGCTGGCAATGGCTGTTCCGGCCAGGTGCTTGTTCAGATCGACCTGACTGGCAACTTTCCTCCCGGCAGATTCATGCCCAAGTTTGTCAAAAAGTATGGCGATATCTGGAGCGAATCTGCCAGAGCCGTCGTAGCTTACCGGGATGAGGTCAAGAGCAAGCAGTTCCCAGCTCCAGAGCACACCTACCCAATGCCCGCCGAAGAATTTGAGTCATTTGCCAAAGCTGCAAAGGACTTGTAAAGAAGAAGAAGAAGAAAAAGAAGAAGAATATAAGAGAAGTAGGGGGGGGGGGGGCAATTTGAGAGCATAAAGCAGCGGCGTTCTTTGCTTTATTTGTTTTGGCTTAACGGGTGTTCTTTCAGCCAGTATATAGATTGTGTTCTTGCGTATGTGTATATGTATATATGCGTGGGCATAATGGAGGATTCTAATAATGATGACTCCTAAGGAATTCAGGGGGAGTGAAAAGGAGATGGTAATGATGATGATGATACAGAAGATAGATATACCACCATGTTAGGAAGTAAATAGGGAGAGGCTTTTTTGGTTTTCTCATCCAAACGCTGGAGTTATAGAATAGGCCACCACCAGCTGATCGTGAGCATTTTTGAAGCACTGGTTTGATCGTCAGCCTTTTTTTCACTTGTTGATAGAATAATAAAGCAAACTCTCATATGACTAGCCAAACTCACCTGGTGCAAATTCCCCACCACCTCATCCAACGACGGCGCAAACGCACTATTCACATACAGAAACACGCTGTCTGTGTCCTTGCACCGCAGCTTCCGCCTCAAATACCGCACCACCTCCTCAAACTTGCGCGCCGCCGAAATCTTGCACACGTCCTGCTGCAGCGCCGGCGCCGACCCCACGGCCTTGAACTTGACCACCACTTTGCTTGTCGGCGGAAACCCGCCCGCGCTGGCCAGCGCCGCCGTGGCGTCTCGCGGCAGGTCGGCCAGCACCACCGACGCGCTCAGCGTGAGCGGGATCTCGGGCGACGCCGCACCGCTGTCTCGGTTGCTGTTGTTGTTGCTGTTGTCATTGTTGATGTTGGTGTCCTCCGAGTCTGCGTCTGGCATGGGCGAAGAGGGATGCGATGGCGGGGAGAGGAGCAGGTCGGAGGGGTCCATGGCTGAGAGATGCGAAATATTCCGGCTGTTTCCTCTATTGATGAAGCTCTATAAGCGCTCGACAAAGCGGAAGTGAGGTGACGAAAGCTGAATCAACACTACCTACAAGGTAGATATTGGTAGATGTGAGATGAAAGCTGATGTTGAAGATGGGCCTTGCTGCCGCCTGCAGCTCATACGCAGCTGCCTTCCTTGTTACAGTGCAGGATACAGTGCATACACACCTGAACCGCCTTGCGTCACAACGACACTGCACTGTGGTCTTATACATGCCACCACCAAAGGATGTACACGCATAAGTAAGGCCCATCCATCAACTCAACCACGTCCACAGTAATGCTATTCGATTTTTGAATTCTGCTGTTACTACTACTTGCACATCTATCGTGAAAATGCTATCCCAAGTCATAAATACCGGTCCGGCCCGTACAAATCGACGCCTCCGGACTCTCCTTTGCTTATACACTTTCGTGAATTGTAACATGCCAGCTACAATATGCATGAATTTTTGTAACATACACCCCCAGAAAGCCCCTTCCTCATCAAAATCAACCTCTCCTGACAGCATGTCCTGCTCATCTATGCCATCAAGCCTCTCCTCTCCACTTCGCCTCCAGTCAAAGCTTCGCAAGACGCCTCGGCCCAATCCATTCATTAGTGCCAATCATGCATCAGCCCGCAAACCATTCCAAGTCGTTCTATCAGGCAGCCCAGACCACATTCAGCTTCCCCTCTATCGTGACGTCCACCCGGCCACCAAGAAACAAGTCCATCCATCTGTCAAAAGAAGAAAAAACCGAGCGTGAAATAACGCCTCCTGCTATGTATGCGGGTTCGAAAATACCAAACCATGCCGGCGGGGTGCCAAAAATAACAAGTCGTTTCGTTTCGTTATAGCCGAAAGAGACAAAGAAAATAAACAACCATGAAAGAGAGTTAAAAAGAACAAGAAGAAGTATAGCTCAAGTCAGTGCGTATTGACACGACTGCCTTCTGCGCTATGCCGCGCAAATCTGATTGAGATGCAAAGAGAAATTCCAAGCCTGGTATTTGGCTCCCATGGGCCAGAGTCCCAGGATGTAGTTGGTGGTTGTGGTGGCCAAAGATCTTTTTGTTTTTTTTTGTAAAGTGTCGACAAGTTAGCATAACGAATGTATGATCAGCATAATTGAAAGAGAAAAACAAAATCAAAAAAAAAAAAAAAAAAAGTCCAACGCGTCGCATCATAAGGTCTCAAGTGAGACAAGCTCAAATCGAGAAGAAAACGCCATTGCTGTTACCACTCTCCTCCTTCGTCATCTGAAACAGCAGATGAGAATTTTGGCATGCGCTTCAGCTGTGTAAGAAGAGCATCCAGTTCGACCCAGTTATCATCATTTTCCGCAAATTTACGATGTTTGCGGGACAAAATGTGCTATTAAAAGGACCCGTTAGTCATTCGGTTTGACAAATTGTTATAGATTATTGAATTCTTACCTCGTCGAAATCATTGAATTTGTCTTGGCAATTCTCGCAGTAGCCCGGTTTCAGATCTTTCTTGCTCTTCAAGCGCTGGGAGGGTGCCTTCTTCTCCACCTTTTGGCTGTCATCGTCTTGGGCTGGGATGGTCTTGGACGTGGTTCGAGTCAGCGTCGAACGGCTAGATGCGACATCGGCAGCGACTTCCGCAGGCCGGCGCGAGCTGGCATCGTACGAAGTTGGGTTCGCCATCTGCAAGACCTTCCTCTGCAGCCCGTGGACCTCTTTACTGGTTCCGGCCTTTGAACCGTTGATGCCAGACGTCGATGAGATCATCTGAGAACGGATTGCAGATGTGATGGTGTTCTGGATACCAGAGGCTACAGGCTCTCCCGCAAACATACGGCCAGCCTCAGCTCGGCTGGTAAAAGCTACAGGCTGCCTGGAGAAAGTGACCTTGATCGGCTGGAACTTTTCCATTGACATACTAGCACGAACCCGGCTATGAGCATCTTCCATCTGCGTCAGGGTGCGTTTTCCAGTCACAGGCTTCATGGGAGGGACTTCGGGGGCCTTCAGAATCTGTACGGATTCTTCCTTCTTGGCCTGATACGCCTTTTCACGCTCTCGTGCCTTTCGCTGGTCTCTTTCAGTGGTAGCTACTTCCTCGACAAAAGGGCAGCGACCATTCCCGACGCTACGGAACTGAGGCCACTCGCCATCAGCTTTGTTCGCGACCTTGGGGTATTCGCGGACCATGATGGGCTTCTGCTTCTCATCCATATCCCAGATATAGACGTACGGGCCCTTGAAATAGGTCAACTCTCTGGTATTGACAGTCGGGTCACGATCAGACGGTCCATTGATGCGTTCGTTGTGAAGAAGCTGGTACAAGTTGGGTTCATGAGAACCCTTGGTGCCGTAGTGGTTTCTCATGCTCGCAGACCGCGAGCTGTAACTTTGGGTTTCTGATTCAAGAAGCACAGCCAGCATGCTCTGAAACTTATCCAGAGACCAAATCTTCTTTCCCATCTCGCGTGCCTTGTGTAAGACATCATTGTTGCGAGTCACCTTGTTGCGTTTCACGAGGCCATCCAGTTGGGAAGATGAAGCCTGGCGAAAATCGTAAAGCAGTCTCCGCCTGGCAGCAGTGTTCCTGTCAAGGAGAGACGGGTTGATCGTTTGGGGTTGTTCTTCAGGCTCCTGCTCTTCCGTTGCCTCAGTCTCAGCCGTGGCATCTCCAGTCTCTGGTTTCTCAGGTGGGATCGCTCGACTCGTGACGACATGGGTAACGTCAATTGAGAAGAAGGGCTCTTGCCTCTGTTTTTTGTTTTGATTCAAGGGTCAGCGTCATATTTTCGATTGGGATAAGTTCAGTGTAAGATAGGGTAGTAGCATACAGCACCGAGGTATGTGACCCTCTTGGTCAGTTTTGCTCGCACATCATCCGGGATGCTTTCAAAGTAAAAGACCATTTTTGGGAACTTGGCCCGGTGGTGCTTTTTCCATAGCTCTTTTTCCGTGTCAACGGCTTGTGAAGCTCTTGCGGTCGAAGTAGTCGTAGCCGTTCTAGTTGATCGTTCTCGAACGACGGGTCGTGGGACAGCACTCGGGTTGCGGGGGACAACAATGTGCGTCGGTGCGCGAGCCGCTGGCTTCGATGGCGATCGTACGGCACGTTGGGCACCATTTTCGAGAATCTGCTTCTTCACTGGCGGAGGCTGTCCGTACGGCTCCTCGCGCTGGACCGTGGCAAAAGAACGCTTAGACTTGGCATAGCCAGCCAAGATTGAAGGTGCACGAATTGGCGAATTGGCGACATTGGGATTGCTGGCGAGAGGAGCTCGCTTAGAGGACATGGCCGCGGGGGCAGACGCCTTGGAGGATGCGGACAGAGAAACGGAGACGGTGGCCATGTACGCGAGCTGCGTGTCCCAAAAACAACATGCCCTGGTATAAGTGCTCGAACCACGGCGGAAAACAGCTCCGATGAAGAGGGGCTGGGAGACAGATGGCCGGTGAGGTTACGAGCACGCGACGGGCAGGGACGGAGCACGTCTCGGAGGGAAAAGGCGCGGCGGAGGAGGACTAAAGGATGCTACGCCGACATTGAAGATCCAGAGACGCCTTTTGGGGAGCAGAGTCGGCGGCCTGGAGAGCTTGTCGAGGAGGCTGCGAGGGCCTTTTTTGGGGAGGACAAAGAAACGGTGGTTTTGCGTGTGCAGGAAGAATTCAGTGAGGCGTGCTCTTGAGGAGGGTGTTGATGGAGCCTTCGCGCTTGGCACAACAGCGCTATGCCCGGTTTGGCCTCCCTGCCAAAAACATGCACGGGCCCGCCCGGCGCACCAGCAACGGCCATTTTAGCATGAATTGGACAGCAATAGGGTAGCTCCAGGGACTGAGTGCTGTCATAAAAACCTGGGGATGAAGATGGCTTTGATGGTAGAAAATCGGTTGCATACTTGATTGTTAGGGAATACATGCAATTAGCATGCATATTTGCACATATTTTTGAATGAATTTCACTGTTGGGCTGTCCTTGAGCTCTATCTTCAAACAGAGCTCCAATTACGCATAAAACACCTTACCCCATACACACAGTCCTCTTTAGGCTTTAGCGTCAGCCACCAGCTCCATTAACAAAACAGTAAAAACAAAAAAAAAATCTACATGCTGTCTCATTCTCAAAGGGAGAGCTGAAGATGGCAGCACAATAGCTTCCCCTGCAAGGGTTAGAGTCATTTTTAATTAAAGGTGCAGATAATCTACGCGTGAGTATGAGAGAGAATCAATCGAATCTCATGACTTCAAACAGTACACATTTACAAAGTGCACAAAAGCTCTTTTTTGCTGTAAACAAGACGCGGCCACAAGGCGGGGCAGCCACGAGGAAAATATCACCGCTGTAGCACCACTTGGTGTTAGTGCCCAGCAACAGCGGCACTGCAAGACGCGCTCTTGGTGTGTGCACATGATTGCAGCCCAGCGGCTGTCCAGGCCATTAATTCGCTGTTCTTCCGCCACACCAGCCACACACAGGCTTCTAAGCTGTCAATGCATAGGTACCTAGGTACAGTAAACGGCCTTGCTTACATGATCGAGGCAAGCCTCTCGCTCAACTCCATCACGACCAGCGTCAAGCAATTGACTTGCGGCACTCGGCCGGCCTCTCTCTAATCCTACGTCTTCTCCATCAATTACCATTAATTTTTCATTCCCCAACACGCGGAGAGCTGAGCAAGCCTCACTTTCCGCGTATCTAAGTGAAAGCGAACAAATATACATACCAGAAGCGCAAAGTGGAGTATACCGCCCGCAAAAAAAAAAGAGGTAGAGGCGTCCTGTGGAGATCGACCATGAGCCCGTCTCTCAATTCCTTTAGAAATTATCCTGCGTCTATAAAATGAAGCTCCCCAGGCCTTCATTCCGGAGCCTCGCCCAGCCATCCCGGAAAGTGCTGCCCTTACAACAGCGCTGCGGCATCACACAAACCGCCTATCAAAAACCGCATCGTCATGATTTCTCACGGCCTCGGCGGAGCTACGGCTCCGTAGTATCAGCAGCCAATGTTCAGTTTGGGCAACCAGTCCATGAGACACATCCCCACATCCTCAAGGCTGGCGAGCGTGGGTTTACCCTTTTCATTGTCACTCTCACTCTCTCACTTGATGTCGTCAGTTTCTTATAGCATTTACACATGATGAAGAGAATAATGAGCCATGAGACACAAAAATTGAAATACATCTTGAAACAAATAAAAAATGAAGAAAACATCTCGCTAACTGACCAACTACACCAGTAACTCCCGGCATCAGCGCTCAGGAATATGCCGATCGTCGGGCTGCTCTCGCCGATGCCATGTCAGAGGGCGGCGTCGCTGTCCTCCACGCTGCACCTCTTCAGTACAAATCCGGCGCCGTCTTTCACCCTTACCGGCAGGAAACCAACTTCCTCTACTTGACAGGATGGGACGAGCCAGATGCTATGGCCATCATTGAGAAGACCGGGCCAAAATGGGGCGACTACCTCTTCCACATGTTCGTCAAGGCGAAAAACCCCCGAGAAGAGCAATGGTCCGGCTACCGCAACGGCGTTCAGGCCGCCCAGGACGTGTGGAATGTAGACGAGGCCTGGTCCATGGACCGAATCGACTCGGTGCTGCCCCGGCTGCTCGACTCGGCCAAGCTCATCTACACTGACGTTGAGTCCGCCAAGGCGTCCAACAACTCGCTATGGCGCTTCATCACCGGCAGCAACGGCCCTGCTAAGACGCCCCTGTATCCGGTCATGAATAAGCTCCGGGTCATCAAGAGCCCAGCAGAAGTGACCAACATGCGCCTAGCTGGCCAAATCTCCGGCCGCGCCATTACAAATGCCATGCGGCGATCGTGGATCAAGGAAAAGGACTTACACGCCTACCTCGACTACGAATTCACAATCAATGGCTGTGACGGCCCGGCCTATATTCCTGTCGTGGCCGGCGGCCCTCGCGCCAACTGCATCCATTACACCGTGAACAACAACGTCTTCAACAACAACGAGCTCATCCTCGTTGACGCCGGCGGCCAGTACGGCACATACATCACCGACATATCGCGGACGTGGCCCGCCTCGGGCAAATTCACCCCGGCCCAGCGCGACCTCTACGAAGCCGTGCTCAAGGTCCAGCGCACCAGCGTCTCCCTCTGCCGCGAGTCCGCCCGGCTCTCGCTCGAGGACATCCACGGCATCACGGCCCGCGGCTTAGTCGACCAGCTCAAGAGCATCGGCTTCAGCAACCTGACCACGGGCAACATTGACCAGCTGTTCCCCCACCATGTGGGACACTACATTGGCCTAGACGTGCATGACTGTCCAGGGTACAGCAGGAGAGAGATACTGCGGAGGGGCCACTGCGTTACCGTCGAGCCGGGCGTCTACGTTCCGGACGACGAGCGGTGGCCGGCCCATTTCAGGGGTATGGGCATCCGCATTGAAGATAGTATTTGTGTAGATGAGGACGCGCCGTATATTCTCACCACTGAGGCCGTCAAGGAGGTTGCGGATATCGAAGCATTACGAGACTAATATAATACTGAAATTTACCCGTACAAATACTTTTAATGTTGCCCCTCTTCTCCTTTTATCTTGTGTATCATAGGGATTGTTTAGCTATTGCATACATCTCATGCAAAGAACCGATGAACTGATACCTTGAACGGCGTCTAGAACAACTTCCTTTTCTCCTTTTACCCTTCCATTCAATGCCAAAAAGGCAAAAAGAAGAGAGTCAGAGCGCTGAACTAATGCATCTCACATATATTAACTGTATGTAAGTGCGCAGTAGCATTGCATCTAGGCCCTCCCTTGTTTTTTTTTTTTTTTTTCTTTTTTTTTTTTTTTTGTTTGGCCCCTCTCCTCTCCTGCATACTACATACATGAACATACATGAACATACATGTTCCGTATGCCCAGGGTATCATTTACTAATTGCGTCTCTCGGAGTACCGATTTACCATTCCGAAGAGTGGCGAATTATACAAAATTACTTCTTTTCAATAGAAAACAAGTGCATTAAAAGCCAAAAAGTGGGACAAATGTAACATGTTTAGAGTTCAAATCAAGGCAAAAAGACGCCTCCGGAGATATCCTCTATTGGTCCTTTTTCTCTGGTGTTCACGAAAAGCTAGCCGCTCCCTTGTTTTCTTTTCTCTGAGCAGGACATTCTTTCCTTTTGGTTATGCTTCGCCGCCCAGTCTATTCCTTCTTCATACATTACATACTTTCCTTACTTCGTTTTTCCTCCTCTTTTTGCCACTTGTCACACCGTCATTCGGCCAAAAATGCCGCCCACAAAGGAAATTTTTCTTCTTGCTGCTCCTGTTTTCACAGAAATAGAAAATGTCTCTTTCGTGAAGATAAAGTAAAATGCCTCGCCTGACCCTTTCCCAGACCCACGTTGCCTTTGAATCAGTTTTCCTCCTCCTGCCCTCCGCCTTTCCCAAGTTTCCCATATGAACAAGTAGATGACTTTCAAGTAGACCGCCAATGCCGAGTAATATATACACCCTTTGTCTGAATTTTTCATGCCACGTTGTGTAAAAAAAAGGACATTGTTCACCATAACGCCGAATAGTAGAGAGGTATGTAGCAGTAGCTGTATATGGCGGCGGTTGAAGCAGAATAAGTAAAAACAGAGAAAAGAAAACACAGAGAAAAAAAAAAAAAATGAAATAGAACAGTGAAAAGTCCTCAAGAGCAAGCTTGTTGAAAAAAAACTTTTCCGCAAATAAACCAGTTGTGTATCTTTTTGTTTTCATGCAATCGTACTCGAATCGATATGTAATAAAAAACGTATGGTAATGATACAAATGATTCAACAGAATCCTCTCGGGTCAAAGAGTGCCATGCTATGACTGGGCATGATGTCGACTCTCATCGAATCGTTGAGCAGTGCTTCGAATGCTTGGAGTCTCCGTGCGAGCTGCTTATGCTCCGACATAATGTCTTTGTTGCGTTGTTCTAGTTGGTGGATGTATTCCGTAGCCTTTGTGAGTACAGTGCCCTGTAAAATAAATCGATAAGCAAAACTGTTTTCATCAAGTCAAAGTATCGCAATCACTACCACTTACCTTGCTGACTTTGGAAATTCCTTGTGCGCTATCAGGCTCTCCTTCAGCCACCTGGTGTAATGCTGGCACCGCATTGCGCAGCTCAGTGATCTTGTCTTTGAGATTGGTACGATATTTTCGCTCAACGTCGTTATGCGCAATGCGGTCCGCAGACTTCGTTTTTTCTTTGCTCACGCTGCTGCTTTCCGAATGCGTGCTTGGCCGTTTCGCAGGCACCATCTTGGGTGGCGTCTCGTGCTTGGAGTGCTTGTGTTTCAGCTCTCGGTTAGGCTGGGAGAGTCCAGAGGCAGTGGTGTCGGTAGAGTTGTTTCTCTGAAACATTCCCACGTGGCTCATGCCCTGTTTCGGGCCAAAGCCAAAGCCGCCGAAATCCTGGCTCATGCTGGGCTGCATCGAAGAAGCTCCGTATCCTGTGTTGAATCGATTAGGAGAGATAAAAGCTGACATCCGGCTGGGGCCCATGGCAATTTCGAGAAGCCGGCGGCGCTCTTCTAAGGTGAGGTTAAAGTTGGCAGCAGCTTGGGGCATGGCATCCCAGGCATCACTACCCATGCGTCTGGGGATCTCTTCTGCCATGGAAACAGCGCTTGGGTGAATTCCCGTCTGGGGCTTCTCCCAGCCCATTGATGGCGTGGAGTACAGGCTCCTGGATGATTGAGCTTCGGTCGAGGGCTGCGTCTCAATCTTGGGCAGCTGGTCATTGAGGTTCATGGTATCAAACAAGTCGTCATCCTCGGACAGAGAATGGTCAAAGGCGCTATCATCGAGGAAGTCTTCTTCTCTGAACTGGTTGGTGGGATTGGCATAAAGGCCACTGCCCAGACCAGGTGTCATATTTGTGGCCGGCCTTGATTTCATACAAGAAGAGAAAAAAATTGTCAGGAAAATTACTATTAAAGCAAAGAAGAGTTGGCGCTTCGTGCCGACTCACCTTGGCTGGTTGGCCGGGTTGTATTGCTTGGAAAAGTCAATCTCGAAGCTACCGAATTTATCGGCCTCCTCATCAAACTGGAGCCACGAGTCGATCGAGTCCAAGGCTGAGTGCGGCGACTCAACCTTTATCCTTTTGGACTCATGAGACTCCTTGCCCTGAGAGAGGATCGACTGCAGGGGATGGTTGCGATTGTTGTACTGCGACGCTAGCTGGGAGAAGGTCATGTCGCCCAAATTGCGGCCGCTGTTGGCGGCACTGCTGCTGGCCACCGGGGCGTATGAAGGTATTGCCGAGGAGGAGGCTGCGGTTGTGAAGCTGAACATGTCCATGGTCTGTTTCCGTGGAGGCGATGGCTGGACTGAGGTTGAGGAGCTGAGGTATCGTTCCGGCAGACTGAGGACGCGGCGGCTGGGATGTGAAGTATAGTTGAGGGCCTGTTCCATGCCCAGCGCAACAGCCGGATGCAACACAGGGCCTTTGACGAACGGCTGGGATCAATGGAACCCTACAAGTGGCGTGAGAGATGCGCGCCGAGGGCCAATGGCATCCGCAGATCGGCACGGCGTGCGGCGTCAGTTATCAGGCACTTGCGCCGTGCAGCCGCTGCAGAAATCAGTTTGCGAAGGATGGATGGAGAGGTCACGGCGTGGGAGAAGGGGCTGGACAGTAATAGTGTCCAAGCAGATATCAGAAGGCCTGCTTCGTGGTGGCGCTCGGTACCTGGAGGCCGAACTCAAGGGGGCGCTGGTGAATGGTGGCTCGGACCGGGATAGAAGAGATAGACGACGAGCACAGCTCCGCGGGATGCAGCAGACAAAGGAAGATGGACAAATGCTAGGTATGTATAACCTATACAATGTAACAGGTAAAGTGGAATGTCTGAATGTATGTACGTAGGAGGTATGTTGTGTATGCGTGTGAGTATGAGTCGAGTATATGGCGAGCAAAGGTTAGGAGGACTGGCGTGGCATCCGTAGATGTACAAGCAATGCCAGGGACATTGATATGGATTTGATGCAGATTTAGGTCGACGGCGTGCTAAAGGGCCCCCGTGCCGTGCGCAGAGCTTCAAAGGCCAGGCATAGCAATGGTAATATACGGGGTCGGCAAGTTTCAGCATGGCATTACATCAAGGTACCCTCCAGTCCACAGCCCAGCTCCGGGAGCCTCTGTCGGGCAACGCCGCGACGACGGCAGCCCTTCCGAAAGCCTGAGCACAACGGCGCTGCTACGCCAAAACCGACCACAAGCCCATCATCAGCACTGCTACAGTACGAGGATGCCGCTCCAGGAACCGAATTTGCTCTTGTCCAGGCCCCGGGCGCGCTAGGACCCGCGGCTGGCAGTGGTGGATATGGCAGAAGAGCAGTCAGGCCATGCAAGCGAGGCCAAAACGCTTGCAGATGCGTAGTCCACCACGGACTGTTCCCAGCGGCTTTGGCCCTTTCCCATCCATGGATGTCACCCATCTCCTCTGGGGGGGCACTTCCCGTGGCTCTGGCTCCCGGCTCTGCCCTACAGATCCCCTACAGGTCCCCTACGGAGCTGCTCTGGAGCCAGAACCAGCAGCTGGACCCTTTGGCCTCAACTGCCCGCAAGCGAACGTGTGCTCGGCGAGAGCCGGGATCGAGGCGTTGCAAAGTGAGCCAACATGACCTGTCACTGCGGGTATGCGCCAGGCAGATGGCGAATTGCAGCAGCGCGGCGGAAAATTCTGAATTGCGAGTGCCCCAAGATAGCCTTTTCGCAGCTGCTGTGGTCGTTGATGAAAATGGCCTGACTTTTGCTGCGCGGAGGGGCAGCCAACGAGGCGCCGGGCGGTCCAGACGCGGCCCTCTGGTGGGCTCCTAATGGATGGGACCCTGCGCCATGGCTGCCATGCATGTGCGAAGAAAAATGAGAAAACCGCTGGGCAGAGATCCAGACATCGTACGATGCGCAGGGCCAAGGGAGCAGCAGAGGCGCCGCCGCCGGTCGCTGATTGGCCACTTGCCCTCCCGCGCTCGGCGCCTCGGTATCGCAGCTTATTGCTACCCGGTTAGGCAAAGGGGTGGCACGACTTTTGCTCTTCGGGGAATATAATAAAAAGTGGCCAAACAATCAGGCGATGGTGACGGCCTCGTGCCTCTGCGCCGGCGCCATTTTCGCAAACTCGTCGCGACGGCTCCCCTTCTCCGCGATCCTCTCGCATCTCCAGGTCCCCGGGGAATCTGCGTTCTTAAGTATTTTTGCGCCGCTGCTGTGGTCGTTGGCGATATGCTCTGATATCCCCAGGTCTCGCCACCATCGAATAAGAAGAGCAACATTAGGGATGCCATCAGTCGCTTGGATGGGCCCATCCACTGCTGACTATGGACAAATGCGACCAACGAACCCCCCCTGGGGATACAGAAACGCGCAGGTGCTTGCATGTGCTTTACGGGGTAGGCGTCGAGGTCCATGCCAGAAAAATCTCCAGGGAAAAAGGCCAAAAACTAGCCCCAAACTGCGAAGCTCGCCTCTCATCATCCACCTCATCTCACCTCAACTAACTCGCCTGTGGCGATTGGGCCCAAAGAGCTGAGTAGTAACACAATGCAGCGTGACGGCCAAGAGCATCTCTGAGCGAGGTCCAGCTACTCTATCCGACACGGGGCCATGTGACGCTACTCTGTTTGGCGGCTGTTGATTGATGTAATGTTTTCTGCTTTCATGCGCCGTCTGGGCCGATCTCCAAGGCATCTCCGAGACTTTCTGTCGAAACTCATCGCCCAGAGCCAACTGACATGCCGGGAGTATGCCTCGATGCGGTTTGACGCTCAATTGGCCCATTGTCTTTTCAGATGCACGAATGGGCACGGCTGACTTTGGCGACTACTGTAACACACTCCACAACACCACTCCAAACGGCCCAGAGCTGCGCGAATCGCCATTATGTGACTGCTTTTCTTTTCCTCCCATTGCCCGGGCCCCGTTCGTGCTGTATAATTCCAAGGATTCGGGCAACCATTCCCCGCAATTTCGTGTAATCAAGAGAGGAAACGGGGAGAAGACAAAAGCACAAGCTGCAGAGTGTTAGCGATGTCCCAACTACTGATGGCCTATCTTGTCGAAGCCTCAGAATATCAACGTCGAATATACCATCAACACTGCATTGGCACTCGTGCCTAGATGTTTTACCCTGAGCAGCCATTTGGTCTGTTAGTACCCAATTTGCTTTACACTCAAAGAAAATCATCTCCTCTGCCAAGTCCATCTTTCAGGGGAAAATATCAAAGATGATGACCGAGACAAGGACCATGAACACTCTCCGTATAAGTGCCACGAAATTTTCTTGAAAAGACCAAGCCTAGCACTATTACTGCAGTTTTCAACAGTCTGTCGCATTGAACTGCCAGATACGACGGCCCATCTGCCATATATCCGGATCTTGTCTGCGGGCGTTGCATCAGGTCTAGATCGCTCTCTAGCTTTGGTCTGGAGCTGCTGAGCTGGATGAATCGTGACTTTGCCCGGCTTCTATGTAGAACAGTCTGAATTATGGATCTGTAATAAGTCAACGCTATCAACTAGTTTATGTGGTACCTAATATGGTAACAGTTTTGTCTATTGCCCTTATCAACATGAGGGCTGGAATTGCCGAATACGTCCAATACATCTATATCGCTCTTGAACTCCAAAAATAGCCGTAAAATATCATCATTCTGCCATCGCTTGCTGTTGGAACTATGCTTATGCCGGTATGCAAAGTTGATTTCCCGTTTATGCCAAAATCTCCAATCTGTGGCAGTGGATAGACGTAGCCAAGGTGAGATAACATCAACCATTTTTTTTTGGGTCCTTTTTGAAATTGAATTCAGACTCCTCGTTAATACACTGAGAAGGAGCCAGCCAACCAGAGCCGTACACTGTTACGAAGACAGCTTACTTGGAGGTAAACGGCTTGGGGAGACCTTTGCGTCGGAGACAATCGCTGCATTCCTCGAGCTGATAGATGATATCGTGAGCAGCTGACGTCCCTTTGCACCCCTTGAACAACTTCTCACACCACCGGATCTGAAAGTAGCCGACGTGGCCACAAGACCACTGCTTATCCACCTGTACACACATTTCCCTCCGAGAATCCGGCTCCGTCCCGGCGTCGTGGCTGTCCACACCGGGCCGGAGCAATATGGCCTCAGCTCCGGGTTTACCCAGCAGTAGTGGGGAGATATTGCACTTCCGCACTAGCAATCAAGCTTGTTCTCGTTTGTACGCTAGGGAGAGGCGGTCGGGAATAATCATGGAATTGAATTTCTTTTTTGGTCGTTTGTTTTCTCTTCACGTGTCCTCTTCTCATCTCGGCAGGGCCTTGAATGCTTCTTCTCTTGCCGCAAATTGCTCTCGTGATCGTGGCGTTCATGATTTGATAGGGCCTCGCTGCTGCTTCATAATATGCTTCAGGGGGTTACCCTCAATGCTCTCAAGCGACCCCCTACCTCCTAACGGCACATGTCGCAAGTTGGAAAGAGCTTCTTGAGACTCGAGGGAAAAGAACGCCACCCTCTACGCCTCCCAAAGAAGAGCGCATGTGAGAGAAATAAAAGTAAAAGTGCAAAAGCGGAGAGAACTTCGGTGAGGCAGGGTTTACAGACATGCCGCGGAGACTATTACCATCAGGGCTTCGCCTCACCTCCACTTCTGTAATTTGAGCCATATCCCACCCCCACTTATCACAATGACTAGTCATACTCACTTTCATACCGGATACGGCGTATAGAGAATACAGGGATCGTGGCGTGATGTTATACCAGACGGAACATTGGCTTGTTGAATGTAGGAATCGAATCCTGTTGCCGCTTTGGAAACCTCAAATTGGTCATCAAGGATGAGCAAAGCACCCATCGATGAGTCTCATCTGTGGGACAGTCGGAAACTTCCTTCCCTCACAAGCGCTGTCGGTTGCTCATCAGCACAAATCAAATGCTTCGGGGAACCAATCGCAGAGAATAGGTCTGCATGCTCGGCGAAGCCAATATTAGCGAGGAAACGTCCCGCCGGCGCAGCCTGTAGGAATTGGCAGCTGGCCAATTATACAGACTGGGTATCCCGATTCCGTAACGCTCCCGGAGGATGCAACCCCGCCTTGTTTCGACTGCGACGTCCATCAACTCCAGGATGAAGTGCAGATATATAAACAAATCATCACCTGAAAGAGACACTAGATGTATTCATTTATCTCATTGACCACTGACTTCTTTGATAATCAGCGTCCACTGATCGATCAAACTGCACTCAATAGCCCAGCGTTGGTAAGAAGATGGCGTTGTTTGATGTTGGGGCTTGGTCCATCAATCTAGGCCCTATCGCCACCGTTACCGCTGGCTTTCTGGCTCTGGCCTTTATCTTCCGATATACATCGGGAAAAAAGCTGCATCCAAGCGAGCCAATAGTTATTCAGCCATGGGTTCCTCTCATAGGGCATTTGATGGGTATGGCGCTGCATGGCGGCCGATATATCAAACAGCTTGGGTTAGAACCGAATCTAGACTCTCACAAGATGTGAGACACTGGGCTAATGACTGCTAGATTGTCGTACCCCGAAGAGCCCATCCTGACTTTGCCTGTGCCGGGATCTCGAATTTATGTCGTGACAGAGCCGTCATTGGCCGCTAGCGTTCAGCGCAATACCAAGACGTTATCTATGTCGCCTCTGCTGCCAGAGATAACCCAGCGGGTGCTTGGGCTTGACAAGAGGACCTATAATGTAATTGGCACAAATCTGGATCCAGAGCCGGGCGAGCCACGGGGATTCTTCGCTGACATCCATGACTGGGTGTATGCCTCCCTTGGGCCGGGCGAATATGTAAATACATTGAGCTGTGAAGCTGCGCAGGAATTATGTCTTCAGCTGCGCGAAAGAATTGGGTCCCTAGATAAGGTTGATGCCCCTCAGTCTATTGATCTTTTGGGCTGGACTCGCCACATGGTAACCGTTGGTACGGCGAAATATCTCTTTGGACCTCGTAATCCCATCGCTGAGGACCCCGACTTGGAGCATGCTTTCTGGGCATTTGATCACGGTCTTGCCGGCTTGCTTATTGGAATATTGCCATCCGTCATAGCACCCAAAGCGTATAGCGGCCGAGAGAAGCTGTCTGCTGCGTTCTGCAGGTACTTGGAAGCTGGCCATCTAGATTCAGCGTCATCAATTGCAAAGGGTAGAGCCCGGATAGAAAAAGAATATGGCATGAGCACAGACATGACAGCTCGCTCAGCCCTATCCTTTCTTTTTGCTGGTATCGTAAACACGACAACCACAACGTTCTGGGTAATACTGCGAGTCTTTGCGGATGCAAAGCTTCTCGCCTCGACGCGCCACGAGATTCGCCAGGCGCTGGAGCTCAGTAGCCAGCGCACTGGGCCGGATTCGCTGAGCATTGGAGTGGTTAAAGAAACATGTCCAACGCTCGTTGCTGTTTATAGAGAGAGCCTGCGCATTGGATCGGAGAATTTTTCTGTCCGCATGATCAAAGAGGACACAATGCTGGCTGATCGATACTTTTTGAAAAAGGGTGCTGTTGTGCAGATCTCTGGAGGCGTTATTCATGCTAACAAGTCGACATGGGGCCAGGATGCTGAAGAGTTTAACCCACAGAGGTTTCTTAAAGATAAGAGCAGAAGTGATGGGGTTCATCCAGCGGCATTTCGTGGATTTGGTGGTGGCAAGACATTGTGCCCTGGTCGAGACTTTGCGACTAACGAGATTCTCATGTTTGCAGCCATGATCATCCATGCGGTTGACTTGGTTGCACCTGGGGGCGGTAGTATTTCTGTTCCCAAGAAGAATGATCGGGTGATGCCTGTTCATATCCTGGAACCGAAATATTTTCCTGAAGTCATCATCAAACCAAGGGCAGAGGAAGCTGAGACTTTGAAGCAGCTCAGAGTGGTGATGTAGTAATCAAGATGATGGCCAAGCAGGTTCATCGCCGGCGAGACCGAGCTTTGTTCTTTCGGTGTTCAAAATGTTGACGTGAATACTGGTGATGAAGATGTACTGGAAAATTCAAGCAGCTGCACGTATTACTCACAATCAGTGCCAAAACGCTACTAATGAGGTTATGCAAGTGAAGAGATAAATGCGGCGGCCTGTTGTGCACCCGTTTGCATGCAGCAGGTACGACTGGCAGGTCGAAAGGCGGCAATCACGAGCTCGATAAATCACCATTGCTAAATTTCTCCACGTCCATCCGCCTTCTCTTGATTTCTACTATGATTTGCGTAGAAAATCAGAGTTGTCAAGCGCGCAAATAGAACCAATTGAGAGGAAAACAACCAGCATCCATGCACAAACCATACAGGTCATCTGTATCCCACTGGAGTTATCTATTTCATATATCATCGGAACTCTTATTACGAACTACTTCCTTCGCCACAATCTTGCAACTATATCAAGGCCCAAATAGAGCGAGGAGTCCATCCGCGACTAGGGTTTCAATTACTTCGACTTACGGTACTCTTTGCATCCATAAACCATTAGCTGCGAGACACAGGCTGCTCGGTTGTCAGCTGGCGAAGGATGGCACCAGCGCTGGCGTTTGTTTTTTGGAGTTTCCATATCGCTCTAATTCTTTCTTATGGAGTGCAAGGTTTCTCATGGGGAGGTACTAAGAAGATCAATAGCAAGTTCTACCTGCCTCTTTCTATGCGAATCATTGCTAACCTAGATCCAGAACTTGGCAGTTCTCTCGGCCCGTCGTCTTTTAGAGAGCATTCAGCTAGTACTCTTGGTTTCGAATCCTCAAAGCTGCCTGCAATGTATTCCATGGCGCTTAATGAGTTGCAAGAACTGGAATCAGAGCCCCTATGCCATCGTATTGCAGCTCGTCTATTGGTCAATAACTGCCAGTTACTCGACGGACGAGACGATGAAACGATTTTGACTGATAGTGGAAGAGCTGCTCGCGATTTTGTGGACTCATATGCTGCAAGCTTAGCTATATGTGATCTAGAAAGAGGTAGCTTCGCTATTCCATCTGTTTGTTCCAAGTTTCAAGAGTCAACTCTCGCACGAATCGCTCCACCGACTAAGCCACAGCTGCATGTCACAACATCGGAGATTGATGGCTGCCTCGAAGGCCTGGCACAGTCAGATTCGGCATGGAACACTTGGGTGAGCTATCACCATAAAACACTACGGTTTTGTGAAGCCGCTCGTGCAGATAATGAGAAAGGTAAACATACTAGCACTCTCTTAGGTGAGAAAGAAGTTGGCTAATTCTAACTTAGATCAAAATGTCCGGCTTCACCAAAGACTAGTTGACATCCTCGCGAGGCTGACTACCCAACTTGAAGAAGAAATGGGGGAGCGGTTGCGATCGCTCAATCAAATGTTTCAAGAAGTCGAAAGTGCCACGGCCAACCTCAAGCCCCAGATGAATGACCTGAAAAATGGCTTTACTGAATTAGATGCGTTTTTCAGAGAACAGATTGTTCAAAGAGTTCAAGTAAATTTTATTTTTGCAAGTATTATTCGAATTTTGTCACTAACGGCATTGGTAGCGGTCGACAGATTTTATCAACCATGGACTCGAAGATGCCAGAAATTTACAAATTTTGCTCGCAATGCTAGTTGACGCGACACAAATACAAAGCCACGACCTGGTATCGTCACATGAGTCTGCCTTACAAGAGGCTACGCAGCGAATTACCACCGAAGTGGATATTATTTTATCGGCACTCGCTGCAGCAGTGACCTCATCAACATCCTTACATAGAGAAATTGTAAGATGCCTTCTTTCCCTATAAAGAGCTTTTCTCTAACCCCAATTGAGTAGGAAGTTTCACAGTCAATAGCGGCAGCTGTTGCATTGAGACAAGAGAAGATAGAAACAGTAAGTTGAACAGCCTTGTTAAGTTTGACAACAAATGAGGGATAGCTGATGGATAATGGCAGGATATGAAGAGGCTTGAAGGATTGGCCGATTCTCTACTGGTTCAACATGAAGGCCACCAAGAACGACTAGTCCATGCTCAACAAACAGCTTCAAATCTAATACATATCTTGGATTCAGCTTCTTCCTCGGCAGCTACCCTTCAGTCATCCATCTACAATAGCCTTGGGCTGGGTTCTTGGTGGCCATATATATTCTGTCCTCTCACCTCTCTGGTTGTCGGGTCATATGGACTGCCTCCTTCCGCAACAAGAAACCTCATGCTTATTAGTCTGGGTAAGTGGCATCATCTTATCTTCTAACTATTCGAAGATGCTCACCATAAAAACTACGTAGGAGAGATTGCTGGATTCGTAGTGTCTATTGCTAAGCAATATGGAACCGATATACACACAGCATTTACATCTAACAGAAAGATGCCTGCTAGAGCGAATTCGACGATGGCACCGGATGAGAAGATTTTATCGTACAGCGATTTTGCGAATAATGAGGCTTGGAGACTTAGATTCAATAAGAAGGCTTAGGCGTTTTCTTTACTGGGGGATCATATTTGGGATTTTATACTTTGGCGTTGGTGTTAACATTCTACTATTCTTATGGCGGATTTATGGGCATTGAGATCATCTTTTTATTGAACTATTAGGAGTTTTAAGAGAGGTTGGGAACATTCAGACAATATCTAGACTCATGCTGGGAAATTTGGGTTCGTTTATATTGTAATTGTGAATTTATACTTGAACTGGCCGCTACAAAGTCTCCTGATCTCTGATGTATTAGGCTAGTATATTAAGATTGCCTTGAATGGGAGATTTTGCTCCGTATTCTAGGTACCTACATGTAAATGATGCCCGCCATGCTTTTCAACACACCATCCAATCTGAATACATCATGCACAGGGTAAACGCGAACTCTACTCGGAAAATATTGCGATTCGTGCTTGAATTGCGGGGAATGTTGCAAGTTAGTTGATGTGTCTAATAAACATGATGAGTCTGAACGGTTGTTACTTCGGCTTTTCTATGGCCTACTAAATACCGCCGCATTATATCATTTCTTTATAAAAAATTTTAAGCAACTTGCCATGGCTTAGTTCTACCCCCGTCTTGCTCCCAAAACTCCAACAGCCACGGCTAGGACATAAGTATCTCGCTCTTTAACGAAACAGCCAAATTCTGTAGTTGGTGCCGCTGCAGCCATAATCTCCATGGCTTGGTATATATTCATCCACTGATAAGTAAACCCATCAGCAAGCTCCTCTTCCGTCAAACACGGCTCTCCAGTGTCATCGAGCACATCGGCCAAGTAGCAATACGATATCTGATGAAGATGGAAGCGAAACTCTTCCGTCGTGGCAAAATAGTCACCGCGCAAAGCTACTACCGCTCCAGTTTCTTCTTTGACCTCTCGCAGGGCAGCGTCGGAGTGACTCTCGTTCGCCTCGATGCCGCCACCTGGCAATTTATAATAGTTTCCTACTTTGACGTGGATTAAGGCAACTTCCCCTGAGGATCTGAGAGCCACGACACGAGTGGATTTGCGGTCGATGTAAGTTTTGTTTGGCTGCCTGGTGCCGATGATCTTGTGATTCAATGCATGTAGAGAGGCTGCCATGAGTGGCTTTCTAGGAGGAATATATCTGTGATGGGAAAAAGCTCAAGATTGAAACGCTAAATGTCAAGTGATCTTGAAGTCTCGAATAGCAAATGATGTAAAGAGTCTTGGATGAATAATCTATGAAGGATAATATATTATAACCAGAGTAAACGTAGCCTCTCTGTTCTTTTTCCTTGTCATGTGTTGGGCGTACCTAGGCAGCAGTCTGCCCTACTGGGTGGTGAAGCTAATACATTTTAACTACATCGTACATGGTGCGATCAATCTAACAACTGTACATCTTCAAAACTAAGAAGTTGCTCTTGAACCGTCATCCCTTAACTGCTATCTTTACTTCTTATCCCATACCCCTTTACACAGACAGTCCAATGTTAGCAAACTTTATCACATGAATTGCAAGAGAAGTGCAAGAGTCTCGACTTACTAGCAGCAGAATAGTTTGTGGCGGCATTAACAATCATGGTTTCTCTCAGTCTCAATATGCCCTCATCGTCGAGCAACTTGTAATTCTTGATACATTCTTCAATCGAGCCATGCTTCTTTCTGAGAGACTCCAAAAAGCGCAGCATGTTATCCTTCCTAGAAAACAAAAAAGAAGAAAAATAAAAAATAAGCCAGAGCCTCGACTGATATTGTCATTGCATTATATTGATCAAGAGGATCACTCACCGTACTGAAAACAAAATCTTCGCATCGTCCGCAGTGCCTCCGACGTATTTGAATACAGAGCGCGACTTGAACTCTGCGGCAAGCTTCTCTAGGTGGGCAGCAAGCTCCATCTCTGATTGATGATAATCCTTGGCCACATCCTCGTCGCTCACGCCGCAGAGCGACAAGATCAAGGCGCAGATTACTGCTGTTCTGTCCAAACCCAGGTCGCAGTGTATAAGCATAGGCTGCGTGGGCGGCTGGTTAGATTTCGGAGTTAGGAGCTCGAGGATTTGTGCAAACGGCCGAGCTTTGTTCTCGGGATTGCTTGCCGACTCAAGAATCTTGTAAAATGTTTGAGTGAATCCCTAGAACCAAGTAATTAGTATGTATTTGGTGAAGAAGTATGCTATGTAATATAAAGAGTCACGCGTCAACTGCCATATCATCGACGAAGAGTTCAATTTTTGACACACCTCAGGGCCACAACCACTTTCCATATATTGATCAGCTAGAAAATCAGGATTGTATTCTTCAGGTCGGAATACTGGCGCTGATACTCGATGCATTTCCGACCAGAGCCATTGTCTCCAATCATAGGCTCGTACCTCGAGGAATTCATTTTCTGAGCGCAAATCAAACACTTGACTTATACCGAGCGTCTGTAGCTTATTCTTTGCTCTCTCTGATCCGTCATCCAGAATGTGGCGCGGAAGAGCGGAGCGGAAGACGACGTTGCGCCGGACTTGCTTGTTCTTGTCCGAGGCGATGGGGTAGCCACCGATATCACGGAAGTTGGGCACTCCTGGGATGCAGATGTATGGCTCGGCGACGTTCATTTTGGTCACGGGAGAAGAAGATGTTTGTAAATAAAGTGGTTTGAGATTTGTGAGTCTTGTTTTTGGAGTAGAAATGTTGAGAAGTAGAAGAAGTTGATAGAAAGAGTCTGTTTGGGGATAAAGGAGTGATGTAGTTGACCCGTTCTTAAATACCTAGGTGGTTTGAAGACACAGCCATTTCGAAGAGATGATGTCTTTGAGACCGTGTTCAACCTTGGCGTTTAAGATAGTTTGATAACTTCTTTTGTGTAGAACTTGTTTGTTACGCTTGTATATACCGGCTTTGAATATATGGACAGCGATCCCTTTCTTCTTTTGAACCATTCTAACAAAGCTTTGCTTAAAAGGAAACATAGAGGGACAATGCTCATGATGAGCGGAACAAACAACAGTTGAAAAAGAACAAACGGTTAAAACATTGATGACCATTTTGAGCATATCTGATTTGGGATCAAAGGAAAGGTGAAGTTCAACCATCTATTTAGTGATTTTCCAAAAAAAGAGACGTTGTATGTCGTTACAATGGCTTTATCTCCTTTGGCCACACAGCCCTTGGGAGATGGGCATCACATTCGTGGTCTTGCTTCCCCCTACTGCACGAAGCTTGGCTTGTAGGTAATTAGGTTCACCCTATCCGTATTATTTCATCTTTTTGCGTCCCTGCCTTCAATGCCCTGCTCACTGACAAAACGCCTAATCATAACACCAAGGTATGTATTTCTTCGCCTGTATCCTCTCTTCTCTAGTTTACTCCTCAATTGACTTGACACATTCCCACTCGCCACGCAGGTTCTCTTGCCAGAGAGATACCTTGTTGTCGGCGCAGCTAACCGCCAGGACGTTGCCGCTCAGGGACCAGCTCACACGCCAAACGGGGGCTTCAAAGTTGAGCACCTTGCTTGCCCACTGGCCACCGCTGGACTGATCTGAGGTCCAGATGCGAACCGTCTTGTCTTGAGAGGCTGATGCAATATAAGACTTTTGCAGGACCGTGGGAGACCAGGCAACATCGCGGACCCAGTCGGAGTGACCCGTCAGAGCCTCGCCCTCTTGCTTGTATGACTGTGAAGCGGGATCGAATGTCCAGATCTTGATCAGGTTATCAGAACCGCCCGTGACGAACCGTCGGTTGCCGGTGGCGCTAGGGCCCGGAGCACTGCTAACGATGCTGCCAGGTGTAGTAGCAGGGGCCCAAGAAACGGAGTTGACACCGAGGCCGTGGGCAGGGAATGTGACATGGTCGACGCTGTTGTCTTTGAATTCGAGCACGCTGACGTTGCCGTCGGAAGATGCACAGGCGAGAAGGCAGCCTGCCTCATGAGGAGACCAGGAGACAATGTTGACCGAGGCCTTGTGGAGGGGGAAGTCGTAAATTCGCTGCCATTGGCTGTTCTGGGCACCCTGTTCCTTCCAGATGAAGACCTTGCCGTCGTAGCCAGCCGATGCCAAGATGTTGCCGTACTTGGGATGCGCCCAGGCCACGCACCATACAGCACCTTCGTGACTATAAGATGTGGATGTCAATACTTATGTTCTCGAATTGGGCGATTTTGGCGACTATGAGATGAGGCAGCGTCTCTCACCCTTTCAAAGTCTCTATCAGACGTTGCGTCTCGCCTTCGATCTCGAAAATCTTAATCGTTCGGTCACTCGAGCAAGTCGCCAGCTTTCGTCCGTAGTAATCGAGAACGGCGTCGTGCTAGATTGGGCCATTGTTAGTTATGGGTCAGCCAAGGCGCGACCTCGACTTTTTGTTGTTCGAAGTCGAACTTCGTAAAAGTGTAAAGCAAGTGCAGAGTTTCGGGCACAGGGTTGTTGAGCAAATCGGATCATCCCTGGTAGAGGTTGAACATACAATCATATCATCGTGACCGGAGTTGGAGATGACCTGGGCCGCCTGGATAGAGTCGGTTTGTTAGTTACGGCGGGGATTGCGCCAGGAGGGTGTAGATGCCGCAGAGAGCTGCGCAGCTTACCATCTTGAGGGTATAATCGCTAATAGACCGAAACAATGAGTGTGCGAGTGAGAAACGGGGAAATTTGGCGTTGTAGGTGGCAGAAACTGAAGCAATGCGATATGGCGAATCTGGCCTGTGCTGCTCTCCTGCCAGCAAAGCTATGAACGATTCAATACGTAGCGCCACTGCGATTCGATGGCCAAGTTGACCAGGGACAAGCGGGCTAGTGGGGAGCTTCCCAATGTGCACGTGATTTGAGGCAGACACATACCTACTACTACTAGTAGTACTTGGGAGAACAACCTCTGAATTGTTGCATGTCGGGCATTTGTAATTAAGAACAAAAAACTAAAAAGGAAGAAAGACAGACCTTTAATTCTTTTCATTAATTATGTAAAAAGAAAATTCAAAGCCTGAAGACGTCTTTCAATATTAATCAGGAAATATCGTTCATGCAAGAGCTATGCTATATCAATGCCCACAGCCTTCTGCTAGTCGCCTGGCAGGGGAGGATCTGCTACTACAGCAGGGGCTTTGCATTTAGTGGGTGCCTGTGGTGCTACCACTTACAGCAAGGTACACTGCTCGCCTTGGCCAGCGTACCTATTATTACGACATCCCTCCCTCGTTGCGACAACGCAGCCTCCAACACCGAAAACAGAGAAATAGCCAGCTAAACGCCGCCGCAGTCGCAGTTGCACCATATCGCATCAAATTGCACCGCCGGGCACTAGCGATTGCGCTACTGGCCAGCCGATCGCCATGATCTGCGGCCCGGAGCCATGAATTCACAAACAGCTGCCTTTGGTGCTCCCAGCCCGGCGCTCTCGCGACGACCGTCCATCAGCTCTCGACTGTCCTTTGCCGTGTCCAATGCAGAGCAGGGTGAAGCCTCTGCCGGCAACGCACCAAGGGAGGGTCAGATTGAAGAGGAGATTGCCGAAATCAAGAGATATGAGGTGAGCAAGAGAGCGCATGCGATGATGACATGTATCTATATGTGCGGGCCTCTTTGGATTTCATTGCTAACTGTTACGGTATCTAGGACTTTACAACTATAGGTGAGAGCGATTGCGACCTTGGATCCACAAAAAGCGAACGAGACTGATTCTAGGGCTTCGACAGATTGGGTACAAGATGCTGCGAGGGAACAAGCACGGCGTAAAGCTCGCAGGACACGCACAGCAGGAGTATACAGGCTCGGGCAGCCCGGTTGGAGATATCGCCTTTGGGAATCCTACGATGCCGCGCAGGGATGGATCGTTGTTACTATCATCGGAGCTGCGATTGGGCTCAACGCGGCGTTTTTGAATATTGTGACGGAGTGGCTATCAGATATCAAGACTGGCCATTGCACGACGGGGTTCTATCTGAATGAGAAATTTTGTTGCTGGGGAGAGGATAACGGTGATTATTTCCCTTTGGCATTCTACCGAAATTTAAACTGACTATTTTCATAGGCTGTGAAGCGTGGCATCGATGGACAGGCTTTGGTCCTCTCAACTACTTTATCTACTTCATCTTTGCGGTAAGTAATAGACTGATTTCGAGCTGTAACTCTACTAAACATGAGATTTTAACTCGCTGCTAGACAACTTTCGCTTGGGTATCTGCAACGTTGGTCAAGTCGTATGCTCCGTATGCAGCTGGATCTGGCATATCGGAGATCAAATGCATCATTGCTGGCTTTGTGATGAAAGGTTTTCTCGGATTTTGGACCCTGTTGATCAAGTCCATATGCCTGCCATTGGCTATCGCCTCCGGCCTGTCGGTTGGAAAGGAAGGACCCAGTGTTCACTATGCCGTCTGCACCGGCAATGTTATTTCAAGGCTGTTCAACAAGTACAAGAGCAATGCGTCCAAGACTCGCGAAATTCTCAGCGCCTGTGCCGCCGCTGGTGTCGCTGTCGCCTTTGGTAGCCCTATCGGCGGTGTGCTTTTCTCACTTGAAGAGATGTCGAGCTACTTTCCTCTCAAGACGATGTGGCGGAGTTATTTTTGTGCGCTGGTCGCCACGGCAGTGCTGTCTGCCATGAATCCTTTTCGAACGGGCCAGCTGGTCATGTTCCAAGTCAAATATGATCGAGACTGGCATTTTTTCGAGATCGTCTTTTACATCATAATAGGAATCTTCGGCGGGCTGTATGGTGCCTTTGTGATTAAGTGGAATCTGCGAGCGCAAGCCTTCCGCAAAAAGTACTTGACAAAATATGCCATCTTGGAGGCGACCCTCCTTGCGGCGGGGACTGCCATCATCGCCTATCCCAACGCTTTTCTCAGGATTGATATGACAGAGAGCATGGAGATTCTGTTTCTCGAGTGCGAAGGAGCCGAGAACTACCACGGGCTTTGCGACAAGGATAAGAGAGCGTGGAATCTCGTGTCGCTGATCCTTGCAACGGTACTGAGAGTGTTCCTGGTCATTATTTCGTACGGTTGCAAGGTGCCCGCAGGAATATTTGTTCCATCTATGGCCATTGGCGCCTCATTTGGACGTACCGTTGGCATTATTGTCCAAGCCATTTACGAGGCAAACCCAACCAGCGTCTTCTTTTCCGCCTGCAAGCCAGATGAACCATGCATCACACCTGGCACGTATGCTTTCCTCGGCGCAGCGGCAGCATTGAGTGGCATCATGCATCTCACTCTGACTGTCGTCGTCATCATGTTTGAGCTTACTGGAGCACTCACATACATTCTCCCAACAATGATTGTTGTTGGCGTCACCAAGCTTGTCAGCGAGATGTTTGGCAAAGGCGGCATTGCCGATCGCATGATTTGGTTCAATGGATTTCCGTTTATTGATAGCAAGGAAGATCACAATTATGGCGTTCCCGTCTCCCAGGTCATGCGAAGCTCCGTCGTATCGCTGTCTGTTAATGGACTGACAGTTGCTGACGTCGAGGAACTGCTGGCCGAGGACAAGTATCAGGGGTTCCCCATCGTGTTGGATAGTACTTCCAAGACGCTGGTTGGCTACATTGGTAGGACCGAGCTGCGCTATGCTATCGATCGCGCAAGGCGAGAACGGCCTGTTTCTCAAGATGCAAAATGTTTTTTCTCACCACATCCGACTCAGGCGCCTGCGATCACTCCCGTTACGCCCGCTTTCCGCGCAGACACTGCGGCCTCATCGCCCCTTGACTTCAGCCGGTACATTGACGCCACGCCCGTAACGGCCCATCCCCGCTTGCCTCTGGAGACTGTTATGGAATTATTCCAAAAGATTGGACCTCGCGTCATTCTGATTGAATATCATGGAAAGCTTTCTGGCTTAGTCACCGTGAAAGATTGTCTCAAGTACCAATTCAAAGTAGAAGCGGCGGAGAATCCAAAGGACGACCAGCACGTCGTAGAAGGACAGGAACATTTATGGAGCGCGCTTCGCAGAGTAGGATTTTGGGTCTCCAATTCGGTGTCGACTGTTTCACGGGGCCATATAAGGCTAAGTGGGCAGTTTGATGATGAACGGGCGCGTGGGAGGAGAGGGAACATTCTAGATGGGGATGAGGAGGGCGTTGACGAGGGCGTTGAGTTGGAAAGAAGATAGACAAATCATATATGAGAGCGCTTTTCAAATTGTATATACAGCGATCTAAGAATGCTATGCTATCGAAAGAGCGCTTCATGCGACTTAACTACGTAGCTCTCCCAAGTCGGGGACATCTTCATCCCGATATCTTTCTCCAGCAACAACATCTCCATCCAGCTCCAGACTACCTGCAGGTACTGGTTCGGAAGAATCGCCGACTGCGGCATCTTTGGTGTCCTCACCCTCGTTCTTTCGACCAGCAATGACGCTTCCAGCCACAAGCAGTGAAGCGCCGGCCCACCACATGGGGGGAAGAGACTCGGAGAAGATAAGCAGGCCGGTGAAGGCGGTGACGAGGAAGTTGGTAGAAGTGTTCATGATGGAGACTTGAGTAGCAGACTTGCCGCGTTTGAGGGCGGTGGTGAAGAGGGACCACATCTGGTGTTTTGTTAGATATATATATGAGTTTCAAAGACGTAATGAGATGTGCGATATTATGAGATGTGAGAGATGAGATGAGATGGGTTGTAAAGAACTTACAATGCCATTGAAGACGAGATTGAGAATGAAGAAGATCTAGAAGATGGTAAGTTAGCGTGCGGTGTAATATGAAATTTTGATGATGGAGGGGACTTACAGCGCGGACAACGACTTCGACAATCTTCTCATGTGCTGAGATTCCAAGACCATGGGCAATGCCGCTTGACAAGCTTGTGGTGAGTTGCGTGGTGGTTCTATAGTGGTAATTCATGTTAATGTAGTACATAAATGAGACGAGGATATCCCTGGCGGAAAAAATTCCTGACGAAATGAACATATACATGTACACGCAGGCATACGCCCTAAGAAACGACGGCCTGAATAATGAATGAATGGAATCACATACAGCTTTGCAAACACGCCATTAAACGCCGCACAAGCACCGCTCGCCACCGCGAAAAACATCCAATGCTTCCGCCATGAGGGAGGCTCTTCAATGTCCATCGTGCCAGCAGTGGGAAAAGTGCTCTTGTCGGCGCGAGAGGAGTCGTGATGGTGCTGGGATGCCGGAGAGGTCGGCGGTTTAGTCCGCCGTTTGCGTGTGTCCATACGAAGATGTGGGGGTGGTGGTGGATGTTTGCTTATGTGATTTGAACAAAGAAGCTTTTTGTGTTCAAAACAAATTTCCTGAGGCGTGTGAGTGAGGGTTGGAAATTGGCAATTCTTCAAGACGCATCTATCGCCAGGCCGACAATGACAGCTGAGGCACTGGCATTGTTAAAGGCCAGGCACGACAGTGGAACTAGGGAGGTTTTAGTGAGTTTGCATCTACCTTGTCATAGGCGAGCAGTAGTCAAAATAAGCGGGACTGATGCTGCAGGCGCAAGATATGTCGCAACTACTATAAGTAGTATCTCCATTTATTTCAACATAGGACGACCAATATATGCATGCTTTTGTCTGCGTAATACTCATCTCTTCCTAATTTGAATGCCTTTCTGCTGTGATGCTGTATATGTATGAAAAGAGTACATCGTATATCCCGTGCCGTCCATTCTGGCCGCTTCTGACTGAGTCACCGCCACAGTAGCGCGGCTCTGCTGTGACACCGCAGAGTATGCCGGTACTTGTGCTCCCAGGGGCTGCAGGCCAATGCCGAGAGCCAGGGACTCGATATATCAAATTGTCAATTTAAAACCGTCAATCTTGAAGTAAATAATTATCTGTATTGTCTAATTCATAATGCGGTTCGTTAAAAGAGCCAAATTTCCCAGTAGTTGCAAATTGTTATATATAAAACCAAGCAATTTCCCATTGTCCGTGTATCCCAAATATGAAACCTTAAAACGCCATTTCACACGTTACTGGCGGTCCTGTCGCCATCCGTGCGTGATTAATTGATTCCATCTCGCCCTCCTCTCTTTGGTGGTTTCATTCAGTCTCTTCGTATGCCTCGTCGATTCGCGCTTTACTGTCCCTCTCCGGGTCTCTTGGCATTGCAGCTAACAATCTTCACCTTGTCGGCTTGAACAGAGACGTTGCCATTGTCCATCTTGAACGTCACGTTCTTGATCAGGAAGGTCCAGACTTCGTCGCAGAATCGATATGTATCCAAGCTTCCCTTGAACTGAAGCCGGCTCTTGACGTTCTTTTGAAGCGCCTCGGTAATAGCCTGGTCAAAGTTGCTCAAGATCTTCATCGCCAACTGCGGGTGAATGCGCTCCTCGCTAATCAGGTCATCCAGCGTGTCAGTCAAGGCGAGCCCGATGCTGCGAACCTCAGTTAGTAACAAGCCATGGCCTCCGCAGTAGACTGGCATTACCTGCTCCTACGGTAGAGCTCATAGAATGACTGCGCGCCGCTCGCCATTGTGATTGGTAGGTAATGAATGTATATGATGCTCGAGCCGTTAGTGATGGGCGTAAAGGAGTGTCGGCGTTGCTCAAGCGACAGGTTGGAAGTCGAGGATAGCCGATAGTCGCGGCGGCGTTGTATGATGTTTGGGGTAAGTTCGGCCCAGCAAGCGGCTGATAGACGGTGTTGAAGGCGGTTCAGCCTAGCGCAAGGTGACTAATGGCTGTAGGCTGCAGCACCTGGAGCTATAAAATGGCCTCCGACTTCAACGCAGCGTGCTGTGGGGCGCTGAAGCACGGCCCCGGGCGCTGCTGGTGCTGGATGACTCAGCGCTTCTATCATGTGACATCGGCCTCTGTCGCGCCTCAGTGCTCCGAAGAGCTTCAGCCAAGCTTGCAACTAAACGGCCGCAACCCGTTTTCGCCATCTACTCAACAACAGCAGCAGCAGCGGCAGCAGCCTCACGGAAATCATGAGTTATACGTATGGAGTAGGCGGCATCTGGTCGTTTCTGGTCGTGGTGGGGCTTTGTACGTGTTGAAATCTGGACATGCAGTCGATTGCGACTGGACTGCCAAGGCTGACCTCAGGGAACCATCACAGACATGCTCTTTACCGGCAGCGGCGAGTCCTTCAACGTTGGAGCCTTTCTCGAATCGATATCGCCATACGCATGGGCTAGTTTGGGCATTTCCCTGTGCATCGGCCTCTCGGTCGTTGGTGCCGCATGGTGAGTGAATCGATACAAGGACAGCGGTGGTTCAAAACAACATGACGCAGCTATGCCGCAGGGGACAATAGCATAAGAAAGCACAGCCAACTAACATCGCCATTTCTATACAGGGGTATCTTCATCACCGGATCCTCCATCCTCGGCGCCGGCGTCAAGGCTCCTCGAATCCGAACAAAGAATTTGATCTCCATCATCTTCTGCGAGGTCGTCGCCATCTACGGCGTCATTATGGCCATTGTCTTCTCCTCTAAAGTCGAGGCCGTCCACGGCGCTGAACTTTACTCTGCCGACTCGTACTTTACCGGCTTTGCCTTATTCTGGGCTGGCTTGACCGTTGGCGCGTGCAATCTTGTCTGCGGTGTTGCGGTTGGCATCAACGGCAGTGGAGCTGCGCTTGCTGATGCGGCAGATGCCTCATTGTATGCCCTCTCCCCCTTGTCCCTATATCTTATCCTCCCATGCTGGTCTGCTAGACAGTTCTACCTTCCTTTTCTTCTTCATCTTCTTTTTTTTTTTAATAATAATAATAATACTGACTGTTCTTATAGGTTCGTCAAGATTCTGGTTATTGAGATTTTCAGCTCTGTCCTGGGACTTTTCGGTCTGATCGTCGGCCTTTTGGTGTCAGAAAAGGCTCCTGCGTTTGGCGTCAAGCCCACTTAAGTAACGATACAAGAGAGAGAATGACCAAATAATCCTCAATACTATAGCACAGCCTATCTCTCCCTGTGCAACTCTCTCTATCTCCTCCATGACCAAATCAAAAGAGCAGGAATTTGATATACATGCATTGCGCCGATAATTTTTGGTTGGGCGTTTGGAAGACTGGGCTGTAGACGATGTGCATATTTTTGTTTTGTTATTTGAAGCTGTATGACTAGCACCCCGTGTACACTAAAGACAGCTGCGGATGCTCGAATCTAGGCATCTTTTTTTGAGAGCTATGAATGTTCAAAGATGAAAAGAGCTTAATTAATTTTTCCCTTATTTCCACCGTTTTCCTTCTCTTCCCCATTGACTGTTGAACCCTCCCTCATCCACTACGCACAGAGTTCATCAACAAAGCATTAACCTTTGAACCCTTCTCCAACTTCCCACCTCCGCCGGGCAAACAGAGCAGCGCATTGGCCGATCTCAAACTACCTACCTTGGAGCTGCGCTGTCCTCCAGTACTGCTCGCCGTCAGAAGACCATCCTGCCCAATGGTCACGACGACACGATGGAATTCTGGCCGGGCATCTACATGAAATTCGTGTGCCAGCGTTACTGGGACCTTGGGCAGGCCAACGGGCGAGACGCCAGACTGTTTATGCAGAGACGGCAGGACGAAGAGGTGGAATGTGACCAGTGCGGAGGCGGGATTTCCGGGGAGCGAGAAGACAGCCTTGGAGATGCGCTGTCCTGCGTTGTCTTTGACGGGGATGGTGGCAAAAGTAGTTGGCTTGCCAGGCTTCATGGCCACACGACCAAAGTGAATCGTTCCACCCAGAGAGCGCTCAAGAGTTGGTTTCAGGAGGTCGAGTTCTCCCATAGAGACGCCTCCTGTTGTAATGAGCACGTCGGCTTCTCTGAGGCCAGCTCTCAGAGTTTCCTCCAAAGTGCCGGGCTTATCGCTGGCAATACCGAGGTCGATGACTGGGAACCCCCATTCTTTGGCGGCAGAAATGAGCGTGATGCGGTTAGTATCACGTACCTCGCCTAGTTTCAAGCCTCCTGGCCGGTGGTAGTCAACAATCTCGTCGCCGGTGGAGAGTACTCCCACGACGGGCCGCTTATATACCTGGGCTTCTGCTACGCCGACGGCGGCGAGAAGGCCAATTTCTCCGCCCACCGCGGATATCTGTTCTCCCTTTTTGAGGATCACGCTGCCTTGTGCAATGTCACTTCCAATTTCACGGACGTTGGCACCATCTGTAACTCCTTCAGCTTGGATCTCGACTTCTTTCTCCTCTTTACCATCATCAGTCATGGTCTTCAGGGTGGTATCTTCTACCATGATGACGGCGTTGGCCCCAGGCGGCAGCGGAGCTCCTGTCGTTATCCTAGTAATTTCGCCCTCTTTCAAAGGCGGTATCTCTCCTGGAGCGGCGTGGGACACACCAGTGACGGGGAAGGCACCCTTTACGCTGCCACCTTTGGGAACGACCACGGCATACCCATCCACGATACTAGCTCGGAAAGCCGGCACATTCTCTTTGGCTTTGATGTCGTCGGCCAGCACCATTCCAACAATGTTCTCATCGACCTTGACCAATTCCGTGTGGGGTTCCGGCGAGTGCTCCAATACTAGAGCAAGAGCGTCGTCTACAGATAGCATGGGATAAGGGGACTCGCGGTATCGGCGCGTGGGGCCTTGGCTGAAATCATTGGACAAGTGGGATGAATTGGCTGAGCTTGGTGTAGTGAATCTCTGAAGGCTTCCATGGCCATGAGAGTGTCCAGGCCCGTGGCTATGACCGTGGGAGTGTCCATGGTGGTGTTGATGCGTTGAAGCTGAGGCCTGAGCTGGGGAGCGATCAATCCCAGCGTCGGCCTCAAGTTTTTTGACGCCGCCAGCATGCAGAGCTCTAGAGTTTGCGCCTCCCGCTTGGAGACAGGCATGTGGGAGTGTCTTGATAATGGCTTGAAGGTTCTCTTTTGCACCTTTGGGTGAGCCAGGCAAGGTGACAATGAGAGTCTTATTCCTGACTCCTGCCGTGGGGCGAGACATCATGGCAACTTTGTGATTTGTTAGCGATACAATTGCTATGAAATCAAAAGAAAAAAAACTCATTGTGTAAACTAACATGGCGTAACTGATAAGGATGCGGAGAGCATGGCGTGGATCAGGCCCGGAGCAGATTTATGTATCATTGGAGCAACGGCCTATTCACAACGTGCACTATTAGCAATGATACCTATATATATCTCATTGTGAAGGTTTGATTCTATGTGTACTCACCTCTGGCGTCACATCTGCCACTGAGAATCCGGTGCCGCCGGTTGTTATAATGAGATTGACTGCGTTGGGGCCGTCTGCCCAGAGCATAATGTTCCTCTGTATGTCAAAGACATTGTCCGATACGATGCGCTCGTCGACGACGTCCCACCGGCCGCCTCCATCTTGCATCAGCACCTCTCGCAGGACGGTTGCTGAGGCATCGGCTGACGGATTCTTGGCGGCCGTGGTTGAGACGATGAGGACTGCGGCATTGAATGGGCCGTCCATGGTGGCGGATGAAGCTGGAGGTTCTATGGAGACGACAGCTGAAGAAAGATGTTGCGATTGCCTCTTAGATTTTGTATCCAATCGGAATTGACAGTATCGAAAACGAGCTCTCTCAATCGCTCACTCCAAGGCTTCGTTTAAGGACACAATGAGATGAAGCTGAAAGCTGTTCTAATCTACCCCGTATCCTTAGCTACATGTAGGTTGTAGGTTGAAGTTGGGCAGTGCACAATCGTGTTGGGAGCAGCCCGGATCTAGAACGAAGTCTGTCCAGCGGCGTTTATTTTCCAACTAACACAAAGCTATAGTAGCGTCCGGACCTCAGGATGAACGAATACGGTATGGTACATCCTTATATGTAGGCAAGTTGAAGCTTGTCTGCCGTGTAAACGCCTGTGAGGTCATGCAGAAACGGGCATGTAGCATTGCGGAGGTTTTTACGGGTGCAGCACCTAACCAGCCCCCCAAGCCTCCCCTAAAGCCCGCTGCAGCAGCGCGATTTTAGCGCTCTGATAAGCTTCTTCGCGGCGCTGGCCAACAGCTGCATGCGCCGGGATCTCCACCCCATCAATACCCCGAGACCCGAATTGGCGCCATGGACTATTTTTCGGCGTCAATCTCTTGTGGAATCTGCAATTTTGAGCGAATCTCTCGACTGCCAGCCGCTGATCCTCGCCCTCTTGGACTGGATCCGGCAATTGCTCACAGCCCGAATCTTTTCCCATTTATCGAGCGGCATCTCGTCCGATCTGGTCAGACGGTCCTTTGTCTGGCCGTCCTACATCGCAATGGTGCGCATCAAGGAGCGCTATCTCCTCGTCAACATCGTCTATCCGCCCGATGCCGCCAAGATATCCAAGGCTCGCGTGCCAGGCTTGGTTGCCCAGCACCAGCCGACCGTTGAGAAGCTGACCCCGCAGGCTCTGGTCAGGGCCATCAGGGCAGAGGTGTCGTTGCTGTACGGCGACTATGGCGCGGGCGCTCTCGAGGGCAATCTTTCGGGTGAGTTTGTGGTTTGGAGTCAGCATCTGGCTGACATCTCCGGGGGGCGCATGTGATAGCTTAGTAGCTGGGGATGCAACGCTAACCCATGCACACAATAGTCAAATATCTGTCCTTGGCGACTTCGACATTCATCCTGAGATGCAATAGGGCACATTATCAACTCTTGTGGTCGGCATTGACGTTCATGGATCGCGTCCCCGTCAAGGATGGGCGGCCATGCATTTTCCGCGTCGTTCGTGTTAGCGGCACTATTCGCAAAATCGAAGAGGTCGCGGTGGACCGAGCGAGAAAACTCATCCTGGCAGCCAAGGCAGAAGCCAGCGCTCATCCACAATCTTCGCTCTCTACGGATATACTGGGCACGAAAGACGACGCTGTATTAGATGTCATGGACAATGCTATGAGCGATGAGGATATGGAAGATGGCAGCTGATGGGACGCGAATAGTTATGATTATTTCTTTCTAATTACCCGGACGCCACTGTCATTTGGTATGGTCATATCGCCAAAGTCTGGGTCTATCTCGCCCTCAGATGCGGCCGGAGGGGGAGGTGCAGCTGGTTGGGGCTCGTCAACATCCATGCCGTGCTCCTCTTGTACCCTCCTCTGCTCCTCTTCCTCGGCTTCTCGCTCAAGACGATCATATTCGTCTTTGTGGTCGATCCATCGCTCCTGGATATCCTGAACGTTCATCATGGAGGTCTCATTTCTCATGGCGACGGACCAGACTGTGTCGTTGGCACCTTCTGCGCCTCCAAACACATAACCTCCTGCGCGATCAATCACACGGAGCAGATACATCATGCTCTTTTTATTCTCAACCGCCAGCACCTCGTATCTCACGAGGCCATAACTCTCAATCATGTTTGCTATGGCTTCGTGCAGTCGACCAAACTTTTCATTCCGCATTCCTGGAGATTCCGCTTCAAGGTACGGAGTAAGATGCGTCAAGTCGTCGACATCGGTATAATATTCTAGGTTGAAAGGGAGTTCATCATATGATGCTATCTTGTCAATTTTAGAAAGCACATTGACATGTGGCATGTCCATCTGGATCATAGCTCTGAGCGAGAGGAGGACGTTGGATACATATAGAGAAGGCTGAGTGAGGCAGAAGCAGTCGGAAAGATGTACGCAGACAAACTATACACCCATAATTAGCGAATCTCGAGTCTTATTGCCATTCGCAAGGTAAACTGACTCTGAAGCCAATTTTGCCAAGCTTGTAGAAGACGTTTCTTAATGAGTTGTGATGTGTGTAGAGCTCAACTTGACCGGGGCAGTCGAATAGGATGTAGTCTTCTCCAAGCTCTTTCAACCCTTCTTCTAGCCACTCGTAGTTGTTCTCCAGCTCTTCAAGGGCATACAGGATGCCACCGTTCGGCCCTAGGCGGTCTTCGCGCATGATATCTTCTAGCTTGACCAGGTCGCGAATGTCAAGAGCGCAAGGGTAGTTCGTATGGTCGTTGGCAGGATCGAGATTCACGACGGAGCACGCACGCCCAATGGCGCCCATGAACTGGTGCACTAAAAAGGTTTAAGAGCTTCATGTTAACGCCCCAAAGATTTCACCTTGGAAATAGAATCACGGGGCTTTCAAACGTACTGCCATCGCAATAAGTGCTCTTTCCCGCGCCGGGACTCCCGAGTACAAGCTGCGCAAAGGGCATCTGGGCAAGATTGTCTTTTCACTTGATCAATGTGGCATGATCAGTCTGCGAGGCTGGGCCCTCTATGTCAGGAGTAAAAGATCTCCAGTTGATAGAGAGGAGAAGAAATGCCGATGCTTCTCTCTAGCTCTGCTGCCCTCTGCAACCCATTTCTATGTAGTTCTACGAGCAGATGCGCTTCTAGAAGCTTTAATTGCTAATGAGCTCGACTGGAGTCATGTGATCATCGATGTTGACAAGCGGAACCCAGCCCTCAAAGCATTAAATTCGCAGAAAATATCAATATAATAAGCCGCGGCAGATATATATAATCGTATATCTTTCCTTATACACCTTTATATAAGAAATGATCCCCCATTTCAACTCCCATTCGTTCATAGGTGCTCTGCTATTACTATCGTCTGTCCTTCGATTTTTGTCTAACCTATGACGAAAAAAAGGTGGGATGGTGGGGGTGCTCACGCCGGCAGAACACCGGCTTAAAAAGCTAAGCTTGAGGTCAAAACCACATGCTTGAAATTTGATCACAAGCTCCTGCTTTTTTTCCTCTTTTTTTTTCCCTCCACGTCTTTTTAAGCTCGGCTTCCCCCTCTTAAGCTTTGCCGTCTCGGCACCCTCGCTCTTAGCAGCTGTATTTCGTCGCTCTGCATGATGCTGGGCGGCAACGTGCAGCATCATCTCCAACCATGGCATCTGACTTGTCAAATGCTGCTCGGTTGGCTGGGAGCCTCTCCCAGAGCGTCTCTCACGCTATGGAGTCGCCTTCAAGCTCGCTCACCATGAGCCCTGCGGCTATTGAAGCTGCTCAGCCCTCTTCTAGTTGGCTTGGGCTCATTGGGTGGCTTCTCCTGAGCATGATCAACTTCACCTCTACCGTCCTGTACTTTATCATTCGGACGGTAACCATTACCTTTCCAAGTGTCCTGTACAATCTCTTCTCTGCGAGTTGGACAGTAACTATGAATGCTACTACGCTGTATGCTGCCAATCCCTTGGTCTTGCAGAGCCACCCAAGACTCACAGCTTCACTAGTATGCTCATCGTCGTCGCTATCGTGTCGGCGGCTAGCTGGGTCGTCAGGTATCGCATCTTGAATATGTACTCAAGGTTGCCTCCCGAACCTCAGCGTAAGGAGCCTGAAATCGACTTATTCCCCGATACCCACGAGGGCGGCATCAAGTCCGGTCTAGCCAACTACCTGGACGAATTCCTGAGCGCAATCAAGATCTTCGGTTATCTCGAACGATCCGTGTTTCATGAATTGACTCGAAGCATGCAGACTAGAAAGCTCATTGCCGGAGAAACAATGAATCTGGAAGAGGAAAAAGGATTCTGCATTGTTGTTGATGGCCAAGTGGAGATTTTTGTAAAGTCAGGCAGAAACCCTCGAGCACCTGCCAGGAGCGGGTCCCAAGACGACCTCTTGAACTCTTCCGACGATGAAGATATTCTTCCAGGCCAACAAAAGTACCAGCTCTTGACTGAGGTTCGCAATGGAGCGCCGATGTCATCCCTTTTTTCCATCATGTCTTTGTTCACAGAGGATGTGAGATTGACAACACATGACGAGGAGTCTCCTCTTGGAGCGAGTGGTGGTCGGCATCCCAGTAGACCAAATCCTCTGAAAGAGTCTACCCGACAGCGTTCTCATGGCCCAACATCGATGCCTAGTACTCCTCATCTCGATCCCAACGTGGACCGTCCAGGAGTGAGATACGAGGACGGCGGTCTATTATCAGGTGGAGAAAGCGCCTCAAAGATCCCACCTATATCACTAGAGCCTCCCGTTGCTTTTCAGCCCAGCAAAGAACGGCCAGGGTCTCTCAAAAGGCTAATGTCAAGCTCGGCACACCCCGATATCATAGCCAGAGCTACGGTTGATACTACTATTGCAATCATTCCTGCGAGTGCTTTCAGGAGGTTGATCAAGATTTACCCCAAAGCAACGGCGCATATCGTTCATGTGATCCTCTCCCGATTTCAAAGGGTGACGCTTGCACAAGCGTTCAACTATCTTGGCCTGACTGCTGAAGTGTTGCAAACCGAGAAGGACATGGTCAAATTCACCACGTGCCAGCTCCCCAACATACTTCGTGGAGATGCGCTCAACAGGCTAAAAGAGAAATTTAGTGTTGAGCGAGAGCGTATTGGTGAAGACCAAGGGGCAAAGGGAATTGCGTTGCACAACTCCGCAGCCAACAGGCGTCGAAGGTCGAGTGCAGCTATAAGAACAGAGATAGTCATGCAGGCTATCGCTAAAAACCGATCCGCGTCATCTACGCTCAATGGTACAGCTTCTGCGCGCGATCCACGATCAGCTCGCGGCCTGAATCCTGGAGATCTACTGGCAGGTGCACAGCTCACTCGAGCGCTGAACAGAGTCCCAAACCCATCAAATCCTCTACGGTCGCCGATGCATATGGGTGCAGAGGAAAGCGCCATCTTCAGTCCACTGACTCAAAAGACGTTTAATCCCTTTGATTCTGAACGACATGCTCGCATCTCAATGGATCGTGACTCGGTTGATGAAGACAATCTGTTCAGAGCGTCCATTCTTGAATGCGTCTTTAAATCTCTCGGTTTGGACGCTGGTGGAATTTCCTCTCGTGATGTCGACTCTATATCTATGGAAGGATCTCCGAGATTGATATCCATGGATCAACGACGTGCCAAGACCATGTTCACGAACAATGCATTTGGCTTCATAGGACCATACGATGGATCTATGGATGGAGAGACCGAATCTTTGACTTCGAATGGATTGGCCAGCCATATTCCACCAAATGCGCATGCATTGGCTCATGAGATGTTGGATGAAGTTGAAATTGTCTTTTTCCCCAAGGGATCGGTGCTTGTCGAGCAAGGAGAGCGGAGCCCTGGTTTATACTACGTCGTTGATGGGTTTTTAGACATTGGAACTACCATAACTGAAGGTCCTCAAAACATTTTTCAGAAATCGGGCCTGGCCTCTTTCAGCTCAGACTCGCTTCATTCCGATCACTTGTTTGATAGCTCTTCTTCTAAGAGGTCCAATAGCGGCACGCCGTTCGCTTCATCTCGAGGCCAGACTCGCCGCCGAAGCGTTGCCCTTGTCAAGCCTGGAGGCATAGCCGGCTACATCGGGAGCGTCTCTTCTTACAGGTCGTTTATTGACGTAGTAGCTAAGACGGATGTATATGTTGGATTCCTTCCCCGAGCTTCTCTGGAGAGGATAGTGGACAAATACCCTATTATTCTCTTGACAATGGCCAAGAGGCTTACCCATATCTTGCCTCGTCTGATATTACACATTGATTTCGCTCTTGAATGGGTTCAAGTCAACGCTGGCCAGGTAATTTTCCATGACAGCGATGAGAGCGATGCCATATACATTGTGCTTAATGGCCGTCTTCGCTTGGTTGAGGATAGGCAGGATGGTGGAGTATCGGCGCGGGCTGAATTTGGACAGGGTGAGAGTATTGGTGAGCTTGAGGTTCTTACTGAGACTGCACGCTCTGGAACTTTGCATGCCATTCGAGACACGGAGCTTGTCAAGTTTCCTCGTACCCTTTTCAACAGTCTCGCCCAAGAGCATCCCAACATTACCATCAAGATATCCAAAATTATTGCCTCTAGAATGAGAGCAGCGGTGGATGACTCGACCAAATACATTGGAAAGGAAGCAGGCTCGGGTGCCGTAAACAACCAGCGAAAGTCTACGTTAAATCTGCGGACTGTGGCTATCTTGCCAGTTACCTCGGGCGTCCCTGTTATCGAGTTTGGACACCGTCTTATGAATGCGCTTTCCCAGGTCGGACCCCAGAACGGCGCCACCTCGTTGAACCAGTCTGCTATCCTGAATCATCTGGGCAAGCATGCCTTCAACAAGATGGGCAAACTCAAGCTATCTCAATACCTCGCTGACTTGGAAGAGAAGTATGGGTTGGTGGTGTATGTGGCAGGTAAGCTTTATTTCTTCGTTGTCTGATTTGATTTGAACCCTCTTGCTTTATGATGACAAACTTTTTACACCGAAGACATCGTCGTTGATGGCTATGTTAACTCTAATTTTTTCCTGATCGCATAATCTATTCACTCATTTACTGTTATGACCAAGCTTTATTGCATCATAAGCTAACATGAATAATTGTTCAAGACACTAGCGTCAACTCGCCATGGACACAAACTTGCATTACCCAAGCCGATAGTATTCTCCTAGTTGGCCTTGCAGAAGGCTCCCCGGCCATTGGAGAGTACGAACGCTTTATGTTGGGAATGAAGTCAACTGCGCGAAAGACTTTAGTTCTGCTCCACACTGAACGATTTTCGCGCCCTGGGCTTACGCGGTCGTGGCTGAGGAATCGCATGTGGATTAACGGAGGTCATTACCACATCCAGATGGCATTCAGAACGGACGCCATGCCTGTCCACCCCCCCTCGAAGAAGCTTGGACAAGCTCTCAAAGAAAGGGTTCAGGTTTTGCAAGCTGAGATCCAAAAGTATACGTCAAGAAATGTGCACCACACCCAGTATTACTCACCTGACACCCCATTCAAGGGAGATTTTCACCGCCTGGCCCGCCGACTTTGCGGAAAATCCATTGGGCTCGTTCTGGGTGGTGGCGGTGCACGAGGTATCAGTCAGATTGGTATCATCAGAGCCATGGAAGAAGCCGGCATTCCCATTGATATTGTCGGCGGCACATCCATTGGGTCATTTGTCGGAGCCTTGTATGCGCGCCATGCAGACGTTGTCCCCATGTTTGGGTTTGCAAAGAAATTTGCCGGTCGCATGGCCAGTCTCTGGCGCTTTGCTCTAGACCTGACATATCCTTCTGCTTCATACACAACTGGACATGAGTTCAATCGAGGCATTTTCAAGACTTTTGGGAATACGCAGATCGAAGACTTTTGGCTTGAATATTACTGTAACACCACCAACATCAGTAAGAGCCGAGCAGAATTCCATACCAGTGGATATGCGTGGCGATACATTCGTGCTTCAATGTCGCTAGCCGGCTTGTTACCACCGCTGTGTGACGAAGGCAGTATGCTGCTGGACGGTGGCTACGTGGACAACTTGACGGTATCACATATGAAAGACTTGGGAGTTGATATGATCTTTGCGATTGATGTTGGAGCGCTTGACGATGACACACCACAGACATATGGAGATTCATTGTCCGGTATGTGGGCGTTTTTCAACCGATGGAACCCATTTTCGGCGCATCCCAATCCACCAACACTCGCAGAGATTCAAGGCAGGCTTGCATATGTCTCGAGTGTAGATGCTTTAGAGCGGGCAAAGACCATGCCAGGGTGCATCTACATGCGACCGCCTGTCGATGCCTATGGAACACTGGACTTTGGCAAGTTTGACGAGATTTACAAGATGGGCTATAAGTTTGGTCAAGAATTTTTCCAGCAGCTCAAAGACCAGAACAAGTTGCCATTGATGGAAGAGACTGAGGCGAAGAAGGCTCTGCGGAGAACTACGGCGCCTCGACGAGCCAGCATCTAGACATAAAGCGGTTAGACAAGAAGCAAGCATATATTTTTTTTTTTCTCTTTTAGCAAGCTAGAAGGCGGCATTTAGAACAAAAAGGAGCCAGTAGCGTGGTGATGGCTAATGATTCTCAATTAGAAGCTTGCTTAATGGAATATGAAACATGCCATAACAGCCACCCTAGAATTCATCTACCATGTCCACGTCGCCGATTCTTCGATGAGAGATACTAGAACGGTGCTATGACGAAAATGACGAAGCTTAGAGTGACTTTACTGGCTCGCTACCTGATTTCTTGTGGAGGCCGATCGCGATATGCAGGGATTAAAACGCTTGGTCCGCTGATGCTCCCCAGTTGGCTGCAGCCAGTGGGAATCGAGCCGTGGCACGTCTGACATCATTTTCCGGATACTTGCTCGCGCAGGTCCAAGTTTTTGTGTGTCTGTTTCTGTTTCTGCAAGCCAGGTTGCCAGGCTAGGGTAGCATCATATCTCCATGGACTCTTGTTATTTGCTCGATCTGCTTGTGGCCCCTTATGACGCGTGGTCGGATACGGTCAAGCGAAGAGGGGGAGGCAAAGGCATCTACAAATCTTTGCTAAGCTGAAAAGGTATCTGCACTGAGAAGCTTTTAAAAAGCTTGCCGTCCTTTGTCTTGCCTATTCCATGAATCTGCGCCAAATCAACAATGAAAAACTTCTTGTTATAACCTTTCGTGACTATCTACAAAGTGAACCCATCTATTACGCAAACGCACGCAATGCCTTCTTCAAGACGAGATTATCCTAGTAGCATGTATCCCGAGCACGGGTCTGGCTACGGATCAAGCAACTACAGTACGAGCGGCAGAAGCAGCAGAAGAAGCAGAAGCGGTGGCGATGGCTATGATGCGCGAAAGAGTACGCGAAGGAGTACGCGAAGGAGTGGCTACATCCCTCACAGCTATGATGACAGCCATGATGATAGCAATGATGGCAGCTATGATGAGAATGGCTATCGTCGTGGCCTAGAGGATCGCCGCCGCGGAGACAGAGACGAGAGAGACGAGAGACATTCTCGCGACCGCTACTCTAGCAAGAGGGATTTTCGTCGCGACGATGACCGTAACCGGTCCTACGACCGACATCCTGACAAAGATCACATTGAGAAAAAGGGTCGTAGCAGCAGCCTGGGATTTCTCGAGCGCGTCCTGCCGCGCGAATATCGTCCTTCACATGCTGATCCTGAGGCCCGGCTCCACAGACTACAGAAGGAAAAGGAATGCGTTGGCTTTGACTGGACGCCGGGGCTGGTGCTGGGGTTGATTGGGGCGACGATGCTGTTTAATCACGAGAGATCGCTGATTAGGAGACAGAAGAAGGAGTATTTCGATTGAAGAAAAAATCATGGATAAACGAATGATAAACGAAAGATGTGGGGAGTTGTAACGACTTTATGATGATGCTATTTGTATGAATTACGCTATGACTGAGCATATCTGTCTGAGCAGATTAGACGGATCTATCCCACCCCCTTTCTCTGTTTCTTCTTTCTTTGTTTCTACTTAAAGAAAAATCATAACTAGCTAGGAATACACACACACATATATATACGTCCATTGTATAAACTTGCCCTTATATACCCCTATAATTTAGATCTGATACTTTCGTCGTCGTGTCTACTCCAGCTTCAATTGTGCCTCAGTCGTCTCAACCAGTAAATCAAACAGCTTCTGAATAGTCTCCTCCCGCACCGTCGCCACACCCGTACACACTCTAATCGCAAAGTGATCCTTGACCACCGTGCTCGTCAGGTAAAACTGACCACCGGCATTAATCGCATCGTACAGCTTCTGCGAGCGGCTGTTAATCTTCTCCTCGTTATCTCCACTCACTCTGAATGTGACGAGGCCGAAATGCGCCTTGGTGAAGATGGTGAACAGGTCCGGTCTGGTGACGAGCTTGGCCTCGAGGGACTCGCCGAGCGTGATGCCGCTCTGGATGTGGGCTTGCAGGCCGCGGATGCCGTAGGCGCGCAGGACGAACCACAGCTTGAGGGAGCGGAAGCGGCGGCCGAGAGGAATCTGCCAGTCGCGGTAGTCGGTGACGAGCTCATTGTCGCTGTATTGGTTGCGCAGGTAGTGCGGCTTGATGCTGAGGGCGTTGATGAGGTGGCCGCGCTGGCGGACCCAGACGGCGGAGCAGTCAAAGGTCGTGAGCATCCACTTGTGCGGGTTCAGGTTGAAGGAGTGGAAGTTGGCAATGGGCTTGGCCAGGGGCTTGTTTTCGTCGAGGAGGAGCGCGGCTCCGGCGTAGGCCGCATCGACGTGGACCCAGATCTCGCCTGGCTTGCCGACTCGCGGTGCCAGTGTGCGGGCAATGCCCTCAAAGTCGTCAACAGCGCAGACGTCTGTCGTTCCTAGGGTGGCGGTAAGGTAGAATGGTTCAAGTCCCTTGGCCTTGAGCTCGTCAAGCTTCGTGGCCAGAGCCTCGCCCGTCAAGGTGAAGCCCTCCTTTTCTGATATCGGCACCGTGGCAAATCGTACGCCCAGAACCTGCGCGGCCTTCTTGGTGCTTGAGTGAGTGCCCTCGCTGCCCAGGGCAACCAGCTTACTGCGAAGCCTCCACATCTCCTCCTCCTTTTCCTCACCTTCGGGCAGATGAGCCGTTGCTTCGTTAATATATTTGTCTCTCGCAGCAACCATGACGGTGAGAATGGCCTCGCTAGCACTTCCATGCAGAACACCACCGCCGTGGGTAGGACCACCGCTGAGGAAACATTCAGGCAGTCCCAGTGCCTGAGCAAGCCAGTCCATCACAATCGTCTCCAGCTCGGTAACAGCAGGGGAGCAGATCCAGTTGAAATGGGCGCCATTGAAGGTGTTGGAGTACATTTCCGCAATGGCAGCAGGATAACTGCTTGAACAGGGGAAGAAGGCCATGAAGCCGGGCGCCTGCCAGTGAGTAATGCCGGGCAAGATTTTTGACTGGATATCCTCCTTGATGGAGTCCCATGATTCGCCCTCGAGAGGTGCTGAGGCAGGGAGGAGCGGCCTCAGATAGCCAGGCTCAACATCAGCGACAACTCGGTGGTCAGAGATGTTGTCGTAGTAGTTGGCGACTGTAGAGAGTTTTCAATCATTTTGTTAGCTCGGTGTCTCTTTACAACCTCCCCTCCTCCCCAACATATAGCTATGACAACTGTCGCAAAGGCACTGCTTCTCATTGTTTGTGAAAGAACGAGACGCAACTCAGAATACCCGTTCAACAAATTTCCAAGCGTTTTCATATCAACTGCAGAAATGCGACCCTGACGATGTGAATCCCATAACACAAAATAGACTCAAAAAAAAAATAACGACTTGTGAAGCATTAACGCCACAGAAGCAAAGAAACTTACTGTCATCAATTGCCGCCTTGGCCGCCTCTCGAAACTGCTGTGAATCCATTGGGTGCGCCATGTCTGTGTTTGCTCTCGTCGGCCAGATAATCTCTCGCTGGCTTGCCTTGAACCGTCTCTGATGTGTTTGAATCTTACAACTGAGGCGATATCCGTCTCTTAAAATATATGCGCCGAACCCTTGGTTTTTAGCCCCGCCACAATTGGAGAAACGTAGTAATCCAACTCGGCGTCCCAAGCCCCTGTGGAGAAGCCCTTGCGAAATCCTAACCATTTTTAGCCCTGTCTGGTTCCAGAAGCACAGCCAAAAAGCCTTGGGGCAAATCGATTAAGAATCATTTAGAGCGTGGGAAGGAAGCCGCCGGTTCAAGTGCTTCTCAGCCAGATCAATCAGAGAGCCTTAGAAGCCAATTTGCCCCCCACATGGAGGATCTGGCCATTCTTCATCGGGGTAATAAAGCTCGGGCTCTGCAGCGGAATGAGTGGAACCGCCGTTGTCAGACTCTCATCGTTTGCTTCAAAACTTCCGATTCCGTTATCTCCCCACTTGTTTGTCAACCTCTGTAAGCTTTGGAGTTGTAGAAGAGATGTGCAAGTTGCTCTGATCGCATGGACGGCAGGGAATCAATGTCAAATATGTCGTCCCTATCCACGCCCTTTGACGACATGCCGCCTTTTGCTCGACATGTGAAAGGGCTGGCCGCGTTGGCCGCGTTGGCCGCAAGGCCGCAAGGCTAGTATATCTTTGACAACTGAGGATGCTGTATCACTAATATTAATATTCATATCACATATTCCGCGAAGTAACAGCATGATATAGAGCCGGTTTAATGCTATGGGACATGGCACAAGAGCGAAGCCAAACAATTGAATAGTCATTATTGTGTATAAATGGCTATGGTGTGTTGGGAGAGTTGTGATTCGTATTCATGTAGCTCTGAGGGTTATCGCACTATAAATGTAATACGCTTTGCAAAGAAGAGGGCTAGAGATTCAATGACCTGAAAATAAATTGCGCTAATAAAGAGAAAGCGAAAAGTCTCATGTTGATTTATTGATGCATAATCAGTCGATCTTAATCGCACTGGCCATAGTAAATTTCATCAGTATTCTGCATTGTTCTTTGAGTGTGATTCGTGAGTCGCTAGGAAAACTTACCTATATATCCTGCGTACGAAAGCATAGGCACTCAAGAATCCAATGGTGCCGGTCAATAGTCCATATACGCAGCATGCCATGAAGCTATAGGCAAAGAACAGCATGCTACTCACGAAGCCACTAATGTGAAGCTTGAAGAAGTAATACCATAATGAGTAAAGAAAAACCCAGAATGCGCTTCCGCCTCCAATAAAGAATGATTGCCACCACCAGTGGTAGTTCTCCGCGCATAACTGAGCGTAGATGGATACAATGGTCACTTCGGCAATGGTAACTACTAGAATGGCAGATACGACCGCCAAGAAGCCAAAGACATAGTAGTAGCCACTCTTGTCATGCCATAGAGACTGGAACACGAATAGTAACTCGATAAAGATGACAGCAAATGGAATCAAACCCGCCAACAGGGTTGCTTGAATAGATTTGCTATACCAAGCTTGGCGAGGGACTTGCCGAGGAATCGTCGTCGTTTTGGTAGGGTGCTCCCAGGCACCGGCCTTGTGGAAGCCATAATAAGAACCAACATAAACAAGCGGAACCTGTATGCAGAGCCAGAGAAAGAGAATAGCTACAAGCGTTCCAAAGGGGATCGCCGTGCTCGAGGCCTGAGCCCATACAAACAGATTGAGAATAAATATAAGCCCAAATATGAGGCCGGGAAAAAGCAGTGCTGTGACGATGGCGTTTGCACGAAAGTCAGTTCCGTCAAAACTCTTAAAAACGCGCGCAGAAAAGTAGCCGGAGAAGAGTCCTGCAAAAATAAAGAGGCCCACGCCAACGCTGATAAACCCGCCTCGAAAACTGGGATTTAGGACTCCCAATGCACCAAGTGCAACAAGACCCATGGCCATAAAAAACAGCTGCATGCCAGACCCAACGAGGGGGGCCAGTAAAACGCCAGCTTTCGGCTTTCGGAACACATCTCCATGGAGCAACTTCCAGCCTGTAGCCTCTTCTAAGGCCTCGCCTTCGTCGGACATGTCATCTTCATCGTTGTCGTCACCGTCTGTTCCCTGGCTCAGCAAGCCTGTGGTTTGCTGGTCGCCCTTGGCCTTTGACCTCTTACTCCTATGTTTCCCTTCTTCTGCAGAAATACCCTTATTGATATCGGTATGAATAGTCCTAGCGAGGATGATCATGACAACTCCCGTCAATAGCCCACAGATGATGAGAGAGTTGATGATGGCCACCCAGTGGATACGCGAGCCTCCTTCTTGGTTTACGAAATAGAGATCCCAGCGATGAGCCCACTCGATGCTGTCATCTTCGCGGAAATAGACTGAGTAGGTATATGGGATGTTCAAAGTACCAGGGCTGTTATCATCTTCCTCTATTTCGTCGGGATGATATGACAGACCATCATAATTGAGCTCTGCGCCTGACGTCTTGTTTGGGGCAATATAGAGCTCAAAGGGCTGGCCCACGTTTTGTATGTCCACGGGGCATCCTGAATTGTCCTTTTTGTTCCCATTCCCAATGCTCTTGGGGTAGACTTCAAAACCCACGATAATTTTCTCATTACGATCACCGGCTCGGCCCGATGCCCTGCGATACCGGATGACGATGGTATGGTGGTTATTCAGGTAATAATGAAGCTTGCCCGTCTTTGAAGAAGCCTCAGTATAGCCCAACTTGAAACCGGAAGCATAATACTTGCGCTTCTTGTCGGCCGTGACAAAGCTAGTGGCGCCAGGAAGGTTATCCACGATCCACTCTGCCACGTACCCATCTCGAATCAACTCTTTCGACCAGCGCAAGTCACGGCGTGACACTTCCTTATTGCAAAGCAACGTGCACGGTGTATTTTTTGTCATGGCGAGTTCCATGTCAGATGTAATAATACGATCACCGCGTAGCACCTCTCCCAGATTCAAGGGAACGCTTTGTCCGCTCAGTAAGCCGCCTCCGGTTTTGCGCTCTCCAGTAGGGGAGCAAGTAAATGGCAAGTCGGTGTACGCAAATTGCAGCTGTGTATTGTCTGAGTAGGCCTTGTTGACCATTAGAGGCACCAGCTCGCCATCTTTGTAGCTCTTGATCGACCAGCCTGCGATGGGGTTCGTTAGCAACTTGCCAAGTGTACAACTTATCATATATCTCGAATTCATGACAAAATACGAAGTCAAGTGGTGGCAATACCAGGGATGTAGAAGGCCGCTGACGGCGGTAAAAGAAGAAGGCAAACAAGGCCACCAAGGCCCGTCTTCCATTCGCCAATCATGTTGATACACTCAAATCAGCTCACACAGCGCCAAGCTCTCTTTCCACAGTATCATCAAGACATGTATTCCCACTTGGTTTCAGTTTCTCTTTATTTTAGCATTCAGCCAAAATGAATCCTAGATTTCAACTCGGTAACTTTGAAACAGAGAAACGCGACAAAAGGCCGTTGGATCACGTTAGCTTCTATAACAGCTGAACGCTAGATCACTCCCGCTCACTCCCTTGTGTGACGATGGAATCTATCGTTTGTGAGAATGGCGCATCCTGGGATAAAATGTAGATTGTATTTCTTCAGTATAGCACAATTGTGCTAACCTGATGGCTTGTTCGGAGCTTCAATCTTTCCTCAAGGGATGGTGTTGATATGACCAGATGTCAAGATTGCGGTCGGAATATCGCAAGGGGTGCTCCAGTTCAACCCACAGATGCTATGAACAGGTGCCCGACTGGGCCTAGCGGGGAGCGATATCTGCATTCCGATTGATGGCTACGGTTAGCCGTAATTCTGCCGGCATTGCATCTCCACTCGAATCTGGCCATAGCCAATAAGACCAGCAAACACGTGCCCATGGAGAAACTAGGTCTCTTAAGTTTACAGCGCTGAAAAGTGCCTCTAGGTGCTTCTATATGTCTAAACAGCGAGTATAGCAAATTATAAATACTATGTGAAACTGCCCTATAAACAGTTCTCGAGCACTACTGCTAATTGGTCTATAAGATGGCTTTCCTTCCGGCATGAGATTTGCCAAAGGGCAAGAAAGAAAAGTGGATGCTGGATGGCAGTTGTCATGCAGTGCATTGCTGCTTAGAAAGCCATTTTGGACCTATAAATAAAGTAGAGAAAATCAATGAATCATAGAGTGCCTCGCACGGTTAATGCACGTTGATAGCGCTCGGCACGGGATATATTGCGCTATAAGTGGCGTTGCGGAATGAGGTATGTGGACTGGCGATCACTTGGATTAGGTTTTGCCAAGGTGGACAATCAGTGGGTAAAGCTACTGCAGAAGCGAGCGATGAAAACAACAATGGATGAGACAGCTAGAAGAAGACTATCTCGCACCATCTGTTATTCTTGGTAACAAACAATTGCAGACACAGCAAATGAGCAAGTGAAGATGAAATGGGCGTACACACACACATAAGCGAGCCAATTTGTAAGCCATCTGCCAAGGCTACAATAGAGAGAGGTGAAAGAAAAAAGAGCTCAAAGCACTTCTTGTGTCATCAGGAGATATCGTCTTCAAAGTCTAATTCTTCGCTATTAATGCCACATGCTGGCTGACGTGAAGTTCCACTTGCTTCAACCGCTGCTCTACTGCGGGCAATGGACATTCTAGCATGTGCGGTGTGCATGACATAACGGAGTAGGTTTTCAGCAGCATGATTGTATCATTCATAATGCGGAGTGCATTGAGACTGAGGAGGCTTATAAATTGATCCGCGACAAGTCATTACAAATATACGCGGAAAGCTGTACGCACTTTAGCACTAGCCAAGGATTGCTTATGCTGAGTCACATGCCAATGTTGACATTCGAGAGTCCATTCCCCTCTCCTTCACTCAAGAAAGTTGAAAGTTTTCATCCACCTTCACCCCTTTCACTAAGATTTTAGACAAAGGCTCCAGCGAGCACGGTGTCTGTCCAAAAGAAGCCGCGAAGAAGGATCGAGTCACGAAACGAAGAAAATTATTTCGAAAAGAGGATCTTGCAATAACGGGGCGACAAATAGATGGCTATACTAAGCCATTTACGGAGATCGTCTGTCAAATCGTGCAGCAATCTGGGGCCCAAAAACTGGAGAACAGGGGCGTATGCAACTTTAGACTTTCAACGTTCTTTTGGGGTCAGAAAGACTTGGCTTTGACAGCCGCCAACCGTGCGCAAGTCAAGTATCCAACTACCAATGCCATGAGGGGTGGAAGCAGAACAGAAGAGGCATCGCGGGCGCTAAGCAGGTCGCATGTACCAATACCGCTCTGTCCTTTTGCTGCCTGGGGTCTCGTTCATGATTGCTTTTAAGGTAGTGGAGATGCTGAGGAGACTGGCCGTAGCTAAATCCAGACGAAGTTTTTTTCTAGCAATTTCTCTTCATGTCTCGTGAGCGGTCGAATGGCAAATGGATGACTATGAGAAAAGGAGAATGGCACCGCGAATGGCGATATCGGGAAACTGAGTTCGATGCTGGGCAATAGGCTTCGCCGGGGGGGGGGGGGCGGGTGGCACCAGACACCAACAATTTGTACCCAAAAGACGTGGCGTCCGCCGTTAGTAGAGGGGCGCAGTGTCTGTATT